>JAJJWX010003035.1:0-19108 GCA_023529315.1 Papaver bracteatum | reverse complement strand
AATCTTTGAACCCGGGATGTTCCATTATGATATATTTCATCTTCATTTCATCTGAATCAGAAAATCATGTATAACTCTAGTAATCTTTGAACTCGGGATGTTCAAATATGATATATTTCGTCTTCAGTTCATCCGATAAGAAACTCATGCCTTACTCTAGTAATCTTTGAACCCTGGATTTTAAATTCTGATATATTTCATCTTTAGTTCATCCGAATCAGAAACTCGGGTCTTACTCTATTAATATTTGAACTCGGGTTGTTCAATTCTGATATAATTCATCTTCAGTTCATCCGAAAAAGAAACTCAGGTCTAAGTCTAGTAATCTTTGAACCCAGGATGTTCAATTCTGAAATATTTCATCTTCAGTTCATCTGAATCAGAAACCTTGGGTCTAACTCTAGTCATCTCCGAATCTATGATGTTTAATTCTGATATATTTCGTCTCCAGTTCATCCGAACGAGAAACACAGGTCTAACTCTAGTAATCTTTGAACTTGTGATATTCAATTATGATATATTTCGTATCCATTTAATCCAAATGAGAAACTTGGCTCTAACTCTAGTAATCTTTGAACCCGAGATGTTCAAAACTGATATATTTGTTCTCTAGTTCGTCCAAATGAGAAACTCAGGTCTAACTCTAGTAATCTTTGAACCTTCGAACATACTCTAGTAATCTTTGAACCTGCGATGTTCGAAACTGATATATTTCTTCTCTATTTCATCCAAATGAGAAACTCGGGTCTAACTTTAGTAGTCTTAGAACCTGCGAAATTCGAATCATATGATCAAAAATACCCATATTAGATTTCTATTTAGAACTTAAAACATTGAAAGCAAAAGATTTTAACCTAACAAAATTGATACTCGATCATCAGTAGCCTCGGATATGTCAACTAATATTATGAAGTGGCTTTTTTCGGTCGGACGGTTTATGATTTTTCTCTAAAAATACTTCTGAAAATAACAAACATGCTTCTCACACACTCCTCTTAGTCCGTATTTAGCACCTCAAACCAAATTCCAATCGTCCAATTTTTTTGATGGGCAGAGTTCAGCCGTTAGATTTTTCATTTTTTTTTAGCTTTGTGCTTAACGCACAGCTGCTAAATTCTACCTTATCACTTTTTCGCTTTCTCTATCTTATCTTTTTTCTTTTTCAAACTCGCTTTCTCTCTCAACCCTCTACCTTATCTCTTCAGACGAAGAAAAAATAAAAACCCTAAACCAATATTCTCTGCGATTCACATATCTTTACACTCCGATCTGAGAAATATGTATGTTGTTTCTCACAGGATACCTCACCTCACAATCATAGCAACTATTGCTTGTTTTTATTTTGATGTTTGTTTTACAGATCTCAAAGTTTTTAATTAGGGTTTGTTGGATTGAGAATTAGTATGTTAATTAAGGTTGTTGGATTCTGTTCTTTATATGTTTAAGGTTCTTAAAGTTTTTTTTTTTTGGTTTCAAATCTTAATTTTGTATCTAATCGACTGGATGAACAAAGAAGAGAAGTGGGTTTGTTTTGAAAATTGAATTCTTTTAATTAGGGTTTGTTGGATTGAGAATTAGTATGTTAATTAGGGTTGTTGGATTCTGTTCTTCATATGTTCATCCAGATTTGAATTGAATTAATGGTTTGTAGTCATTTTTCTCATACATATTTTCATTTTTCAGATATGAGAAGTTCATCTATATATCAGTTTTCAGCTATCTTACTCATTGAGTTATCATCAAGTTATATAGTTTTGGTACTCAGTATTTAGTATTAACTTGTGTTTTTACAGGGGTTCTGCTATTGGGAATGGATAGTAGTGAATCTGAAGAAGAGGAGGATATTGATGATGTATTCGTTGAGCAAGATAAGAGGAGGTTATTCATGTGGTTGTAATCTTAGTGTTATTGATACCGATCAAAAAAAAAATCTTAGTGTTATTGATGATGTATTTCGTGAGCTTAGTATGTTATAATTGAAATTTATCATCATTAATTAGTGATAGCTGGTGTATATGTTTTACATTTCAGGGATACGTCTGCTGCAAAATCGGTCCATTGATATTTCGAAGTAGCGAAGTTTTAATCTGCAGAAAAAAGATGGTATTTTTCTATAGACTAATGTTTATGCTTCAGTATGAATTTATAACTGACCCAGTTCTGACTCTTTTGCTGTTTAATCTGTGCAGGTGAAGTTTACAGCTAAAGAGCTCCGTAGGATCATGGACCTGGTATTGTTGTTTCATTTTGATTAATTCCGGCATAGAGTTGATTAGTTTAGCTGATATTGATAAAGAGTCAAAGGAGATGGTTTTCATAACTAATATGGGACCGCACATTGAGCAGACACTGGCTCATTATTTCTCAGGAACTAGTGTAGAACGTATTTGTGTTGTATTTCTTTGGTATATTCTGCAAAGTCTTATAGGATATGGTGTTTGAATTTATATTATTGGTTTTATTGGATGAATGCTTAATCGCAAAATCTAAAATAAAAAATAGTATATATGGAACTTTGAATAACCTAATGGAACTACGCAAATTACATTTATTGTGAAGATAAGCGCTACATTTGTTTTATTATAGCTACCAATGTATATATTTTTTAGTTCATGAACTGATGGATACAAGGAAATTTTAGTCCCAATTATAAGTGCAATGCGGGAGTTTTTAGCATGAATTTGGCCCTGCTCATGTGATGTTTGTTATTTTGTATAACAGATCTCTTTTCTAATGAGTGCCAATGTGCAATCTGATACAGGGCAAGGTACATTGAAGGGATCTATCAAGGAGAAGAACCTGGTGAATGAAACAATCAGGTTTTCCCTGGAGTTCATACCAAAACCACGTGATGGCAATCACCAAGACAGTTGGGAGGCCTTTCATGGAGAAGATTTAGAGTATAGTGATGGAAGTCCTATGGGTAAAAGATTGTTGTGACAACTATTGCAGGCACATGGTGCGAGTTTTCGTTTTACATTATCTGGTCATCGTGGTAAGATCATATTTCTTGTATTAGTATTATTTGTGTTTTTTTTATATGTCCTGGATTCATGGTCAACATTCTGTTTTCTTTAATTGGGTTTGTAAAAGTTATTATTGATTTCCTATAAGCTCAAGCAGTTAGTAGGATTTATAGGTAACTCATTTATAGCCATTGCATCTAGAATTCATCTTGGTTCGCAGGTTTTTAATGGTCCACGTAATATGTTTGTGGTGGCAGATGGTGTAATGGCAGTCGAATGGTCTACTTCTTGTGAGCGGGTTCTGGTTACTGGCGGATGTGATGGAGCAATACGTTTTTGTGACATAAGGAGAGCAAGATGTTTTCAATTTTTAGACCAATCTCGATCTCTACTTGGGAGACGACTGCCTCTCCTTGAACACTTTCCGACAAAAGTAAGTTCATTTATAATATACTATGCCTTTGGGTTGGATCTGTATATTATAAGGTATGCGCAAATTTGTTGTTCCCTTTGTTCTAACTTCCATAAATACTATTAACCGCTTACAATGCATGATAGATGCTTTAAATGTAAAGAGACTCACTCTAAACCAAAGAGGGGTGAACCCCTGCAGTTGTTGATTATAGGCTTAGTTATGCGCACTTGGTAAGAGGCCCAAAGCTATTTATGTCAGTGTTACCATCTGAAAAGCGACACATACATTCAAAAAGATACTGTATCATAGAGAGTTTTGTAAGTCCCTGAGTTTAGATGCATATTTTTTTATATAATGTATACTAAGTTATAACTACTTTAGTTTACATGGTGCGGCTGCCACATGTCATTAAAGCACAGAGTTCTTCCAATTCTTTTTTCTACAATGTAATTGTATAGATAGGTACTGATACGCATAGTTTTTAAAATCAAATATTCGTCATCCTCTTCCGCAGTAGTGCCTATCTAGATATAATATGTTGCTAACATGTTTTATGGCTTAAATCATTTCTTTCTTATCGCTTCTTGATGAAATAAACAAAAATTATTGGCTTAAAATGGCTGTATAATGGATGCTTAGTGAGTACATTCACACATATAGTTATTTCATATGGTTGTTGAATTTATGTGATCTTTTTCCTTTAACTTGTTGCTTCCTTGGATCCTAATTATATTTCTGTTGGAATGTCATCCTTGGATTAGTAACTACAATGATATTCAGGATCATGAAAGCCTATATGCAGTCATCATCTCTTCATAAAGCTGCGTTAAGAGTGAGTACTTTAATATTCGCAAAATTTTCTTTGTTGTTGATCATGTCTTATAATTTGTTTTGTCCACGCCCCTTGCTTTTCAGGCATTGTCCAACCTTGTGGTTAACTTTTTGCTAAAAATGTCGTCGTTTTTAGTACTTCCATGATTATCTTGAGTAAGAATTCTCTGTATTTCACTGCTGAACAACTATACCTTATGTGTTTCTTATAGGGAAAGAAGAGACTTGCTGAAGTTGCTAACAAGAAGCCCACTCTTGGACAAAAATGTTAAATTAGAAACTCCTCAGAAGTCAGGTGAAAATATTTTTTCAATTGGCTTGCTTTGTTGGATTGTTATGTTGTTGTCATTTTCTTATCTATTCTAATTTTCTGTAACTGTCCACGTTTTTGCAGGTGATGATGGAAAGAAAGGTGGTGCTGTTCGTCAAGGTACTCCTTACCCCAAGGGAGGAAATACCCTTGCAAGTGGAGGCAAGTCAAAAAAATCTTTAAAATCTACTGGGTCAGTTTCATGCGATGCTTGTACCAAGTAAGATAGTATCTTTGAATTTAATTTTTTTACTTAAATCTTTGTGATGTCCATATATTGGCTTTCCGCTAATTGGTCAGTTGTTTCTTCATTTGTTCTCATTATACTGATTTGGTTATTTTGTTTATCTGTGTAGGGCATTCGGTACTGACTCTGCTCTCAAGGCACACTCAAATGCTAAACACAACAAACTCACAGAAATTAAATCCAAACCTGACGATCGTTGGCATCCCAGATTCTGGTAAATATGCCTAGGAAGTTTGTTTTCTTACTTCGAATCATATTTGTATGTTTGTTCATAATGAACAGAATGATTCTTTTGTAAATGTGTATATATGAATTGTAAATTGCGGATAGTTAACAAATTGAGAATGTATGACAGATTGAAAAATACAAAATTGCATGCCTGTGTTTCAGGTTCAGTTGTTGTATTGCAGGCATGTGTTTCTTGTGCATGCATGTAAACTGGAAGGCCAGGTCCATGAGAACGACCTGGACTATCCATTTTTTTTAATTGTCATTGAAAGATTTGTCACAGATTTAACTGTGACAAAAACTGTGAAGAAAAACAACACGTGTCAAAATCTAAATGCTGTTACAAATGAGAGTAACTGTTTAAACGTTACAATAATAGTGACAAAAAGATGACAGGTGTCCATAATGAATTTGTTGCAAAAAGTATGCAACACTTATATGTGTTATTGTAATCGTAAGAAAAAATGACACGTGGCAAAACTAACTGGTTGCCTATGTGGCGATGTAAGACACGTGTCATCATCGAATTGTTGCAAACTGAAAATAACAATTAAGTCTGTTATAATTACTGTGACAAATGAGCCACGTGTTGCTATTCTAAAATTAGGTTAACTATTACTATTAATTAATGTAACAGTTAATAAATGTGACTGTAACCAAATTTTTTCACGGTGAAAACTGTTACAAAAAAGATAATAATTAATATCACAACGTTTCTCTAACGGCGTATATGTGTTACAAAAATTTTTAGTAACAGAAATACCCTGTGACAAAATTCCTGATTTGGTGTAGTGACTATGATGCAAGCTTTGACAAAGATACTAATGAAACATGATCTGGACATGTTTTAACTGATTTGACAGGGACCTTCGAACGATGCAAACTTATCAAAAGAGTAGCAAAAACAGCAGAAGAAGCAGAGTGCATTGCCATACTAGAAGGGATCAACTAGATGAAAGACAAAGGCATTAGTAGCCTCTGCATTTGCAGTGATGCAAAGAATGCATTCAATTATGTGAATAATAATAACAACCAAATGTGTTGGTTTAGTCAAACTATTTTAGACGATTGTCAATTTCTTTTGAATAATTTCTCTTTTTCAACATTAGATTATGTTAATCGAATTTTTACATCTTTGGCTGATAAGGCAGCCAAGCATTATAGAAGAAACAATATAATGGGTGAATGATTAGGTGATAAATCCCACTTTCTCTTCAACATGTAATCTTTCTTTTGGAATGAAATTTATTATCTTATCAAAAAAATAAAATAATTAATCATCAAACAAGGACATATTAGGCATTCACAAAAATAAATAGATAAAGGGTTTCTAGAAATTACTTGTTAATGACATTTTTTATCTTTTAGTAGAAGGCTTCAAATAATCACACTAGCCCAAACTAGCCCCTTTTATGACCCAAAATCAAAACATCCCCCTTAATAATTGTCGTATACAAAATAATCTTCAATTTCACCCCCAATTTTCTTCGTCTAGCCAGTTGACAAAATCAGATGAGCGACAAAATAAATGCTGATCAAATAAACTATTTGTTTATCAATCTTCAATTAATAATCATCGTGATAGAAGAATTAATCTAGTAAGATGGTAATGATCCGAAGAAAATCTCATCTAGCAAATTTAATTCCGCAAAATAATCGTTCCTATGCTTATCGCACAATATATATTCTTCTATCCCTTGAGACGTTGTTGATGATGATAATTTGTTGTTAGTTTCTGTTACTGTATCCATAAATGGGAAATCTTCTAATGCCAAGGGTGGATATGAAAGTTGTTGTTGTACCCTTGAAACGTTTGGCATTGCCGAAGTATCCTGCATTTACAGTTCAACATTTCAACAGTTACTAAAGACTTCCGGCCGTAAACTTTGAGATAATTTCACTTTATACCTATAAATCAAAAAGCATGGTATAAAAGAAAAAGTGATTAATTTAGAAGAAAATGAAGAAGCCATCGTCATCATCATGTGAAAGTTCCTAGGGATTGAAGAAATCCACTGAATAAGTTGTTTCTGTCTCTCCCTAGCTAGTCCCTACGTACTTCACTTTAGATCTAGGGTTTAATGATTCAGTCAACAGTTCTTTTTTGAAGGAGAAGAAGAAGAAGGACTTGAACATTAAAAGACGCAGTAGAGCAGTAGTATACTAGTATTCATCAACTTTTTTTTCCTCGGCTGTAGTATTCATCAACTTTGTAAACCTTGTCCTGAAATCAAGGCAGATGTCTTTTCTTTTGTTTATATTATGGCCTAAACAAATCAAGGAGTATATATATATACATTTAACTTCCAGTTACAACTTTCGAAGTGCTATTGAAGGTTTAACTTTAACTTATCAGGAAAGAAAATCATTTCTAAGTATCTTGGGACCAAGTCATTTTGATGCCTTTAATTGATAGATAGTAGAGATGTCTAGCCGAGTTTTGCGTACCTCATGAATAGTAGGCTTATATGAGAACTCCGTGGACGAGATATTAGGGCTTGCATTCATTGAGCTATTTGCTTCGTCATTATGGTTGGATGGCATACTAGTCTGATCATCTATTCTGCTACCGTTTATAGGTGTTCCTTGTGTGATCTCAGACGTTGAATTAGTTTCAGAAGGAAATCTTGAATATTCTTGCTCATTTAAGTTATCTTGTTGTGTTGTCGCTATTTGATCTTTACGGTTCGAAGCATGACCGTGACCACGAGTATCGCTTGCTTTAATTTTGTTATCGGAGGTCCAAACTGGATCATGTTGTGAACAAAACCCACTTCGGTCATCATCTCCTTCTCTTGCTTTAGGCAAATGAGTAGTTTTCTTCAGTACACGACACAAGGCGTACGCATCCTGCACAACCATAAAAATTTAGTCCATTGAAGATAAGATCGCTATGTTGCACAATTTTAGCAATACTCTACCTTCAAAGATGCATTAGCTTCAGTATCATCGAAAATGGAGTCGACCAACCGATATTCATGCATGACCCAATTCGTACGAATTCCGTGAGGAGCACGACCTCTATAATATACCAACGTCTTCTTCATTCCGACAGCACGCTTATGAGAGTTTATTGTTCGATCCTTTCCTGTCGCTTTCCAGTAACCAGCACGAGTCGCTCTATTAGTTCTTGATCCATTTGGATATTTTCTATCTCTTTGGCTAAAGAAGTACCACTCCATATCTTTGCTTGGCAAGTAAGACTTATCTGTACATTCATATAGCACAGTAACATAAAAAATATAATTATAAATAGAAGTAGTTCTTCGCAACAGATCGATGTATTATGTAATTAAATGATCAACATTAGTTACCAGGTAAGTCCCAAGGTTCACATTTGTAGAGATCGACTTCGGGAATTATTTCGAGTTCGATTGTTTGATTGTTGATCTTACGATCGAGATAGTACACGACAAGTTCTTCATCTGTCGGATGGAAGCGAAAACCAGGTGGTAGAGCTATTGGTGCCATTTATAACAACTGATCAAAATGGAGAGAGAGAGAGAGAGAGACGACGATGAGAGTGTGATCAATATGGGATCCGTTGAGATTGGCTTGTACGAAAATCAACTAAATAGTACTCAGTACAGATGAGCACAAAACAATTAAACCTTGTGTTTTCAATGTACTACGACACTGCCCTTGGCTTTGGTCTATCTTAGACGATGTTTTGATCAATGCTGGATTAGCTTTAAGACATACGTCCAATGGTTCAATCCCTTCCGCACCATTTGAAAATTAGTTTAAAGTCTAAATTAAAACACTATCAAGGGTAACTTTGGAATAGGGCAGGTGGATGTTTATTTTCTTTTTATTTCATTTTGTTTCAGCTTCCATTGTTCAGAGAATAAAGATGGAATAGAAAATAAAAAGAAGACTGGAAAGGGAATTGTGTAATTATAGGAGTGAGTGAGGGGGGGTTATAGAATTTTAGCTATGGGCGACTTTGGCTTTAATAGATTCTATTGGGATGATGTTTTGTGTGAAAACCCACAAGGAAGATAAAGAAGCTTCTTTTCACTTTTGTTGTCTTCTCAAAAACTTATAAAATCAGTGTTCCATCGAAAGGCATTGTGGGCCATCCACCGGCCATGTTGCCACACACGCAAATACTATAGTCTTGTAGTTTTTTTCTTTTTCTTTTTTTCAACCTTACATTTTTAGAGGCTGCCCAACGGAATTAGGGGCGACACAAAAAAAATAAAAATAGGTCATAATCGGAAGTTTAACCAATAATTAGTAGATAACTTTAAATTCCATTTTTTTAATGGCCAAACTACCCTACAATCAGTAGTTAATCAACAATCGGTAGTCAAGATAGTTCATATAGCTACCGAATATAGAGTAGTCCCAAAATCAAATTTTGCAAAAATCCTCTCTTTTTTGAATTTTGGTTGAGCTTATAATCGGAAGTAAATGAAGTTATCATGACTTCCGATTATACAGTATACATCTTTGGAGAAATCTTACCATAATCCAAATAGTCAAGATAGTTCATATAGCTACCGAATATAGAGTAGTCCTAAAATCGATTTTGCAAAAATCCTCTTTTTTTTTTTGAATTTTGTTTGAACCTATAATCGGTAAATGAAGTTATCATGACTTACGATTATACAGTATACATATTTGGCGAAATCTTACCATAATCGGTAGTCAAGATAGTTCATATAGCTACCGAATATAGAGTAGCCCCAAAATGAGATTTTGTAAAAATCCTCTTTTTTTTCAATTTTGGTTGAGCCTATAATTGGTAGTAAATGAAGTTATCATGACTTACGATTATACAATATACATCTTTGGCGAAATCTTACCATAATCGGTAGTCAAGATAGTTCATAACTTCATATAGCTACCGAAATATAGAGTTGCCCCAAAATGAGATTTTGCAAAAATCCTCTTTTTTCTGAATTTTGGTTGAGCCTATAATCGGTAGTAAATGAAGTTATCATGACTTCCGATTATACAGTATAATCTTTGGCGAAATCTTACCATAATCGGTAGTCAAGATAGTTCATATAGCTACCGAATATAGAGTAGTCCCAAAATCATATTTAGCAAAAAACCTCTTTTTTCTAATTTTGATTATCCTATAATCCAGTAGTAAATGAAGTTATCTCGACTCCGATTCAATTATTCTCGAGAATTAAATGACTTGTCTTTGGCAAAGTGGACCTGAAACCAAAAAAAAATAATCCAAAATGGATTGAAATTCAAGGTCGAACCTCACCCACCCACCCACCCACCTGACCCCCGTATAGCGTCTCGACATTGTATTCATACCACGTCCATGCCCATACCGATATTTTTCAACCGCATTGGTTAAGCCTATACTCGGTAGTAAATGAAGGTATCATTACTTTTGATTATACAATGGACCTCTTTACCGAATTCTAACATAATCTGTAGTCAAAGATAGTTCATATAGCTACCGAATATGAGTTGCCCCAAAATGAGATTTTGCAATCCTCTATTTTTCTAATTTGGTTGAGCCCATAATTGGTAGTCAAGATAGTTCATATAGCTACCGAATATAGAGTAGTCCCAAAATCAGATTTAGCAAAAATCCTCTCTTTTCAGAATTTTAATTATCCTATAATCGGTAGTAAATGAAGTTATCTCGACTCTCGATTAAATTATTCTCGAGAATTAAATGACTGTGCTGGCAGTGGACTGAAAACTGTAAAAATCCAAAATGGATTGAAATTCAAGGTCGAACCGACCCACCACCCACCCCCACCCCCACCCCCACCACACACCCCATGTATATCGTACCTGCATTGTATTCATACCACGTCCATGCCCGTACCGATCTTTTTCAACTCGCATTGGTTAAGCCTATACTCAGTAGTTAATGAAGGTATCATTACTTCGATTATACAGTGGACCTCTTTACCGGAATCCTAACATAATCGGTAGTCAAAGATAGTTCATATAGTTACCGAATATAGAGTTGCCCCAAAATGAGATTTTGCAAAAAAAATACTCTATTTTTCTAATTTGGTTGAGCCTATAATCGGTAGTCAAAATAGTTCATATAACTACCGAATATATAGTTTCCCCAAAAATGAAATTTTGCAATTGGTAGCTAAAAAATAACTAAACTACCGATTATGAAGGGGCATATAAGTATTTTCAATCATTTTGTCTTTTTGTGTCTCCCCTAATTCCGTTGAGGTAGCCCCTAAAAATG
Source organism: Papaver bracteatum (assembly GCA_023529315.1). Classification (NCBI taxonomy): domain Eukaryota; kingdom Viridiplantae; phylum Streptophyta; class Magnoliopsida; order Ranunculales; family Papaveraceae; genus Papaver; species Papaver bracteatum. The sequence goes on along the minus strand of JAJJWX010003035.1, from coordinate 7,921 downwards.
CAAGGTTTTTTAAAGGGGGAACCACATTTATTTATCTCCAAGTATACAGTCTACATTTCTGGGGTAATGGTTTGTATAGACACGGACGTTACAAAATTCTCAAAAAATTAGGACGCGGACACGTATATATATATATATTACTTATATATAATTTATATATACAATTATGTATTTATACAGTAAAGTCAAGTGTTTCAATCCTAAAAATTATAAAATGATGCTACATGTGTATAAATTTCAAAAGAAAAGAAGAGATTGTTTGTTTATACACGCAGAAGATCTAGCAATCAATCACTATTAAACACATGGCACAATCAAAATGCATTCTTAGAACAACAAATGCGCAACTAAGGATATACGTGACGTCATTTCCAATCACAAAATCCTAATAAATACCTAAATGATTGATCTCAATATTTGTCTTTCTTCATTTAGTTAATAATAGTAAAAATAAAGAAGTTTAAATGAAAATGGAAAAAAAAAAACGCTTCAAACCCTAGTCATCAGTGCGTCTAAACCAGACGCGTGAAGGACGCGCACATTGATGCGTCATATACGTGTTGTGTCAGCATCTCATGTCCGACGCGAGTCGGACGCGGACACGACTCAAAAAATGCAGCGTCCGTGCAACCCAGTTGGGGTATGTTACCCCGTTGCTGTCATTACTGATAATATTCGAACGAAAAGTTAGGTGTGAGTTAATCCAATTATACAATGCAGTAACTAATTTCAACATAAGAATAAATCGCATTAACTGCCCCATTCATGCCTCCATATTCAATTCTATATGAAACGGATGGAATTAATTCTGCATGTCCGAAACTGCTATAATTAGTGCTGCATGACTGAAACTGCTGCAATTAGTGTTGCATGGCTGAAACTGCTGGAATTCAATTCTACATGCCTTCATGATGATTTATGGCTGAAACTGCTGGAATGAATGTTGCATGGAACTGCACATTCATGTCTCCATGTATTAATTCTGCATAATGGATGGATTGGCAGACTTGATGGATCGGGGTGGCAAATAACCGACAACCGGATCGCAGACTAGATGGATCTGGATAACTGGTAGATCATAATCCAGACAACCGGGGCGTAGATCGAAATTGATGGAATTGGATTATCTGCGTTGATGGCTATAAGACCGAAAATTGGCTAGTGGTGTGACTGACTTCGATAGTTGACCGACGATTGACTTTGACCATTGACTGGCCGTTGACTTTGACCATTGACCTTGACCGGATGTTGACTTTGACGGTTGACCGATTTTGACTATTGACTGATTTTGACCATTGACCGATCTGTGCAGATTGGTGGGTTGCCTTGGTTGACTGATTAGTGGGCTTGGATGAGGACCAAAAGATGATTCAAGTATCAACTTGGCTCACTAAGTGGTATTTTTATTTATGGTACAAACATCGCCCCCTCTGAACCTCCAACTTGTTGGGGGTTAAGAAAATTTCGTTTTACTAGGTAAAAATAAAACTCGCCCCCAGGTGTGGATTATTGATGTTGAGGTGATTGGTGAACTCCCTTTGTTTTTTGCGGAAATCACAATCGAGATGCCCCCAAGTGAGGTTATTGTGATTGGGAGATTGGAGGGAAGAAATTGGGCATAAACCGTGAATGATGAACAAGACTGAAACGACACCGTGATGCTGGAACAGAGTGATATTGTAAATGAGCGATAACATCATTGAGTGAAGTTGGCATGCATCGGTACTGTCCGGTGATCATGCGAATAACGAAAGCACAAATAGATCAAGCATCGGCTGCGATCACTGAATATAAAGCAACAACGAACAAAGTTCTATCAGATCAGCTGCGTTGGTGGATGCGGCAGGAATCTGAAGAGCAAGGTCGACTACATCAATCTAGATCACGAATGCATCGAATCGAACAAAGTTCCATGCAGCACTGCGTTGGCTGGATCATAGAATCGGTGAGCAAGGTCGAATGCCAGCAAGGAAGAAGCAACGAACAAAGTTCCATGCAGCAGAAATGTTCACCTGGACTAAAGGAATCGCGAGCAAGGATGGACTGCATCAGTCACGATCGTGGAATGCATCAATAACGAACAAAGTTCCACCGCAAAGCACGCGTTCACCGAATGAAGGAATCACAGTAAGGCTGGAACGATCACCTGCGATCACTGAATGCAACAGCAACGAACGAAAGTTTCACTGCAGCAGAAGCACGTTAACCGGACCGCAGGAATCAAGTGAGCAAGGGCGAATCGCATTAGCCGCGATCAGGCCGGAATGCAAGAAGAACGAACAAAGTTTCACTGCAGCAGGCTGCGTTCACCGATCGCAGAATCGCAGCAAGGACTAAACTTCCATCAGCTGAATGCAGCAAACGGCAAAGTTTTCACCGCAAAGATGTGTTCACCGATCATAGGAAATGAGAGCATAGTTGATCTGTGACGTTGGATCGGCATAACCGCAAGCGAGAACGATTAGCCGGACTACAGCTCATCGAGGGACTGATTTAAATAGTCCGAAAAACATAGGTGTAAAAGTTATAAATAAAACTAGACAGCATCGCTTGCGTCCAACTGATTGCCAGATCGATTCGTCAACCAACTAAGTACATAATTCGCAATCGGAATGCATCGGTTGCGTCCAACCGGGTGCAGCAGTTGCTTTTGAACTGGAGTACAATATATCAATCAATACAACTATGGCAGTTTAACATTACTGATTGTAATAATTGCGTAAAAATATTATGGTGTATGCTCTCCCCCTCTTAATCCTGCAACTCGTTGGAGGATTAAGAAGTTCGGTTACCACAAGTTTCGGTTTACTAAGTGAACTCCGCATTGCATTTAGGCGCTATGTAACTTTCCCCCAATCGATAGAGTGTTTACGCATCCTACCCCAAAGGAGTCGATTTCAAACCATGAGGTGTCACATATCTCGCCCCAAGTGATAGTCGGTCACGTTGAAGTGATATGCGAATCGCCCCATGAGATAGTGATTGTCATGCTACTTAATGATCGCACAAGGGTGCACCGCCTTCGCATTTTTCTCGCGCATGGAATTTTGAAGATGTCCTATCTCGAATTCGCATGGGGCCAATCCCACTATTCCGTATGACGTAGGATTGAAATGTGTGCATCCCCTCGTTGAGAAGAATGCTCGCCACATTAAAGGTGTCTTATTGAACAAAAATATGCATGAAAATAAAAATAAAAATAAAAAAATGTAAATTGTATACTTACCATATACTCACCATGTTGAAAATGTTACTGCGACTTCGTTTACGAAGTGATTAGGATGCCCACTGGCTATGTCGATGTTTTCCAGCGACGATGATTAGTATAGTTGCCTTAGCATCTCGTCTCAACTTAGTAATTGATTTGTATGTGGGATGAATGCACCATTAAGTCCAAACTGAATGAATACAATGCCACGGAACTATCTTTTAGCAGCTTTGATTAGCTGTACTGTAACAGTTATGCATAAAACTGGACTGAAGCAGTGGTAAGGAAAACTGTATTGAGACAGTTTTGGGAAAATCGGACTACAACGGTTCGATCAACTAGACTGTAGGTAGGAATTTAAAAGGACCATGGCAGTTCGGTCTCATCGACAGAAGCTATTCTTTGTAAAACTAGATTTCAATAGTTCGATCAACTGACTGTAATAGGTATGTGGAAAAGGACTGCAGTGATTGATCAATCGACTAGTATTTTCGGTGGTGATTGAATGTGACTGGTATCTTTGTCATTTCAAATTTCTAAAAATTTAATTGTTTCCGAAAAATCGAAATTTCACCTTCATGACGTTGGGAATTGACATACGATCTCATTGGGCCGAAAATCACTCCATTTGGATGCACGAAGGAGTAGCTATCGGTGAAGCAAAATTGGTCGGTTAGCCCTTTGCTTCAAACATGTTGTTGGACCCAAAAATATTATTCTCTAATTGTAAAATTTCACCTCATGTCGTGGGATATTGAAATGGGATCGCTACGAGCCAAAAATTACCCAATTCGGACACGGGACGAAGAAGATATCAATGAAAGAAGTTTTTTTTTTTTTTTACCAAGCCCAAGTGGGGCGTATTGATCCGTCAGGCTAACCTAAAGTGGGGTAAAAATCTAGGGCTACGTTATTAAGTTACATCGCGTCACACCGAATTGGGACTACGGATTAGAGTTGCACCGAGATACACCGAATCGTGCTACATAATTAATATGTGAACAAATACACCTGAATCCTCCCCTTGCCGATTAATCCCCTACCGATGAATCGCCAACCCGGGCACTCTCCAATTAATCGCCATCTGCCGGGATTGGCGCTCGAAGGTGTGGGGCTAGGGCTCAGGGCCTTTTTTTTTTTGAAACTTTTCACGACGCTTTTTAATAGGACTGTGATCTTTGCTATGAAGGCTTCTTGCGACGGTCTTACGAATGTGATCTGTTCCATTGGCAGATGTTGCCTTTTTCTTCCTCGCAACGGTTGTTGTAACAGTTTCAGGAACTGATGCGTTTTTCTCATGTAATTTTTCACCATGATTTTGATGCACTTTTGTGGCTCTTTCCTGGATTTTTTCGAGATGGTTTTCGGAGGTTTTCCTTGGGTATTCAAGCACCTTGATATGTAAAGAACTTTACAACCTCGCTATCATGACATATTGATTTTTACATACAACAAACTCGATCAGTAGGTAATGCGTTATTTACTGCGAAGCAAAATTTTTCAACTTTGGTCTTGAACATGTGTCGGATCGAACATCCCGACGACAATCTTGGCAATTTTTGCAAGTGAGTTATCTTGTGGTGGATCCCGATTGTGATGTTGGACTCAGCAGTTACGATCAACTGGACTACAGAATAATTAATCGGACATAGTAAATTGCGATCAGCTAGACTCAGTGATTGAAAACAAAAAACGGCCAAGCCATGTTGCAGTTGAACATCCAAAGAATAATTTTGATGATGTTTTTATGACACATTGATCCAACATTCTTGTGGGGGTTTCACCATCTTAATAATGATTTTTCATGTAACGCCAGTATTCATTTCAACATACTGCCAACAGTTTTAGTGGTATTCCGCTCCAACTTTTACAAATGATCGAAATTTTTGGCACATTTTCATCGGACTTCATGGTGATGCCATTTCCGTGGTTTCATAAGGTAAATGTTTTTGTAGATCTCATCCACAAATATGGATTGTAGTAGTTAATGACCAACTGGACCGAAATAATTGCGATTAATCTGGCACGCTTGCCAATAATCACCGGATTAAGCGGTTGAAATTAAAACTAAACCACCATATGTTGCGGATCGAACATCCATCAACAACTTAGATGATGTTTCACTACATCTTTTTGTCGAGGGCCGAGCATCCCAACAACACTCATCACATTTTATAGTGATGCGATTTTCAATGTATCCTAAGTAATAGCTTCAATAATTTCAAGCAACAAATCTTGATTACTGCCAGTTGATCAACTCGGATCAGTTCAGATATGCGATTGTACGGTCATCAGCAGGCTGCGATCAGCTGGATACGACCATTATGATCAAATTGACTGCAGCAGTTGCGATCAACTGACCTGCAGCTGTGATTTTCAAAGATGCTCGGATCAAGCTTTCTCACGGACATGATTTGAGCGTTTTCTACAACTTTTTTCAATAGAGAGTGCGATTCCTTTTCTCAGTACTCCCTTAGTTTGCGCTAATGTTTGTACCCAAAATCACTTTTGGGCACGAAACACAAATAACGGATAGTTTGGTTAGTATTTTGGATTCAGGTTGATTTGAAGAACCAAAGAGAAACAGAGGTTTAACGTGGTTCTAAGCGGGGTTTCACCTAACATCCATGGGTGAATCCCCTGGGGAGATATATTTTATTCATATTTTGTGTTACATTGTCTCCTTTCTCACCTTTGGCTACCCCCATTTTCCTTCGCTTCTTTATACAATGTAGTAACTAATTTCAACATAAGAATAAATCGCATTAACGCCCCATTCATGCCTCCATATTCAATTCTATATGAAACGGATGGAATTAATTCGCATGTCCGGAATCACACAATTAGTACGATGACTCGAAATCACGAAATTAGTCGATGGTCAAATCGGCTGAATTCAATTGCATGCCTTCATGATGATTTATGACGAAACTTGGAATGAATGTTGCATGGAACTGCACATTCATGTCTCCATGTATTAATTCTCGTGATAATGGATGGATTGGCAGATCGATGGACCTGGCAAGATAACCGGACGACTAGATCGATGGACTAATGGCAAAGACAAATCGATGGACTAGATGGTAGCATAACCGGCTGAAGATCGGATGGACTGGACGGCAACACAACTGGTCACAGATTAGACGGATCGGCCGGTAGTAAACTGGCCGGCAAACGAAATTGAATTAATTCCAAGTATTCTGTCAAGCCGCGGGATATAAGACCGAAAATCGCTAGTGGTGTGACGACTTGATAGTTGACCGACGATTGATTTTGACCATTGACTGCCGTCATGACCATTGACCTTGATCGGATGTTGACTTTGACCATTGACCTCGACCGGATGTCGACTTTGACGGTGACCTATTTTGACTATTGACTCGATTTTGACCATTGACCGGTCTATGCAGATCAGCGGGTTGCCTTGATTGACTGATTAGTGGGCTTGATGAGTACCAAAAGATGATTCAAGTATCAACTTGGCTCATTAAGTGGTATTTTTTATTTTTGGTACAAACAATTGTATTACAATTCTGATGCTAATAATAAACCCCATATCTCTGTCGTTATTGATGTAGTGTTGTTAAATGCCGCAATTGCCACTAGTAATTTGGCGTGTATTATTTCTGCAAGTAATTCCTATTCCAATGGTACCCTGACATCCCTTGTCGCTCGTATTTGTTGATTTTAATCCATTCTTCCAGTGGGTGCACCCATCCTACCATGACTGTGAAGTTTGATGTTGTCGAGTGTAGTTGCAGAATATCCTACAACTACACCCTCAGTAGAATTAGTAAACTTAAGAAGTTCATGATGATGATTAACAATTTTCTTATTAATGCTCTCAATTGATCACAAGAAATATCTAAACGAAACTGAATAATAAACTTTTCTTCACGGTTCTCTTTCCTTTAATATTTTTTCACACTCACCAAAAGAGCCTCCCAAATTTAAGAATAGATTGTCTACTATTTATAGTGAAATCTTGCAACTCTGTATTATCTCATGAGGCATCATAACTTATGATCGCAAGTTTATTTTATACTGCAAACTTTTCATTCTTCTCCGCGTTTCTTCTATCATCGTGTTATTTCTTGACACTTCCTCTTATAGTCGTTGTTTATATTCGTAACCCAAACTCTTTATATATTCGGCACCTACATCTTGCCTCTTCTCATGTCATTTCTCACAATAGTTAATGATCGTGAGAATATAACCTTACTTATTCTTTTTATTTGGACATCTCTTTGTAAATCATTTTTTTCTAACTATTTCCTTATATATAAACTCCTTTTATTCCCTTCCTTATCTTTCTCACTTTCCCTTTTCACTTCAGAATTTATCTTCTTATTACACTTTCTTACTATCATAACTTATGATTGCAAGTTTATTTTATACTCGCAAACTTTTCATTCTTCTCCTGCTTTTCTATCATCGGTTATTTTTTGACACTTCCTCTTATAGTCGCTGCTATATTCGCAACCCAAACTCTCAGATATTCGGCACCTCACATCTTGCCTTTCTCATGTCATTTCTCGAAGAAGTACGATCTGAGAATATAACCGCTATTTATTCTTTTTATTTGGACATCTCTTTTGTAAACTGCTTCTTTTCTAACTATTTCCTTATATATAAAACTCTTTATTCCCTTCCTTATCTTTCTCTCACTTTTCCCTTTTCACTTCTGTAACTCTATCTTCTTATTACACTTTC
>JAJJWX010003034.1:0-39727 GCA_023529315.1 Papaver bracteatum | reverse complement strand
AGCCATTAACCCAAAATCATTTCCATCAAAGAAGAGGGAAAGAATTAATAGGTGGTGCCTTATCCATAAACCTGATATTATTGTGTTTTAAGAAACATTGCTTACCAAGTGCAGTGACTCCATTATTAGAAAAATTTGGGGGCCAAGTCTAGTTGAGTGGAATGCTCTTGATTCCATCGGTAGGTCAGGTGGTATCTTGGTTCTTTGGAATCCTAATAAAATTGAGATGATTGATTATATCGTTGGAACATTCTCTATTAATATTGGTTTCAAAAATTGTTGTGACAACTTCAAGTGGCTTCTTTCGGGAGTTTATGGTTCTTCCGGTATGGTAGAGAGACGTAGATTGTGGAAGGAACTTAGATTAATGAATGACATTTGGGCTTGGACTTGGTGTGTTTGCGGGGATTTCAATGAAGTGAGATTTATGGCGGACAGAAAAGGTTGCACTAGAATTTCAACGAGAATTCAAGAATTCGGTGAACTCATTGATAAACTCCCGAAATGTTGAAGCAGAAAGTGATGATGGAACGGTTCTCACGGTTATACCGAAATCTCGGAGAATGGGAGGATTCTTGATTCGGGGTTTACTTTTCACATGTGTCCTCATAAAGAGTGGTTTACTACTTATCAAGCTAGAGAAGGTGGTATTCTTATGGGAAACAATGTCACTTGTAAAGTGGTGGGTGTAGGTACAATTCAAATTAAGATGTATGACGGTATGGGGAGGACCCTATCTAAGGTTAGGCATGTTCCGGACCTGAGAAGAAATCTTATTTCTTTGGGTATGCTTGATTCAAATGGATGCAAGTATCAAGGTGAAGGTGGAGTTATTCGTGTCTCAAGAGGAAGTCTTACAATTATGAAGGGCGAGAGAATTAATGGTCTTTATACGCTGCAAGGTACTACTGTGACGGGTGATGCAACTGTATGTTCTTCAAGTTCTGATGATGATACTACCAAGTTGTGGCATATTCGGCTAGGGCATATGAGCGAGAGGGGATTGGATGTTTTGAGCAAGCATGGATTGCTTTGTGGTCATAAAACATGCAAGCTTGATTTCTGTGAACATTGTGTCTTTTGAAAGCAGTGTAGAGTCAAGTTTAGTACAGCTATTCATAACACCAAGGGTATTAAAGATTATATTCATTCGATCTTTGGGGTCCTTCTCGGGTCGATTCACATGGTGGTGGTAGATATATGTTGACGTTCATTGATGATTTCTCAAGGAAAGTATGGGTATTCATACTTAAACACAAAGATGAAACCTTTGTCAAGTTCAAGCAATGGAAGACTATGGTTGAGAAGCAAACCAGAAGACAAATCAAGTGCTTGAGGACAGAAAATGGTTTGGAATTTTGTGGGGGTGAGTTCAATGAGTTCTGCAAGGAGCAAGGGATTGTGAGACACCGCACAGTCAGAAAAACACCACAACAAAATGGTGTTGCAGAAAGGATGAACATAACCATAATGGAGAAGGCATGGTGCATGCTCTCCAATGCCGGGTTACCAAAGCAATTTTGGGCAGAAGCAGCAAACACATCAGCTCATTTAGTGAAAAGATCTCCATCGACTTCCATTGAGTGCAAGACTCCAAATGAAGTTTGGACAGGTTCGCATGCTAACTATGAAGACTTGAAGATTTTTGGATGTCCAGCCTATGCTCATGTGAATGATGGGAAGCTAGATCCTAGAGCAAAGAAGTGTATATTCCTTGGGTATGCAAAGGGCGTGAAAGGCTACAGGTTATGGTGTCCTACAGAAAGATCAAACAAGTTTCTTATCAGCAGAGATGTGAAATTTGATGAGCAATCAATGTTGAAGCCAAAGAATGAAGAACTAGATGGAAAAGCGGAAGAAGGTGTTAGTGATAAGGTGGAACTTGAGGTGCAAGTTCAAGGAAGCAATGAGACTGTTGTTTCTGATGATGATGATGATCAAGATATTGTGCAAGAACCTGCCCAGGAAGAAGAAGCACAAGGTCATCAGTACAATCTTGTAAGAGACAGAGAGAGGAGGCAAGTTAGACCACCTCAAAGATACGGCCATGCTGATTTGGTTGCATATGCATTTGCACTAGGTGAGAGCATAGATAGGGATGATCCAACAACCTATGAAGAAGCAATCAATGGTGAAGAATCAGCAGAATGGGGAGCATCTGCAATTGAAGAAATTGAGTCTCTTGACAAGAATGGCACTTGGGAGATAGTTCCAAAATCATGGCGGCCGATTTTATAGATCAGCAATACCAATGTCTAAGCATAATGATATTTCCTATAAAAACATTAAGATTTCGGTGAGAACTAGAAGTTTGCTTCCTGAGTCTGCATTTCTCATGTGCAATTGCACCATCTCTACCAGTTTGGGAGTCTGACGGAGAGATAATAGGTAGTCATCCCCAACTTCTGATGATGATATGGCCGCCGATATCTTGTTCATAAGAAGGCCAAGCGTTATAATAGGTAGTCATCCCCGATTTCTAGTTCATCCTGAAGATTAAAGCCTCACCTAATCAAATTACATCATGGCGGCCCGTTTTCTTTAAAAGCATCAAACAACATCGCACATTGTCTTAGCATAATGATTTTTCCTCTCAAGAAATCAAGTTTTGAACTAGCAAATTTCCAATGAATCTGCAGTAAGAGAACAAGCAAATGTTAGAAAGCACAGAATTCTTTAGATCTTCATATGTATATTTGGTAATTTATTGAAAATCGGTGAAGAGGAGAAGATTTACCGAGTCTGAGATTATTTTATTTATCTGATATTTAATGAATCTGATAATTTCTGTCAATGTGTTCGTGCAAATATCTCATGTATGATGTAATTGGTTTCTGTAGTGAGAATTATGTTTGTATAGAAACCATTGTAATGTTAATGTAATTGTATGCGAGAATTGCTATTCTGAAAATCAGATTTACCTTCACTACTCAAAATGAAGTTGAAATTTTAATCTCAGAGATGAATTGCAATGAGTATGAACAAACAATCAAAGTACACAAACTTCTACACCATCAGTAATGTGTGAGAACTATCAATGTACCCAAAATGATTAAGGTAAGAAAATCCCTACCAAGTATACTATGATGTTTTACAGAGTCCACAAGTACGAGAACCATAAGATGGAGAACAAGTCCATTAGGTATACCCAAATTGTACATGATGTTTTAAAAAGTATACCATTAAGTCCATTAGGTATACCCAAATTTACTGAAACCTCGACAAAGATGTGTGTTGTCTGCCATATTCTGCTATGTGCTCTATGCAGGTATGAATTCTTTAGTGAAATGGAACATGCATATAGTTTGGATTACGTTCTTAAGCTCATTTCTAGAAGAAGAACGACATGTACAACTACGAGAACCATAAGATGGAGAACAAGTACGAGAACCATGAAACAGATCTAAAATGTTGATTTATTCAGTAAAAGGTTCTTTATTATCAACTTACTACCAATTTGCAGCTAGCTAGAAAATCTTTAACAAATGCTAAAATGTTGAGCCAATGTAGAGACAACATTTTACAATCTGGATAACGATAAGTAGTGTTCTATAGGCATGTAATGTGGAACCTAAATAGGTTTATGTCATTGATAAATCTAACGATGCCAGTCTGCTTAAACCTTTATGTCATTGATAGATACGTTAGTTTTCGATCATTCATCTTCAAATGCACCATTATCCGGTCTGGTCTCACATGACCGTGCTTGTTGGGACACTTTGGCAACAGTCAAATATCCGTTAAAACTAGTTAAAGGTTATTCTCGTAAATCAAATATTATCTTCTATAAATATACAAAGCCCTAACACTTTTCTCTCAAAATTTCTACATAGTCAGTGCGAGAGTAGAGAGACTACCGACAGCGTAGAGGAAAACCCAGTATCGAGAGATCTGCTGACGAGAGTTTTCTAACATTATCAGATTCAGATGGAGGGCAATGATCGGAGTTTTAGTTTCATGTGGGAACTCTTACACATACACTGGTGCAGACTAAAGAGAAGAGAGACACAGATCTTCCAAATAATGGTCATAATGACTTCTTCTCTCAAACCTAAGTTCCATTGGTTTTCAAAAACCTCATATGAGGGACATATACTAGGAATTTAGACAGTCCATCACGTAAGATTTGTCAAATCATTGTGTTTTATCTTTCATTGTCTTAGCCCACAATTAATATTGACATTCATCTTTTCGTTTTTCTATGCAGGGATGGAACGAAGACTCCTACGCGCCTGATGTGTCCATATTCTTCTTTAACAGTTCTGGATCGCGAGACACAATAGAAGCTACTCCCTCCGTCCCACTATTAAGTGACCTATTTGATTTTAGATTTTGTCCCACTAATAAGTGACCTATATCACTAAACAATGAGATATTTCTAAAATTATCCTTTTAGTTATTTTAAAAAATATAAGAAATATGCATAATTTGATAGGCATGTTTATATTCGTTACGTATATGTTTTAAAATGCTTTTCAATGGTATGAAGTTTGCGAACATCCGTGGAGTAGTTTGAGAGATAAATCATTTCTAAATTTCACTAGTTATTATCTCTAAGGGTATAATTGTAAAAAATGGTTAAAAGTACTATTTTCCTTGCTTGCCTTAAAAATTGTGCAAACTTAAACTAGGTCACTTAATAGTGGGGCGGAGGGAGTACTTTACATGCTACAACTGCTGAATTGGTAGATTTGCAGAAAATTGAAGATCTGATATGTTGGTAATGGTTGTTAGAGGAAGTTTCCAGAATCAATTTGTGTCTAGACCAATGTTTAAACACCAGCTTCATACCGACTAGATCAAAAACCCAAATTACGAAGTAGGTTTGGGACGAAGTAATTAATTGGTTTAATTGGGTAAATTGGGTAGTGTTGTACATCTGAATTTGGGTTATCTGAACATAGAATGAAGATCAGTTGGGAGCCTCGTTCCAATTGTTGGATAAAATTTTATAAAATGTTATTCTTCATTTGTAAATGTTGTCAGTGGTTGATGATAGTTACGGTACATACATGTTGTGGTGCTTGATAGCTCGGATCAAATTAAATTGAGGAGAGTGATGCTAGTGTTCAGTTTTGAATGTTGTGTATTTTCTAAGATTCATAGCAGTTGGTCTTTCTAAAGACTTGGAAGAACCACCCTACTCATACATCATACATGATAGTGAAGTTATTATTTTTTCCTTATATACAATTGGCTTAAAATACGATCTCCGTAGAATTCAATTATGTAACACCATAATAACATTATACAGGAAAATGTTCAGGTTCCATAAAAGCTTCTTCACTATCAATTTACTACCAAATTGCAGCTAGCCAGAAATTCTTTAACAAATGCTAAAATGTTGAGCCAAAGTTGATTTAGTTTAGTTTAGCCAATGTAGAAATTCTTTACTACCAAATTTCCGCAATATTGTTATTATAGATAATTGGCCGCATAAACTGTCGACTTAAGTGTGCACGTTCACTAAACAATTATGCTCAGTTCGCGTGCATGCTATACTATTATGCTGATCCCTTGATGATAATGCTCATCTCGACTAATGACAACAACACCTTAGATGCACGATTCATGCACCTCAAGTTATAATCCGACAAGATTCAAAAAGTATACAATGGCTATTCATGAACTAGCTAGATTATATTCCTTTAAAAACTTCAAGAGAGATTTGAAACTATTGAATTGTAGAAAAATCTAAGACTTTGATCGACAATATTTTACAACTGGATCAAGACAAGTAGAGTTCTATGGGCATGTCATCTCAAGTTTATTCGGCCTTTGTTCCTCAGTATTCAATAAATAAAATCATTTTCATTATCAAGTTACTGTCAAATCAATTTAAGAAAATGCTAAGCGTTAAGCCAAAGTAGATTTATTTGGGCATAATTAGCATGCACCTTGTCCTTTCAAGCCGTCATATTTGTTATCATACGGATCATATAAATGGAAGTAGAATGAGATAATTAGTGTTTGGGTCATGAATTATGGTATCCTTTAGTGTTTGGGTCCTAAATTTGTCCGTTATAGTGTTTGGGTCGTTGACCCGTTAGGCAACTAAGTCAACCAATATTTTTGGTCAAACTGTCAATTACGGTCAAATCTCTTATTATCGCCATCGCCATTCTTCAAAAACCAAAAAAAAAAATCTCTGTTCAATCAAAATTCAAAGATCCTATTTTCAATTAATTCTTAGATCTGTGCTTATCGATTTTTTCTTGAATTTTGAATGGAAGTACTTGTTTACGAACTCATAGAAATGACACAGTTACTGTGTGGAGTTTTATCAAACAGTTGGAGGGCCTAATACTGGTGACCAAGAGATTGTTTGTTTGTTGTTGATGTATTGCCCCCTTTTATTCCTTAATTAGTTCGTCCCTGCAAAGTCAGTTCCGTACATGACTCATTAATCCAAATCAATCTGTCACTGTAAAGACTTCAACCAATCATCCACGGATGGAATCATCGGTCACAACACCTCTTATAACTTGCTTAAAACTTGAGTTTAAGACAAACCCAAATTACCTAATTATCACAGATTCAAAACCCAATTTACCCATGCGCTTTTCATCAAAAATTAACCATCAATCACTTCACTTCTTAGTTGTTTTTCAGGTTTGATACTCTGTCGCTTTGCTACCTATTCGACTGTGACTACAAACCTACTTCTCCAAGCCTTAGATGGCCTCTGTGTAGAGGTTCTAGTTAGAATTCAATTTTACAGGAAGTTGTATTGCAGATGAGGACAAGATGATGGTTTGTTTAGTAATAATGGAAAGATGAAGAAAGTCTTTTATAAAATTTAGGCCTAACTGAACCTTTGGAGGAGAATAACGGGAGTCAATACAGTAACGGTTTGACCTTTTGACCGCGTTGACTAACGAGGTTAACAACCCAAACACTATAACGGACAAATTTAGGACCCAAACGCTAAACGCTACCAAAACCTACGACCCAAATTCTAATTAACTCAAGTAGAATTATTCAACGTAAGTGTGCATGTTCACTATATTATTTTTGCCGGAGTGCGTGACAAAAATGCTCATCCTGACTAGTGCGATAAGTACCTTAAATACAAGAGTCATGCACCTCAATTTATATCTGACAAGATTCTTGAATTAGATTATACTGCATAAAAATCTCTAGAGGGATAGGCGAACAAATGTGGAGCCAAAATTGATTTATGTGATCCTCCATTTATAAGTCATGCCTTGGGGTCTCCTTACGTCTTTCTGTGAACCAGTGGGTCCGTTACCGCAATACCTACCTGGTCGGCAAAGACGAATCCAAGCTTTTGAAACCTTGCAAGTGGATCAAACACACAATCTAAGCCGTCTATAAAAAGATATGGTCAGCAAAAAGATGGTCAGCATAGTTAGAAATTGTTGCTGACACAAAATGGATGTCACAAGACATATGCAGCAGGCACGGGGTATTGCACTAGCAAGGTCATTCAAACATAATCTGATTTCCTCAACTAGTAATACTAGTAGTGTACATACTACATATGGCGCACTTCAACAAGACAAGTAAGTCCATCTGAACATTGACAAGAAATTTCATTTTTCTCTAATTTGTAACCTGGGATTCTTAAACTTTAATTTGTAGCAATTTGTTTACAGAAAACCGTAAGGCATAGGAGAGGAGATTAGCAATAATCGTCAACGGTTCACGCTTGCAAAACAAAAGATCTAATCCGAAAATTAGTTCACAGCAACAAATTTATCAAACTTTACCTGGTCACCTATTTCTAAGAATAATTCTGATTCAAAGTGTGCTCGTCTACCTTTCTTGAAACATCTTCCTATTTCCTTTCATCATTGATTTTGGAAGGGCTCAAGAACACATATTGGAAGTACAATGAGGCTAGGATCACGAAGAACGTTACACATCTGTTAACACTTCTCTGTCAACAAATACCCATAATTAATTTATCTAGTTGTTTATATTTACTATCTTAGTTTCTGAATGAGTGCTATACATTTTTTTTTAAATTAGAAAGCATAATTACTCTCACGTGGATGAGCGCCATTGTCATCGGTATGAGGTCAGCCTGTAAAATTATTGTGCTGTTAAATTTTGCAGAAATTTACCCATTGCAGTAGATCTATAGTCAAATTATCGTGCAAAAATTTACTCATTACACTAGATTTTGTGGCGCGCTAAATTTTCTTCTTCGATGTTACCTTTCAAGACTTACTCATTGCACTAGATTTTGTGGCGCTAAAATTCCTTTCCAATTCTCATTTACATCATTTTGAATTGTGTATGTGAATCCAGAGTACACTGACAAGTTTGAGGTAGCTGACCTGAAATTTGTGGGGAGGGATGAAAGTGGAAAAAGAATGAAGGTACATAATTTGGTCAACAATGACCCGCACTTTAGTCCGTTATTTGATCATATAATGTCTGAAAAACAATTTAGTGGTTCTTTTGCGGATTGTAGGGCTTCAAAGTCACCCTTTTTATGTGGGAGTGACTCTCAACACTGAGTTGTAACGTGATTCTCTATGGTAAGATATGTAAAATCACTGTGTTTTTGATATCTATCCTCTGGTTCTTCTATGCAGACCTGATGCATGACTTGTTTCGAGTCTCTGGCAGACCTGATGTTTGTCTTTGTCTTCAGCTATTTTGGATGCCTAGACATGTATGGTAGATCCGCAGAAAATTGAAGATCTGATATGTTGGTAATTATTGTTAGAGGCTTTTTCAAGAATCAATTTGTATTTAGGACCAAGCCTTAAGTAATTTAGATACCTGCTTCACATTGACTACCTCAAAACCAATTGTTGTTATTGTTAAGACAAAGTATGTAATTGGTTTTAGTTTGGAAAAAAAATCAGGATGTATTCATATATGATCGGGGTAGTACTGTACTAGAAAATCTTGAAAGAAGATTTGATTATCACCTTTCCGCCTACATTTAGTACAAAACCTAATAAGATACGTGAAGGAATTCCAACAAGGCAATAAGCTCCAAGATTTATAGAAGCACCATTTGCCAGCCACTTCCTCTGGCCGTTCCTTTTAGGCAAACAAAGTGCTTAATTGTGTTGTAAGAATCTAGAATTTTTCTGATTTAGTAGATAACTTTTTGATTCTTTAACGGAGTTCTCGATTTAGTATGATACTATCAATGTTATACAGAACTGCAATCTGACCCGAAAGAACGCACTGAATTGCGTCAAACAAGGTAGAGACTGCAATTATTGGCACCATTGTTGCAACATAACTTACCACCTCTTCATCGTATGTTTACCTTTTTTTTTTTTTAAACTAAATCCGTGGTTAATCCGCATCCGGTCCGTATTACCCGCTGACCAGCGGATGTCAAATCCGTGGGTGATTGGGCCGGACACAGTTGGATTTTCCAAATCCCCAACTTTGACGGATTGGGTAACCCATAATCCGCATCCATCTGTCCTTTGCACACCCCTACATAATTCAGTCTGGCAGTCTCACATAACCGAGCTTGCGTACTAGTACTCTAGGGCTGCAGTCGAATCCATGATCCCATTGGGATATGTTCAAGGTCGATTTAGTGATCACACCCATTTCCCTGTATAAATGTACCAAACCCTAACATTTTTCTGTAAGAGATAGTCTTAGTGGAGAGAACTCAGTACCATCGAGAGTGAGTCAGGCGGCGTTGAGTGCAAATTCCTGTAACCGGAAGTCTGCTGAAGAGAATTTTCTGACGCTGATTACCATAATCAGATGAGGATTTGTGATCGGAGTTTTAGTTTCGTCTGGGAAGTTTTACACATACCGTGGTGTAGATCGAATAGAAGAGAGGCACTCATAGACCTTCCAAATAATTGTCATAATGACTTTTCCTCTCAAATTTCAGTTGTATAGTCCTGAGTAGCTTCATATTAGGACTAGCATCCAGAGTTGTGAAGTCATATCAGGTAAGCTCTGTAAAATCATTCTGTTTGCTATTTCATTGTCTTAGCCAAACAGTACTGACATTCATGATTCACCTTTTGGTTCTATACTCTTCCTTTGCAGGCTACATGAAGGTTTCCAGCAGACCTGAAGTCGGTCATTTATCTTCAGCTACTAGATGTGGACAGACATAATAATTTAGACAATTGAAGATCTGACCTGTCGGCAATCATTGTTAGACGCATTTTCCAGTATCAATTTGTGTACGGACAAGTTTTAATAATTTAGACACCAGCTTCACACTGACTAGCTAACTCAAAAAGGCAGTGTTATTTTCCTAGTTACCGAATAGGTTTGGGGCAAAGTATGTAATTGGTTTTAGTTGGAAAAAAAATCAGGGTGTATTAGTTCTGTACTTGTTGTTGTAACATTGAGTTATCTGAACATAGAATGAAAATCAGTTCAGACTTTAGATCCTTCATTTCAATTGTTAGAGAAATGTTTCTAAAATGTTCATCTATAGATAAATTTTTCGTTAGTGTTTGATGATAGTTACGCTATATACTTGTGGTGCTTGATAGTTCTCATCAAATTCAACCAAGCCAAGTGATGAGTGTTTACATTGGTGAACATCTGACATTATTTGGATGTTGAATTAGTTCTGTTTCCAGTCATTCCTAATTACATGACATTATAGAGATACTACTTACTCGTATGACCAGGCAAATGTTTTTTACTGGGGTTATATATAGACACATATATGCTTAGATTTATGTGTTCTGGTGTGTTAGTGATTTTTTGTTGGTTGAAAAGCTAAAATGTAACCGAAATTCGGTAGTTTTTTTTTTTTACTCTTTTCTTCGGAATTCTTAAAATGTAGTCTTTGGCAAAAATCTGAAGAAAGATCTGAAATTACTGAATTGTAAATGTAAGGCTAATGGATAGATAAACTGTGAATAATGAGTCTATCTGCTGCTGATCTATGGATATCCTTAATTTCTCAAGCATTAGTGTCGTACGAATGAAATTTACGTTAGATCTTCTTTGTGAGAACCGAAGTTTAGTATTTTAGTTGAGTAAATATACTTAAACCGGTCTTATTGAGTAACTTGTACAAATGAAATCACTCCATGGATTATTCCAAATCAATTTCCTATGCAAAATTGTAGCCCAAAATATCCATTGTCATTGCTTGTAGTTCTGAATTTAATATCTTCCTGATGTATGCTAATAACTTACATTATCTTTTAAGATCTCTCAACCCAATCAAAATTCCATATCTGAAAGGGCTTCGTTCAGAATTTGGTACAGTTCGTTATTCATCAGGCTTCTTCAGTATCAATTACCAAATAGCTAGCTGTGTGCGACTTATTGTTGATCAAATTTCAATAATTAGATATAGAAATTTCAATAGCACTGATTATGTTGTATACCGGTTGTACACCATGAGGCATAAAAACCGGATATAGAATTTTAAAAGGGGAAGTGAATTATTAAGAATATGGTTGTTTTTCATTATCATAATCAGAAGACATTCTAGCATCTAAAGAAGCTGCAAACTACTAAAATGAAGTGCATGATACAATATATGTCATTCCAAAAGCCACTACATTTCTTTTAACCCACTTGTTTCCCGATGCACTTTGCTCTCGACATTTCTTATTAACTTATAATTATCAAAACAGCGACCGTACCCTATATCTAATCCTAGCTAATCTCAGGTTCAGCGATTCGGGCACTCACCCATCCAACAAGAAGTATATTAAGTTCCTGTTATCAAACCCTAAAAGTCCATTATGAACTTTGTAACTGTAATGCGTGCAAAATGTCATTTAAATCCCCATTACGTTTCTTTTAAACGATCCATGAGAATGAATTGTGTGAATACGATTGCCGATGATATATTGTGTTTTTAGACCCGAATATAGAAGAGGTGCAGAAACTTATGGAGGTTTTAGAGGAATTTAAAGCTAAAACGGGTTTGAAGGTTAACCTCTCCAAGATTTCCATGGTAGGAATAGAGGTTTCACAGGAGCAGCTTCAAGGTTGTGCTACCTTAGCAAGGTGCATGGTAGCCGAGTTTCCTATGTCTTATCTGGGAATTCCAATTGGCGCTTCCACAAGGTTAAAGTCAGTTTGGAATGCGATAATTGAGAAGATGACGCTTAGACTAGCGCCGTGGAAGAGGAGGTACCTTTCGAAAGAAGGAAGAGTGGTGCTCATCAACAGCACCTTAGCGACAATCCCTTTGTATTATTTATCTCTTTTTCAGATTCCGGCTTCAGTGGTTAAGAAGTTAGAGAGACTTATGCGAAACTTTCTTTGGGGAGATACTATAGAGAAGAAGAGATTACACTGGAGGTCTTGGAAAAAAGTTAATGTTTCGAAGAGTGAAGGCGGGCTAGGGATAAGGAGTTTGAAGACAATGAACAATGCCTTGTTAACCAAATAGTTGTGGAGATACGGGGAAGAAAAGGCTAGTCTATGGAGGAAGTTGATTTATGAGAAATGTGGCGGTGTTGAAGAAGCTTGGGTTCCTAATGATTCTAAGATAACTTATGGATGCGGATTTTGGCGAGGTATTCTCAACCATTCTTCCATCCTTAAAAATGGGTCAAAGATTTCGTTAGGAAGAGGTAATAAAACTAAATTTTGGGAGGATGTTTGGTGTCACGAAAAAACTCTTAAAGAGTTGTTTCCAAAGTTATGGAAAGTGAGTAGGAAGAAAAAAGCGTTAGTTGGAGAGGTGAATAATGGTCAAGTAGATATGTCGTGTTGGAACATAGATCCTTGTCGAAGGCTTAAAGATCAGGAAATTCAAGAGGTGATGGAGTTTTCTCGTATCCTAGACAATCATGGGACTGTCGGGGTAAGCGATGATGAACGCAGATGGACTCCAAACCCGCAAGGTACGTTCTGGGTCAGTTCTTGTTATTCTTGGCTTATGCGTGATCAGGGAAGAACTGCAACAACTAAGTTTCCAGCTGACTACATATGGAATAAAACAATTCCTCCAAAAATTAGTTTTCTGGTTTGGGCAGCAGCTCATAGAGTTGTTCCAACTCTCTCCAAGCTATCTAGAAGAGGAATGGCGGTGGTGAATGTGTGTGCTTTTTGTACTAACAATGAGGAGTCAGTGGAACACCTCTTCCTCCATTGCCCTTTCGTCTGGCAGATTTGGGATCACTTTCTTAAGCAGTTAGGCTTTGATTGGGTTCATCCAATGTCCGTTATCGAGTTCTTATGGAAGTGGAAATTGAAGGTATCTAAGAAACCTCTAGTTTTCTTGAGATATTGTCTACTGTTTGCTATATGGTGGGTTGTGAGGTTGGAAAAGAATGATATTGTGATGGATAAGAGACAGGTTACAAAGCCTTTAAACTCTCTTACTGCAGAAATTAAAGTGTTGCTTCTTAGTTGGGCGATTAATATCGATTCCTTTAGAAATATCAAGTTGGATGATTTTGTTTTTGATTGGGGAAGTTTGTTTAGAGAGTAGTTTTCGATGTAAGCTCTCTAAGAACTTTGCTCTTTCCTTTGTTGTAGCTTTCAGGGTGCTATCTTGGCACCCCTTATTTACTTGAATTTTTCCTTTTTCAAAAAAAAAAAAAAGAATTGTGTGAATACATATATCGCAACAAAATGTTTTTACATGTCTCATAAAGTTTAAGAACAATTCTTAAGATCTGCTTAATAAGACTTTTCATGTGTAAATGTTTTTCTTCAAAAACCATAAAATCTTTTAAGGGTGCATTTCATTAAACAAATATCCTTTGATGACCCAAGTATCATTAACCAAATATCCTTTATACCACACCGCACTTTGTTCATGGAATGGGTTTGACTAGTAACTGCAAAGTTGAACTCCGTGTTCAAGAATTTTGTTATTCTGCCCACAGGGCATAGATACAACGATACATCGATGCTTTCCTATTGGTAAAAAATATTCAACAACTGGCAGTTCGCATGAGAGCTGAAAAGAACACTCAAACGCGATGTAGTACTTTGTTTATGAAAAGTCTCATACCATTTAAGATTACCAACGGCAAAAACATCAGAGTGTTAAGGGAGAGACTTACGAAATCTGAGCCGCTATGCGAAATACGAAAACTACACAAACAATGAAACACAATGCGGAAAATACACAACTACGACGATATAGAAGCAATCACACAACACCAAGGATTACGTGGAAAAACCCCTCCAAGGTGAAGGGTAAAAAACCACGTGAAAATCTTCCACTATAATCAATAATGGGTTACACACAATTCTCCCAATTTGGGGATAACAACCACTTTAAGGTGCATATAGCACTTGGATAACCAATTTGCCTAATTACACTCACCACTAGGGTGGATCAACAATTCTTTCACCTAATAAGATGAGATTCACTATCAATTTGACAATAGCAAGAGTAAGAGATACTTACTAATAAGGTTTGAACAAACCCTATATTTCCCCTTTCTGAAGAGATGTGGAAATTGATCAATCAATCTTCACCACACTAGCCAAACCGACCGTTAACAAAGAACCCTTCTTATTCCTCTTCAAGATCAACTCAAATCATCACCAAAAATCAACTCTAATGGTGGTTGCTCACTATCTCTCTTACTTCCTCTCTCTACTGCCGCCACTCACTCCTTTTTCACGAACAAGAGATAAGCTCGTGGAGAAAACAACATTTCCTGATGCTTGTTATAACCTAACAAGGAACCTACTACCTTTATCCCTTAAATGGTTAAGGGGATTCTAGACTTGTTGGACCATAAGTTGTGACAGGCCCAACAATATCCCCCTCACGACTTATGGTGAGGTACCCATCACTACCAAACCTGCCCTGCTGCAGAAATGCACATGCTTGTACTTCGGTAGCACCTTTGTCATCATATCATAACCGTTTCTAGTCTTGACTATATACACCCACTTTTTCTTCAAAATTTTCTGGTTCTTTGGCTTATCAACAAACTCAAAAGTGTCGTTCTCATGTAAAGAGCCAACCTCTTCTTTCATGGATTTCAACCACTTCTGGCTTTCAGGAACACTAAGAGCTTCTTCATAAGACTCTGGCTCACCTGCATATGTGAGCATCACATACTCATGTGGTGTGTACTTTGTTGAACGTAATCTGGTCCTGCTGGATCTTCTTAACTCAGCTTCTGGTTGTTGTTGTTGCACTTCTTGCTCAACATCACTCACTGGAACATCTTCATGATTATGTTCTTCATTACCATTACAATCAACATCATCATCATGTTGTTCAAGAGAAGGAACAACTGGATTTGGATCTAATAACATGTCTTCTTGAAGCTTTGGGTTTTCGATCTTCTCAAAGTTTTCAATACTTTGGTCTTCAAGGAATAATGCATCCATACTTCTGATAATGTTCTTGTTAACAAGATCCAAAAATCTGTAACCAAACTTCTCTGTTCCATATCCTAGGAACACACTTTGCTTCGCTTTGTCATCAAGATTTGACCTCTGATCTTTTGGGATATGAACAAATTCCCTACAACCAAACACTCTCAAGTGATCATAAGTAGGCTCTTTGTCTCTCCAAACCTTCTCTTATACTTCTCCATCTATCGGTCTTGAAGGTGATCGATTGATCAAGTACACAACAATATTCGTTGCTTCACCCCTAAATTTCTTCTGCAACTTGGAATGAGATAACATGCACCTAATTCTCTCAAGAATAGTGCGGTTCATCCGCTCTGCAACACCATTATGTTGTGGATTCTTCGGTACCGATTGCTCATGACGTATACCCATGCTCTTGCAATACTCTTCAGGGGCCCAATGTACTCTCCCCCGTTGTCAGAACGAAGGCACTTTAAGGTTCTACCTGTTTCTGTTTCCACCATGATGTGAAACATCTTGAACACAGGAACAACATCATCTTTGGTCTTGATTGCATATGACCAAACCTTCCTTGAGGCATCATCTATGAAAGTAACAAAGCAAAAGGCACCACAAAGTGTTTTTACCCTTAAAGGTCCACATACGTCAGAATGAACAAGATCAATAATACCAGAATTATGCTTGGGTAAAGCTTTATGAAAAGAAACTCTAGTTTGTTTACCAACTAAACAATGAGTGCACTTACCCAATTGCGTACCTTTCGCCTTTGGAAATACTTGTCTTTTGGTGAGGATTTGAATTCCCTTCTCACTAAGATGACCAAGTCTTCTATGCCACATCTCGGAGGTTGAATCTTTGTCAGCAACATTCAACTTACCTTTCAACACCTTCACTTGTGTCTTATACAATGTGCCACATTTCTTGCCTCTTGAAATAACCATGGACCCATTGGTTAGCTTCTATTTTCCATCACCTAAGTGATTGTTGTACCCTTCATCATCTAACACTCCTGGTGACATTAGATTCAAACGAAGATCCGGTACATGTTGCACATTTCTGAGAACCAACGTGCAGCAACCAGTGGTCTCGATCTTCACATCACCCATTCCTACAATCTTCGAAACACAACTGTTTCCCATTCTGAGTAAACCAAAATCACCATCCTTGTAGGAGATAAACACGTCTTCTCGAGGAGTAGCATGATAGGATGCATCTGAATCCACTATCCATTCTGAATCGGAAACTGCAGAACTCTCCCAAACATCATTACAATCAGAGAATGAAGTAATATCACAACTTGTTACCACAACTGTAACATCATTGACTTGTTTGTGATTTACATTCCCTTTCCTTGGTTCTTGCTCCGGATTCTTGCATTCATTTAAATAATGACAATTCTTACAACAATCCACGTCTTCTCTAGACTTCAATTTACCACTTTACGTTTCACGGTCAAAAGCTTTGTTGCAAGCAGATTTCTGATCATATAACTCCTCTAACTTTTTCCACAAAGAATATGATAGTTTCTCACTAGTCACACGACGAATAATATAATCATCAACCCATTGTAGAATGAAACTAACAACTTTACGATTAGCAACACTCCACACTTTATCTTCTATCATCTTAGGCTTTACTTCCTTGCTCTCTATTGGACCATACAGATCTTTACAATATAACCAATCTTCCATCTTCGCCATCCATATCACATAGTTCTCAGCGGTCAATATGATCATTCTATTACTAGTGCTAGCTTCCGTCATTGCAAGGTATTATCTCAACCCAAAATATATGATACCACTTGTTGGGGGAGACTTACGAACTCCGAGCCACTATGTGCAATACGAAAACTACACAAGCAATGAAACACAATGCGGAAAATACACAACTACGACCATATAGAATTAACCACACAACACCAAGGATTACGTGGAAAAACCGCTCCATGGTGAAGAGTAAAAAACCACGGGCAAATCTTCCACTATAATCAATAATGGGTTACACACAATTCTCCCAATTTTGGGATAACAACCACTTCAAGGTGCATATAGCACTTGGATAACCAATTTGCCTAATTACACTCACCACTAGGGTGGATCAACAATTCTTTCACCTAATAAGATGAGATTCACTATCAATTTGACAATAGCAAGACTAAGATATACTTACTACTAAGGTTTGAACAAACCCTAGATTTCCCCCTTTTGAAGAGATGTGGAAATTGATCAATCAATCTTCACCACACTATCCAAACAGACCCTTAACAAAGAACCCTTCTTTTTGCTCTTCAATATAAACTCAAATCATCACCAAAGATCAACTCTAATGGTGGTTGCTCACTATCTCTCTTACTTCCTCTCTCCACTGCCGCCACTCACTCCTTTTTCACAGAGATAAGCTCGTGGAGAAAACAACATCTCCTGATGCTTGTTATAACCTAACAAGGCACCTACTACATTCATCCCTTAAATGGTTAAGGGGATCCCAGACTTGTTGGACCATAAGTTGTGACAGGCCCAACACAGAGCAAGTACCATCTTCGGGTTCAACTTTGAGAAGTTTTCTATCTTCCAACTGTGTGGAAGAAAGAGATAAAGTGCCTCTTCCGTTCTAGTTGCCATGAGGCCCATGACGAATTGGATTTATTTTTCCCACAAAAGGTAAAATAAATTTGCTGCCTTACGAATCTTGGACACATTCTTAAGAAATTATGAGCTTTGTATTTACATTTATTTCAAATTTGAATTAAGAACTTTGCAAAAGAAAATATTTATCAAATTTTCTATAAATCAATTTAAAAGATAGATACTAATATTCAATATTATCATTCTCATTCTAAGTGAATTTTTAGAGAGTCATTTCCTCATAATCATACAAATATTCCTTTTGAAAGATCTTAATTTACAATATCCAGAGTTTAATGAACGCTTGTTGTACGATTTTTATTTACAATATCATCATTAGATATAATTCCACTGCATCTATCGATCACTTTCTGTCAGTTATGGATCAAATTCAATGGGAAATCTGTAAAATTCATCACAAGTGAGCTCAAATTAAATTCAGAAGTGTCTTGTAATAAGAAAACTAAATAAATCTGTACAGGGAGACAGTATACCTCTAGGTGCACCAGGGTATTCACACATCAGCAGGTTCTGGTGAAGTGAAACTGAAGATTTACATTTCCTTCGAGTTTTCTGCCCGCTTGTTGAGATTTTAGTGAGGGAGAGAAAAATGGCTGAAATATTAAAATCATGAGAGGAAAAATCAGTGTGCTATCCATCCATTATGTGTTCTCCACAAGGGTACGTGTAATGCTTCCCATACAAACCCAAAATCAAATTCCATTTGTAAGATAATCAGATCTTTAAGATTTTTTATTTGTTCAACACCGACGGCTTCACCGGTCTCTCTCTACTTCCACTCGCTCACTCAAAAACCTCAAATGAAAATCTAGGGTTTTTTATTCTTATATAGTCGAACAAAATTAGGGTTTACGGCCTTTGAATCTCATCTTCCCTTGGGTATTTAACCTGGGCCTTGGAGTACAAACCCCGACAAAATCATTCTTTGATTCATTGTTAAAATACCTTCATAAATGATGCATTTACCTTTTGAGAACATGAATCGTAGCATGTTGGCTGACTGTTATTCAGGGTGAGAGTCAAGGAGATTGATTGTCCATGAAGGCTATTATTGGGGCGTCACATTCTATTAGAGGGGCGTCACCTAATAGGACAAAAACGGGTCACCCATAAGTAATTTCAAAAACCCCTTATCTCAAATAATTTTGTAATGACTAAAAAAACCCTTATTTAATTAATTTTAATTTCGTTTAATTAGATAATAATTAAATTAATGAATTTTGTTATATACTTGATGAATTCTGGGACAAAGTTTTTGTGGGGAAAAAAACTAGAGAGAAGAAAAAAAAGAAATTTTTTGGAGATTTATTTCAAACCCTAGATTTTGATTCACCCAAACCAAAATAAATGAAACAAGTTAGTGGGTGAATCTTTGTATGATAGAGAAAGTTAGCTAAAGTACGTAAATTTGTTTTTTGGATTTTTCGACTTACTGGTCCTATTACGGTTGGGTTGAATCTTCGTTCCCAACCGTAAGCCTTTTATACGGTTAGGTTTGGATGAACTCCCAACCATAACTGGTTATTAATAAGACGAAAGAAATCTACATTTTACGGTTTGATTAAGACTAACCTAGATGTAAGGCTAAAACTAATCTAGACGTAAGATTAAAACTAACCCACTAACCTAGACGTAAGACTAACCTATACGTAACTAACCTACTAACCTAGACGTAACTAACCTAGAACTAAGCCACTAACCTAACCTAGACGTAAGACTAACCTAGGCCTAGACGTAACTAACCTACTAACCTAGACGTAAGACTAACCTAGACGTAAGCCTAAGACTAATCTAGACGTAAGACTACATTTTACGGTTTGAATAAACGAAACCTAGACGTAAGACTACATTTTACGGTTTGATTAAAACAAAACCTAGATGTAAGACTACATGCAAATCCTATTTTACGGTTGAATTCAACCCGCACCCAGACATAAGTTCTTCATAATCAAATTTTACGTTTAGAAATTAAACCCGAACCCCAACGTAACACCAGCAGAAACGTAACTGAAGTTGAATTGAATTGATATTGAAGTTACGAGGAGAGAAAGAGAAGAAAGATGAAGATAGAACAGTTTTTTTCTTGAATTAGAATAGAAAATATTAGGTTTTTAAGTTTTTATTTTAGTTCAAGGGTAATCTAGACCTTTTAATTTGGTGTTAGGATATCCCATAACCACTTTTTTGGACACTAAGAATCCAAGTGAAGCCCTTCTAATGGAATGTGACGTCCCAATAATAGCCTTCTTGTCCATACCCTTGTCACAAAACATTCATAACCTTGTTTTTAAGTGATTGAACTATTCTATATTTTTCCCTCAATTTCTTGTATTGTATTGCGCTATTATAATTCCTGCAGAATTAAGCAAGGAACCATATAATTCCTTCATCAGTACATGACACTGTAACTTGTCTTACAAGTTGTTACTAAAAACAAATCAGATTCTCATCTTTAATATATCAAAAATTCAAAATAAATAACAGATACATAAACCTAAAACCAACAACATCATCATCAGAAAGAAAAGAGAGATCCAGATCCATAGCAGAGAAATTCAAACTAACAGAGAAATTATAAGTTGAATATTGTTTTTCAAAAAATATTTTGGACTGCACCCAAGTAACTTCTGGGCAACCTACATACTCCGATTGAGGGGGACCAAACCAGAAACCTCAATTCATATTGTTGGAGATCAAGTCCATGTAGTTCTCTTGCATTACATATGAACTAAAAAATAAAAAATCTCAATATTCTTCTAAGTCCACAAATCGTCCAAATTGAAATCGTCTACTGAAAAACTCAACTCTTGATCATCTAATTGATCTATCAGGTCCATGTTGTTCACGTAATCATGTTTTTGTAGATACTCCTCTTGTTGATGCTGTACAGGAAGATACTCGTCTTGTTGATCTTGTACTGGAAGATACTCGTATTGTTGATCGTGTACTGGAACATACTCGTATAGTGGATCTTGTACTGGAAGATACTGGTCTTGTGTATCTTGTACCGGAAGATACTCGTCTTGTTGATCTTGTACTGGAACATACTCGTATTGATGATCTTGCACTGGAAGATATTCGTGTTGTTGATAATGTACTTGAGCTGCTTCTACTTCCGGTTCCGGTGTCATTGGAGATGAGAATTTTGGAGGGGATGAAGTGGTCATCGGTACTAATGGAGCAGGTGTCTTACGGTTGTTATGAATCTGACCCAAAACCAGTTAGTATTTTCTTAACGATCAACTGGCGCTGCTCTTCCACGTGTAAGAGTGATCTCTTTGTCACCTTGACTCGCTAGCCAAAATCCGTCTGGGGTTGTACGACTAGTTCTTCCTGTGGTTTGAGATGTTCGAGTAGTTGTGGTAAAAATGTACCATTCATCATCTTCCGTTCGCTTTTTAAATGTTTCTGAATTACTTCATCAAAATGCATCCAAATGCAGGTCAATAATTAGAAATCACAACTTGGTCAGGTTGCACGATAACCGCCTTCTCCTTGTTGAAAAATAGTGAATCAACTTGGTCAGGTTGCTCTAAAACTGAAATTTAGCAAGTCCTGTATGTTGATCATTTTCTCTCCTTTTTTTTTCGTCCCAATTGCACAAAAATAAAAAAAAATCCAACCACAATTACTGATTAGATACATTAGTATTCTATCATTTATCCTCAACTGCATCATAGTCTCTGGCCGTGACTGGCAATCTCAAATAACCGAGCTTGCACGCAAAGGCTGCGGTGAAACATCCACTAAAAGTTAAGAATAGTTCAAGGTCTGAAGGTCATATCAGTAAATCACACATATCCTTGTATAAATCTGCCAAACCCTACCCTCTTCTTAAAATCTTTACACAAGAGAGAGATTACCAGTGAGAGGGAGTGAGGCGGCGCTGAGTGCAAAACCAGTAACCGGAGATCTGCTGATGAGAGTTTTATGACGTTGATTACCAGAATTAGATGGGTGGTTATGATCAGAGTTTTAGTTTCATCTGGGAACCCTTACACATACCTTGGTGGAGATCAAAAAGAAGAGAGACAGATCTTTGAAATTCTCAGTCATAATGACTTCTCCTCTCAAAATTAAGTTGTATTGGTTTTCAAAGTTTCAAAGTCTTGATGCGGGCAGTAGCTTCCAAAATAGAAACAGCCTCTCTGGCGTTTGGTGTTTTCAATGTCTTAGCCCCACAATATTCACATTCATCTTTTAGTTTTTATTTGCAGGGAAGGGTTGAAGTCTCTGGCATACATGATCTCGGTCTTCCTTTTCAGAGGCTACCACAACTGCTGAAGTGGTAGATCAGCAGAAAATTGAAGATCTGATGTGTTGGTAATCATTGAATTAGAGATGTTTTAACTATCAATTTGTGTCTAGGACCTAAGTTTATATAATTTAGACGTAGGTTTGGAACAAGGAACGAAATTGGTTTTTACTGGGAAAAAAAAGGGATATTTTGACTTTGGGGTAATGCTGGATGTGTAACTTTGGGTTTTCTGAACATAGAATGAAGATCAGTTCAAAATGTTGTTCTTCATCTATAAATGTTGTTAGCATGTTATGATAGTTACACCACATACATCTTGTGGTGCTTGATAGAAACATCTGTTCAAATTATAGCCTAGTGTTGATAATGTTTGTCACTTACTTGAAAGAAGGCTTACATTGGTGCATATTAGTTTTGGATGTTAATCTTTGTTTGATATCTTAAAGCTATTTAGCATTCAATTAGTTCTTTTTCCATGACAGTATAGAGATATTAGTATGATCGTGCATGTGTTTTTTACTGGTACTGGGGTTGTTTACTTACACACATGAATCATGATTAGATTTGTATATGGTAGTGATAATGGGATTGAAATTTGCAGTTTCTTTGTTTTGGGTATATGGTTTGTTATGTAAATCTGGTCGATTCTGAGGGCTGCATCTGTAGGAGGGATATAGTGTATACTACTGCAGCTCCTCTCTAAGTAAAGTAACCATCCATCTTGCCCATGGTTCAATAAAGTGGTTAGATGCCTTAATACATTTTCAATGTTTTAGTGACTAGTGACAATGGATATGTTAAATTTTTTGCTGTACCTTTTTTTGTTTCACTTCATTTCAAACACAGCTGAATGTTCTATAAGTTTATCTGCAAAGCATGATATCCACTAGTGTTGGAAATAATGCATTTTCTAGAATTATCTAAGCTGTATAATAGTAAAAGAGAGTTTTGTAATGTAAACAGAGATGTGGACATTCTAGAGTTGTCTTAGAGAGTCTTGGAATGTGAACAAATGTGAACAAGGTGAACTAGTATACCGGTCAAAGAAATATCTAGAAGTTGTGTCGTCGGTCAAATCCTTCTAAGTGAAGATATATCTAGTGATGTTTAGAATGTCCCAGAGAGTTAGCAGTTGATGCCTATAAATAGCAGTCAGTGACATCTTTGTAAAGTAAATAAAAAATAAATAAAATAAGAGAAATGAAAAAGAAAAAAAAATGTTACTGAATGAAGAAACAAGATAAGTTCAGTGAGTGAATAACAAAAGAAAATTTGAGAGCGTAACTCAGAAAACAATAATAACAAGAGTTCAAACAACAACAACATAACAGCTCCTCCAAATATCCAACATAAATAACAACTAGCCTTAGTGAATAGCTAAGAAACCATATAGAATTCTCAACCGTTCTCACTTTGCCCATCATTAGCCTTATGTTCGACTACTGATACTAGTAGAAACTAGTAGAACATAGTGAAAATTTCGTTGATGAAGAATTGTTGAAATCAGCACACTAGTATTTTTCTTTGTGCTGACTGTTTAGATTCAGAATCTCTGTTGGATTTGTAGGACACGGTGGTAATGTTCCATGATAATGATTATTAGCATTGTCACCAGCATAATATAGGATTTAAATAAACAGAACTAGTACCACTATTGTTAGCACAATATTTCATAGTTTGCCTTTGCACAATATTCCATAGTTTGCCTTTGCTAAATTTAAGTTCTCAACCCCATGAGAATAGTTATCAGCTGGTCTAGCTTGATCTTGCAATAAAATCATTTCTTGAAGGAAGTAGTAACGTTTGGTTCTCGTGTTGTTGAGCACAAGGATGATACACTACATAATATGGACCTCTTTTATTATTACAACAAAAACCTGAAATTACCGCACCAAAAAAAAAAAACAATCCCAGTTAAAAGTTCCAAAAATCTGAAATTAGAAGATCGTAATTAAGTTTTTTATTTTTGGTCGGCTCCTATTAATGAGTTCAGATTTGTATGTGACAGGACTTATACAGGCAGGGGTACAGCACTTGTAAGGTCATTCAGTTTCAAGAAGCGAATCGATTGAAAAGGAATTCACATTTTTCCTCTAAAAACCTGAGATCCTTAAAACTTTAAAATATCAGCAACTCAATTCCAAGAAACATTAGGCAGAGAGAATTCCAAGGTTAACTTCAAAATGAAGCCTCAAAAATATGCCTAAAGATCTAATCCCCAAACTACTCCAATGTCATCATAAAGACATAAACGATGCTTACTAAACTTTACTTCGCTCCAATCAAGCTGAACTCCTACTTTTTCCAAACCATACCCCTTAATTTCCCTTTATCTTCAATTTTGTTATCTAAAACAGAATTTAGTAAACAGTAAAATTTCTCTTAGGTATTCAGCTGACCAAATTTATTTATTTTTTTGCCTCTTAGTCTTTTTTACAAAACAGAATTCAGAGATTGGGATTTCATCAAATTGAAGAAACTATCTCAGAATTGGGTGAACCTAATCAGGTAAAAATTCTCATCATTACAAAGAAAGTATTGGTTCCAGCAACCGATTTGTTTATAAAATTTGTCATCATCTTTCAGGTATCCCGTATCAACATGACCGTAAAAACAGCGGTCGTCATCTTTTGGGAGATCGAGACATTGGCGCCCTTCGTTGCAAAGTATTTTTTTTTTTTTGATCGATAAGTTAAAAGTTTATTGAAAGAGAGCCAAAAGTACATGAAATATGAGCCAAGGCTCACTCGACCAAAAGAAAAAAAAAAGGAGGACAGAAAAAACCACCTGGGACCAAAAACCCAAACAAAACAAACATTGTACACATCCAGCAGAAAGAGACCAAGGTGCCCTAAGGATGTTGAAATATGATCTCGTCGCAGCTGAGAACAAATTGCTCCATGGAAATACCTTTGAACACCCCCCTGTTATGTAGCCAATATGCCACCGTCAACTTCACGACTTCCACAATACCCATCACCTCCTTACTGATATCTTGGAAGGCCCTGAAATTCCTTTCCTTCCACAAATTCCAAAGAATAGCAGCTGGGAGCACTTTCAACACCAATACCTTCCTCTTCGAGTTAGATCTATTGGGCCAGCTAGAGATGAGAGAAGTAATATCGGGAGGAGTTGCCCATTTGATGTTCCAATCCTTGAGAAAAAGACCCCATATACGCCAGGCCACGTCGCAATGGATGAGAAGATGCTTAGCTGATTCGCCATCCCGCACGCACATGTAGCAATGATTCACCCACTCTTTATACCATCTTCTTCTACACATCGTGTCTTGAGTTGAAATCTTCTCCATGCCAGCTACCCACATGAAGAAGCTAACATTCGTTGGCCAATGCTTAGACCAAATCTTTTTAGGATGTATGAACCTCTCAGGAAAAGGGCAATCAGAGATCAACCATAGGTAACAAGACTTCACTGTATAAGTCCCATTAGACTTATTCCCCAACCATATTCTAATCCGTTCCATTACCATCTTCCGACAAGAAATCGTCAAGCAAATTAAGGAGGGAGCTTATTTCTCACCACATGGTCTTGAACTCTTATGTTGATTCCCAAGTCCCACCAGACCTCACCAGCTACAATTGTTCGAACTTGAGCCACAGTCTTTCCCTTTGACGATGTAATCGCATAGACAGTGGGGAATTGAGTTTTAAGCGGACCGTCTACAAGCCATCGATCACCCCAGAAGCAAGTACTCTCACCATTGCCTACCTTCATCTTATAATTTGATTTAAATTGCTCCATGAACTTCAGGATTCCCCTCCACACACTACAACCATATGGATGATTGGAGATATTTGTACACCAACCTAACAGATCTTCACAATATTTTTCAGCAACTATTGTCCTCCACAGCTGTTTTTTGACACCCAAATCTCCAAAGCCACTTCATAATAAGAGCCCTATTAAGGAACTTAAGTTGCTTCACTCCTAACCCACCTTTTTCCTTGGAACAAGTAACCACCTCCCAGTTTACTAAATGTGTTTTGTGGGCATTTTCACGATCTTTCCACAAGAAGTTCCTAAAGAGCAATTCCAACTTATTGATAACAGCAGCAGGTGCCACAAAGAGAGACATTATATAAACAGGGAGGGCTTGAATAACAGCTTGAATTAGCAACAATTTTCCACCCCTAGAGAGATCATAGGAGGATTATGAAGTCAACCTAGACTCCACACTCTCAAGAACCACATCCCACTTGTGAGCAGAGTAATATTTTTCACCTAGGGGCAAGCCTAAGTAAGAGACAGGGAATTCCTCAACTTTGCAACCAAAAGAATTAGCAAACCCCTGAACATCCTCGACTTGTCCCACTGGAATTAAAGCGGTTTTATTAAAATTAATCTTGAGCCCTGAGATGACTTCAAACCATAAGAGCCCTGAACATCGTTGCAAAGTATTTCAGAGGCTACAAATTGATTATCCATTGGGAACTGCTACTAAGCATTCACATATTTCCTGTAAATATAAATTACGAGAAGTAGAAGGTAGTACCAACGAAGAACATATTACTGAGAGGAAATCTCCTTTCTTCATCCACTATTAGCGATCTAGTTATCCAAAGAAATGATCTGCCACAACCAGTGATTCTATTGTACGGCTGAGATGCATTAGTTGTCGGACCAGATAGACTAAAAGGAATTTAATGTCAAACTCTAAAAAGTTGTAGCATTTCATCAAATTTCAAAAACTGAAAGCAAAAGAGATTACAATTAACTTTTTTGACGCCTCAAAACATAACCAAAAATATAATTGCTAATTTCTGATTCTAATAGTAATCGTTGCTGCAATTACTCAACCCCTTATGGCCTTTCTTCTTTTATTTTGCAATCTTCCGGTCTCAGGAACCTTATCCGGCTCACTCCCTTTCGCAGCATCATCCCCTATCATCTCACAAGTAAACTCAACTCTTATGATGCAAGTATCCTTCACAATATATCCTTTATCAGGGTCATGGAATTCACTAAGAAGCATGAATTTTTCCCAACCAACAATAGAATCTGACCAAAAAAAGCCTGCCATAATTTTTTCAGGGATATTGCGTTTAATTTCTGCATAACTCAAACAATACACTTATAAGGTAATGCGATCAATTTAACTAACAAAAAAAACAAGAAGTGGCGGTGTAATTTAATCCTGATAGACCTTTTCTCATTGTGTTTGTGCAATCTGTTTGACTTATTATTCCAAAATTGACCTCGATGCTCAGCGGTTCTGTTTCTTTCAAGCCCACAGCAATTAGGTACAAAGATATGTGATCACTCACCGTCACATTACGTGGTTTCCATCCCTTCGGAAAAACCCTAGTTTTCCTATAAGAATCAGGAAAAATCATGAACAAACAAATTCAGTTAAAGAAAAAAAACTTATTGAAAAGCAAAATTGATTTGTAAGATAGACCCTGTACCAGTTAAAACCACCCACAGAGAAAACATCAGATTCAAGCAGTTCGTGTTCTGGTGTGTTAGTGATTTTTTGTTGGTTGAAAAACTAAAATGTAACAGAAATTCGGTAGTTTTTTTTTTTATTCTTTTCTTATAGCTAAAATGTAACAGGAAGTAATAAGTTCAGGTTCTGTATAGCTGGAGTTGATGAGCATAAGAAGGACTTTAACTTTGCCCTGATGGTACACAAAATGGCCAATGATTTTAAACTGGCAATTGTTATATTCACATGAATTAATCAAACAGCCTCCGTCAGCAACAACTTCAATAAGCGGAAGCATAATTATCCAGATCAGCAAAAATTCCAAGCAATAACTTTCCTTCTAACTCCTTCCTTGCAACTTCTAATAGAAAATTGAGATGAGTACAAATGATACGGGAATTTTATTTTTAGTTCCCGGCCCGGGCGTAGGTTCGTGATCCCTTTGCGGAGTAAGTGACACTTTTTAAAGCTGAATTTATAGTGATGATTGTAACATCTAAGCTGGACATGACATCATGTATTTATGAATCTTTCTTATGTGGTTACATGCCGTGCCCAATGAATCTCCTATTCATCCAGAAAACTCAACTTAATTTGAACACATCCTCGAACCTCAGTTATCCATACACCATAATCATATATTTCCTACGTGAGCCTTAAGGGTTAATGATTCATCCATCATAATCATGTTTAGGCCTCCTGGCAGTCTCACAAAACCGGGCTTGCACACTGCGGCTGATTCAAATATCTAGTAAAAGTAAAGGTCAATTTAGTAAATCATATATTTCCATATGATTTACTTGTATAAAAACCACCAAACCCTAACATTGTCTTTTAAATCCTTACACAATAGAGTAAGAGTAAGAAGAGTAGAGAGGGAGAATACCAGAGAGGAAGTGAGGCGGCGCAGAGTGAAAAATCTAGTAGCCGGAGATCTGATGATGAGAGTTTTCTGATGCTACCAAAATCAGATGGGTGGTTATGATCGGAGTTTAAGTTTCATCTATGATCCCTTACACATACCCTGGTTTTGAATATTCTAGAGTAAGCTAGAATAAGTGTTGGACGGTCACTCAAAGCCTATAAATAGGCATGTTGTATTTATTTGTAAAAAGCAAGCAAGAATCAAATCATTTGTTATGACCAATGGCTCTTCTAAGCACAATCAATAGAGAATTGAAATAGAAATGAAAACAAATGTAAAATAGGCACACACACAACACAAGGATTTATAGTGGTTCGATCAAGATGATCTACATCCACTTTGGAAGACGACGATAACGTTGTACTATGATATGAACAAGATTACAAGAGTGTAAACTCCTCTCAAGAACAAGACCTTGTTCTTGCTCTTACTCTCTCTATACACTACTAACTCTCTCTTTGGAACTCACTGATGAAACTAATTGTTGGGATGATTAGAACAATGAAACTACAAGGGGATTATATAGCATGGAAATGAGAAGAAATGTCGACATTATACACCTACCGACAGTCCACCGTATGCACTTGATGACAGCCTCCACCACCGACAGCTTACCTACAATTCCACTGCCGACAGCTTACTTAATTAATTCAGCCGAAAGCATCCAATTGTATATTCAAGGCATTATTCTACAAATCTCCACCTTGACTTGAATACCATCACCACTTATCATCATCGTCTTCGCTCAGCCCCTCAGGGGCTCTCAACACCTGTTGATACCAACCAAGTCCAAGCAGTGCTTGAACTTGATACTTGGAACTGGCTTCGTCAACATGTCCGCAGGGTTATCCGCCGTAGGAACCTTTAGCATCGCTATCCTACCTTCTTCAACTGCATCCTTGATAAAATGATACCTGACATCGATGTGCTTCGTTCTCTCATGATACATCTGGTTCTTGGTCAAGTGAATGGCACTTTGACTGTCCGCGAACAAAGTTGCATTCTCTTCCTTGAAACCTAAATCACCAACCAAACCCATCAACCATATACCTTCCTTCATCGCTTCCATTTGCCATGTACTTTCTGCCTCGTTGTAGACAATGCAACCGTGCTTTGCAAAACCGACCTCCAACTGATAGTACTACCACACAATGTAAAAAAGTATAACCTGTCAATGACCTTCTTCTATCAAGATCACCTGCATAATCAGAATCAACATAACCACAACATTTGTCGAATCACCATAGTGTTTATCAAACACTAAACCAACATCTGTACTTCCCCCTTAGATACTTCAATCCACTTTCTGACTTGCCAATGAGCCTTCCGGACTTCCCATGTATCTACTTACCACACTCACAGCTTGTGCGATATCCGGCCTTGTACAAACCATAGCATACATGATGCTACCAATCTAGCTTGCATATGGAACTCGAGACATATACTCTTGCCTCATCTGCAGTTTGAGGTGATTGCCTTCTAGAAAGTTTAAAATGAGCTGCCAAAGGAGTACTTACTGGTTTTGCATCTTTCATACCAAACCGCTCCAACACCTTCTCGATGTAAGCCTTCCGGGACAAATGCAACTTGCCTTCACTCGGTTTCTATGAATCTCCATGCCCAATATCTTCTTTGCTGCACCCAAATCCTTCATCTCAAACTCACTACTCAACTGCTGTTTCAGCTTCTGTATCTCTGACATGTCTTTGCAAGCAATCAACATATCATCAACATACAAGAGTAAATACACAAATGAACCATCTTGGATTTCCTGTGATATACACAACTATCATACTTACTCCCCGTCATAGCCATTTGCCACCATAAACGTGTCAAAACGTTTATACCACTTCCTTGGAGATTGCTTCAAACCATACAAAGATTTCTTCAACAAACATACATGGTATTCTTTGCCAGGAACTTCAAACCCCTTTGGTTCTTGCATATAAATACGCTCTTCCAAATCACCGTGAAGGAAAGCTGTCTTAACATCTAGTTGTTCTAATTCTAGATCTTTCAAAGCAACTATAGCAAGCAATGTTCTAATAGAACTATGTTTAACAACAGGAGAGAATACCTCATTGTAGTCAATGCCTTCTCTTTGCGTAAACCCCTTTGCCACAAGCCTTGCCTTGTACCTTGTTCCTTCACCATCTGAAGTGCCTTGTTTCTTCTTGAAGACCCATTTGCTTCCAACAATCTTCTGAACTTTTGGTCTTGCTACTATCTCCCAAGTCCCATTCTTGTCAAGAGACTCAATTTCTTCAATTGCGGATGCTCTCCATTCTGCTGATTCTTCACCACCGATTGCTTCTTCATAGGTTGTTGGATCATCCCTATCTATGCTCTCACCTACTGCAAATGCATATGCAACCAAATTAGCATGGCCGTATCTTTGAGGTGCTCTAACTTCCCTCCTCTCTCTGTCTCTTGCAAGATTGTACTGATGACCTTGTGCTTCTTCTTCCTGGGCATGTTCTTGCACAATATCTTGATCATCATCATCATCAGAAACAACAGTCTTATTGCTTCCTTGAACTTGCACCTCAAGTTCCACCTTGTCACCAAGCTCCACCTTATCACTAACACCCTCTTCAGCTTCTCCATCTAGTTCTTCATTCTTTGGCTTCAACATTGATTGCTCATCAAATTTCACATTTCTGCTGATAAGAAACTTGTTTGATCTTTCTGCTGGACACCATAACCTATAGCCTTTCACGCCCTTTGCATACCCAAGAAATATACACTTCTTTGCTCTAGGCTCTAGCTTCCCCTCATTCACATGAGCATAGGCTGGACATCCGAATATCTTCAAGTCTTCATAGTTAGCATGCGAACCTGTCCAAACTTCATTTGGAGTCTTGCACTCAATGGAAGTCGATGGAGATCTGTTCACTAAATAAGCTGATGTGTTTGCTGCTTCTGCCCAAAACTGCTTTGGTAACCTGGCACTGGAGAGCATGCACCGTGCCTTCTCCATTATGGTTCTGTTCATCCTTTCTGCAACACCATTTTGCTGTGGTGTTTTTCTGACTGTGCGGTGTCTCACAATCCCTTGCTCCTTGCAGAACTCGTTGAACTCACCCCCACAAAATTCCAAACCATTGTCTGTCCTCAAGCACTTGATTTGTCTTCCGGTTTGCTTCTCAGCCATAGTCTTCCATTGCTTGAACTTGACAAAAGTTTCATCTTTGTGTTTAAGTATGAATACCCATACTTTCCTTGAGAAATCATCAATGAACGTCAGCATATATCTACCACCACCATGTGAATCGACCCGAGAAGGACCCCAAAGATCAGAATGAATATAATCCAGAATACCTTTGGTGTTATGAATAGTTGTACTAAACTTGACTCTACACTGCTTTCCAAAGACACAATGTTCACAGAAATCAAGCTTTCCTGTTTTATGACCACAAAGCAATCCCTGCTTGCTCAAAACAGCCAACCCCCTCTCGCTCATATGCCCTATCCGCATATGCCACAACTTGGTAGTATCATCATCAGAACTTGAAGAACATACCGCTGCATCACCCGTCACAGTAGTACCTTGCAGCGTATAAAGACCATTAATTCTCTCGCCCTTCATAATTGTAAGACTTCCTCTTGAGAAACGAATAACTCCACCTTCACCTTGATACTTGCAGCCATTTGAATCAAGCGTACCCAAAGAAATAAGATTTCTTCTCAGGTCCGGAACATGTCTAACTTTAGTTAAAGTCCTCACCATACCGTCATACATCTTAATTTGAATTGTACCTACACCCACCACTTTACAAGTGACATTGTTTCCCATAAGAACTTTACCACCTTCTCTAGCTTGATAAGTAGTAAACCACTCTTTATGAGGACATGTGAAAGGTACACCCCAATCAAGAATCCACCCGTTCTCCGAGCTTTCGGTATGAACCGTGAGAACCGCTCCATCATCACTTTCTTCTTCAACATTTGCTGCGGTGCCTTGGTTGGTATTCTTCTCGACAGTCTTCAATTTTGGACAATCCTTCTTGAAATGCCCCTTTTCCTTACAATGAAAGCAATAGAATTTACCGGATTTTGATTTAGACCTTAACTTTGATCTACTCCTATCAAATCCGCCTTTTTGGTTTCCTCTTCCTCTAACGAACAACCCATCTCCCAAATTATCTTTACCGTCGATACCCGTCTTCTTTAACTCCTTAGAGTTCAAGGCCGCTTTAACATCTTCCATGGAAATTGTATTTTTTCCATACATTACGGTATCAACAAAATTTTCATAAGATGGTGGTAAGGAACAAAGCAAACCCAAAGCTTGGTCTTCATCTTCAATTTTGACATCAATATTTGCCAAATCCAAGAGAATTTTATTATAATCATCAATATGATTTATAATAGACGTTCCTTCATGCATTTTAAGAGTATGTAATTTCTTCTTAAGATATAAACGATTAGTTACGGATTTAGTCATATACCTTTTCTCCAACTTGTTCCATAGCCCGTCCGGTGTCGTTTCCGTTGCCACTTCTCTCAAGACCTCGTTGCTCAAACACAATAGAATTAATCCATGTGCTTTCTCCATGAGTTCTTCTTTTTCTTCTTCCTTCAATGTTTCGCTAGAGCCGTTTTCCCCTTCAAAGTTTTCACCAAACCTTGTTGCACCAAAACAGCCCTCATCTTTAGCCTCCATAAATTGAAATCATTTCTTCCATCAAATTTCTCAATCTCATACTTTGCCGCCATCGTAGATCGTTTTTAACCAAGACTCGATACCAATTTGTTATGACCAATGGCTCTTCTAAGCACAATCAATAGAGAATTGAAATAGAAATGAAAACAAATGTAAAATAGGCACACACACAACACAAGGATTTATAGTGGTTCGATCAAGATGATCTACATCCACTTTGGAAGAACGTTGTACTATGATATGAACAAGATTACAAGAGTGTAAACTCCTCTCAAGAACAAGACCTTGTTCTTGATCTTACTCTCTCTATACACTACTAACTCTCTCTTTGGAACTCACTGATGAAACTAATTGTTGGGATGATTAGAACAATGAAACTACAAGGGGATTATATAGCATGGAAATGAGAAGAAATGTCGACATTATACACCTACCGACAGTCCACCGTATGCACTTGATGACAGCCTCCACCACCGACAGCTTACCTACAATTCCACTCCCGACAGCTTACTTAATTAATTCAGCCGAAAGCATCCAATTGTATATTCAAGGCATTATTCTACATCATTCAAGTTACAAAGTCCTTGCTTCAACATTCACTACTAGAGTTCTAGGAGCTCTATACGAGCAACACCACTATGCTCGTATACTTCCGCAAATATTACTCGAGTGTCTCAAATTCCTTATAAAAATATAAATTTCCAACAATCGGAGATTGTAGGACTACCAATTGATGGAGGAACTACCTTAACAGAAGAAAATGAAATACTTCTAACAAATTTGACCCATTTCAGCCAACCCACGCAAGATTTTCCAGCCGGAAAAAAAAGATCAATGTTACCCCCTTTTTAATTAGGCCCCATCAACTTTAAGAACTCACCAGAATTGTTCTTCCCTCTACTGATAACTAGCCAATCAGAAGATTCATGATAGTGCCAGTAATTAGCTCCAGACCAAACACAAGAAGCTTCTTCTGAAAAATTGGATATGATCCAGTCTAAAGCCAGAGCACTGACCCAAATGGATGAAAAGTAAGAGCCTTTTTGCCCCCTAATAAGGAACATACCTTTCTTAATTCCATAACCCACTTCCAACGAAAAGATTTTTGCTTCCACTTCGAACTTGACCTTAGAAGAACTGCCAGCAACATTCTTCCTATTCGAAAATTTTGATTTCTTACCAGAAACTAACGTCCAAGCTTGATGATCACCAAGAATTTCTGACCTCGATCCTTGAAAATCCATCGCTCCGAGTTGACTCGCTCCGCTGCTTCTCTCTCCTCTCTCCTATTTTTTTCGATTCAGCTCCAAAATTTTTGCTTCGAGACGCATCATTGATGTCACCTTGAGTTTTGAACATATCCCTGCATACAAAAACCAGAAGATGAATGTGAATATTGAGCTAAGAGAATGAAAAAAATCAAATGATTTTACGGGTCTTAGTGTTTCAATTCTGGGTGCTACTACCGAAAAGAAGTTTTGAAGAACAATACAACTTAGTTTACAGAGGAGAAATGTTAAAGAATAAACCAAGATACTATAAAGACAACAGTAAGGATCAACATTAGTTGTTGATCCATTGTGAAGAAGTCAATATGGATCAACTATGAAAGTTGATCCAGTATGGCCAAGTCAACTGGGATAGTTGACATGAAGTGAATGGATCAACAAGAGTTGTTGATCCATAGTACGGTTTATGGAAGTTTGCTTGAGTTACAAGTATTTCGTATTTCAAGAGTTTCTTTACGTAAGAATTGTCTAGAACTTTCTTGTTAGAGTTTGATTAAGTTAGGAAAGTGTTTATTACTTGAGAGTCAAGTTTATAAACATATAAATAGGCTGCTAAGCCGTGAGTTTTATATATATATCAATTTAAAGAAGCTTGT
This sequence comes from Papaver bracteatum, assembly GCA_023529315.1. Lineage (NCBI taxonomy): Eukaryota > Viridiplantae > Streptophyta > Magnoliopsida > Ranunculales > Papaveraceae > Papaver > Papaver bracteatum. The sequence continues at coordinate 4,656 of JAJJWX010003034.1, read as the reverse complement.
TGAAGCTTGTTTAAGTTTTTAGTTCTGTGTTCTTTTCATAAGTCTTTGATATCAGATTTTCTACATCTCGTATCGTGAGCACCAGCATCGAGTTCTAGGGATGTGGGTATGAGAAGTTAAGTTGAAGAAGATGACGAGTTTAAGTTCAATCAAGGTGCCTGTGTTTGAAGGTAAAAAATTTGAACACTGGAGTTTGCAGATGGAGAATATTTTCATATTCCAAGAGGTGTGGGATATCGTGAAAGATGGTTATGCAGAACCGGCATAAGGAACTGTAGTTGAAGGAGCTGCGCTAACTCTGTTAACTGATAACAGAAAGAAGAATTCTAAAGCTACCTATATTCTTCATCAAGGTATTCATGAATCACTCATGGATAGAGTTATTTACATCAAGGATGTGAAAAGAGCATGGGATGGTTTGATAAGCTACTATACAGGTTCTGAAAATGTTAAGAAGGTTAGATTACAAACTTTGAAAAGAAAATATGAACTGCTACAGATGGAGACAACTGAAACAATTTCAGAATTTTTCTCAAAGACACTAAATATTGTCAATGAGATGAAGGCCAATGGTGATACTGTAGAGGATTCAACAGTAGTTGAAAAGATTTTAAGAAGCTTGCCTGAGAAGTTTGAATCAAAGGTTACTGCTATTGAAGAATGCAACACAATTGCAACCATGACTCTTAATGAGTTTTTGGGATCATTACAAGCTTATGAACAAAGATTGTTGGAGAAAACAGCAGCTGTAAAACAAGTTGAAGAAGCACTTCAAAGTCAAGTTAGTTGGAGAAATAATCAAGGAAAGTCTAATGCTGGAAGTTCTCAAGGAGGGTATAATAATGGAGGAAGATCAAATAATGGAAATTACAGGAAGCCATATGATAAATCATAGATATAGTGTTATAACTGTGGAGACTTTGGACATATTGCTACTGAGTGTTCAAAACCAAGAAAGACTGTTGCTAATAACTACAAAGCAAATTTCAGGAGCTAAATTTATTGAGAGTCAAGAAGAAGAAGAAGCAAGAAGAGAGAAAGCTGAAAATATGTTACTAGCTTGTCATACAAATGAAGAACCACCTCAACTAAAGTGGTACTTGGATACAGGTTGCAGCAATCATATGTGTGGCAGAAAAGATTTATTTGAAAGCTTGGATGAGTCTGTAAAATCCACAGTGAAGTTTGGAAATAGTTCAACAATTCCAGTTATGGGAAAAGGAAGAATAGGAATTGTTCTCAAGAATGGTTCTAAAGCATACATCATGGATGTGTTTTATGTTCCAGGTTTACATCAAAACTTGCTTAGTATGGGTCAATTATCTGAAAGAGGTTATTCTATGAATATTTACAATGGATTATGCTTAATCAGAGATAGAAGAAGAAGATTAATAGCAAGAGTAGAGATGACTAGAAACAGACTGTTTCCATTGAATATTCAACATCAAAAGGAAAGATGGTATAGTAGCAGTGTTTATAATGATACTTGGTTATGGCATAAGAGAATGGGGCATGTGAATTTTAATAGTTTGCAAGTTTTATCTAAGAAGGAGATGGTGTCTGGTTTACCTTTTATTGAGGTTCCAGAATCAAGATGTGAAAATTGCATTTTTGGCAAGCAGCACAGAGATTCTTTTCCAGTTAACAAAGCTAGAAGAGCTGAGCAACAGTTGGAGATCATTCATAGTGGCTTGTGTGGTCCTATAGAAGTTACATCACATGGAGGTAATAACTATTTCATAACTTTCATTGATGATTATAGTAGGAAAGCATGGGTATATTTGCTTAAACAAAAGAGTGATGCATTTCATGCTTTCAGAAGTTTCAAAGCTTATGCTGAGAAACAAATTGGTAAGAGTATCAAGATTTTGAGAACTGATAGCGGAACTGAGTACACTGTTGTTGATAAGTTTATGGAAGAACATGGCATTCAACATCATTATGACAAGATATACACCACAACAGAATGGAGTTGCGAAGGAAGAATAGAACCATTATGGAGATGGCAAGAACAATAAGAAGAACAAAAAATTTACCAAAAGGTTTTTGGGGTTATGCAGTTGACACAGCTGTGTATTTACTCAACAGATGTCCAACAAATAGTTTGAACAACAAAACACCAGAAGAAGCATGGAGAGGAGTAAGACCAAGTGTAAGACATCTGAGAATTTTTGGGTGCATTGCATATGCACATGTGCCAAAAGAATTGAGAAAGAAGCTAGATGATAAGAGTGAAAAATGTATCCTTGTTGGTTACAGTTCAGTGACAAAAGGATACAAGTTATATAACCCAGAAACCAGAAAGATAGTTATAAGTAGAGATGTGATATTTGATGAAGATTCACAATAGAATTGGACTAATGGATCAACAATCATTGTTGATCCAAGTTATGGATCAACTAAGGATGATGATCCACATAATATTGGATCAACTAGAAATGTTGATCCACCTGCTACTATGAGAACAGTTCCAGTTATAGTTGAGGAAGAAGTGCAAGATCAAGACAATGTGGAAGAACAGCATGAAGAAGCAAGAACTGAAGCAGTAACACAACAAGAAAATACAAGACCAAGAAGAAAATATGTCATACCTGCTAGGTTGAATGATTATGTTTTAACAAGAGATGATGAAGATGATGATGATGTGGTGAACTTTGCATTGTTTGGAGATTGTGATCCTGTAGCTTATGAAGAAGCTTCCAAAGAAGAAGGTTGGATTCAAGCCATGAATGAAAAACTGAAGTCAATTGAGAAGAATGACACATGGGAATTAACAGAACTTCACAGGAAAGAAACCCATTGGTGTTAAGTGGGTTTATAAGACAAAGTATAAGGCAAATGGAGAAATAGAGAGAAAGAAAGCAAGGTTAGTTGCTAAGGGATATAGACAAAGAAGAGGAGTAGATTATTCAGAAGTCTTTGCACCAGTTGCAAGACTTGATACAGTAAGAATGATAATATCTTTAGCTGCACAAAAGAAATGGAAGATATTTCAGATGGATGTGAAGTCAGCATTCTTGAATGGAGTATTGGAAGAAGAAGTTTATGTAGAGCAACCAGATGGCTACATTATGGAGGGGAAGGAGAATGAAGTATACAAGCTAAACAAAGCTTTGTATGGTTTGAAACAAGCTCCAAGAGCTTGGTATACAAGAATAGATTCATATTTTCTAAAGAAGGGTTTTACAAGATGTCCACATGAGCATACTTTGTATCTGAAAGATGATGGTATGGATCATATTATTGTATGTTTGTATGTGGATGATCTCATATTTACTGGAAACAGTAATGAGATGATTAATGAATTCAGGGAGGATATGGTGAAGGAGTTTGAAATTAAAGATCTTGGTTTGATGTCATATTTTCTTGGTATTGAAGTACAGCAGACTGAAAGAGGAATTTTTATTAATCAACAAAGGTATGCTGAAGGAATTTTGAAGCGTTTCAAGATGGATAATTGTAATCCAATCTTAACACCAATAGAAGAAAGAATGAAGTTGACAAAAGATGGTTCAGGAGAACTTGTGAATTCAACAGATTTTAAAGGTCTTGTTGGATGCTTGAGGTATCTGACTGCTACAAGACCTGACATCATGTATGCAGTTGGTATGGTTAGTAGGTTCATGGAAGCTCCTAGACAATCACATTTACAGGCTGCAAAACGTATTCTGAGGTATGTAAAAGGAACAACAAATATGGGAATATTTTATACTATCTCAGAAGATCCAAAGTTGGTTGGTTTCACAGATAGTGATTGGGATGGAGATACAGAAGGAAGAAAAAGTACATCAGGTTATGGATTTCAGTTGGGAACTGGTTTTTTCTCTTGGTCATCTAAGAAGCAACAAGTTGTTGCATTGTCTACAACAGAAGCTGAGTATATAGCTGCTAGCAACTGTGCTACACAAGCTGTATGGTTAAGAATGATGCTGAAGTCTTTGTTTGAAGAACAAAAGACACCAACAACAATAGTTTGTGATAATAAGTCGACAATATCACTAACTAAGAACCCTGTGTTTCATGGGAGAAGCAAACACATTGATATTAAGTATCATTACATTAGAGAGCTAGTCAGTAACAAAGAGGTTGATGTGGAGTTTGTTGAAAGCAAAGAACAGGTTGCAGATATTTTCACCAAGTCCTTGAAGTCTAACACTTTAATTTACTTGCGTGGAAAGGTTGGTATGATTAGAAAAGAGTATCTTGGTTTAAGGGAGGATGTTAAAGAATAAACCAAGATACTATAAAGACGACAGTAAGGATCAACATTAGTTGTTGATCCATTGTGAAGAAGTCAATATGGATCAATTATGAGAGTTGATCCAGTATGGCCAAGTCAACTGGGATAGTTGACATGAAGTGAATGGATCAACAAGAGTTGTTGATCCATAGTACGGTTTATGGAAGTTTGCTTGAGTTACAACTATTTCGTATTTCAAGAGTTTCTTTACGTAAGAATTGTCTAGAACTTTCTTGTTAGAGTTTGATTAAGTTAGGAAAGTGTTTATTACTTGAGAGTCAAGTTTGTAAACATATAAATAGGCTGCTAAGCCGTGAGTTTTATATATATATCAATTTAGAGAAGCTTGTTGAAGCTTGTTTGAGTTTTTAGTTCTGTGTTCTTTTCATAAGTCTTTGATATCAGATTTTCTACAA
>JAJJWX010003033.1:0-54991 GCA_023529315.1 Papaver bracteatum | reverse complement strand
TGCTCAGCGTGAAATCTCTCTCTCGAAACCGAATTTGTGAAAACTGAAACGAAGCTGTGAACTAAGTTTTTGTTTGGGTGAGGTTAAATTGAGAAAAAAAGAAGAAAAAAAGGTAATTTCGAAAACTCTGGGTGCGTGAATAATTTGCATGGCCTATTTGGGTGCGCGTGTGATATTTCATGCGTGTGGATTTTACAGTGGGAAAAGTTATAAAAATTGGTCTCTCTGTAGTTTTTACTTTAGTTAATACCCGCCCAAACCCGCCTACGTGCAGCCCAGGACTCGAGCCCCTTTGTTAGAAATAGTTTTGTGGGGTTTGAGATAATCTCTAAGCAAGGTATGATATGACTCAACATGGACTAGTCAAGCAAGAAGTCTTTGTTAGTAATGTCGGCCTTCAAAATTTCTTATACAATGAATTTATCCGAGAAGAAAAAAAATCTTGATAAATTATATGAGGAGAATCGGGGTCGATTTGATTTTTAAGGTCATCAATGATGTTTGAGAAAGAATGTTATAACAATTTGGTAACTGACTCCAGGTGTTTCTCAGCAGCTTTTACTCACTTAACTTAAAAGATAAAAATTCAATTTTCCACTCGCTCTCAATTTTTTTTTTTTTTTTTTTTGCCTTTCAAAAAGAGAAATATGCTTGCATTTTGTAGCCAAGTATATTTTATTATTTTTTGATGGGTTAGTACAGCAGTTAGCTGTGGCCCCTAATTATTACTAGCAATTACAAGGGGTTCGAACCCTTACCTCCTCCAATTATGTAAGAATATTGTCATTTTGAACATTTATTCAATATAAGTCAAGAAAATAATTGAACAAGAACTATTTACAATAGTACTTCGCAGTGGACAATTTAACTAAACACTCCACAACTATACATCTACAAGCGATAACGCGACCAACACTTCATAACTATACAACCACAAGCCTACAACTCTACAAGATGTAATGTGATTGATCATGGTCGCTAATAGTGGGCAACACTTTGCTTGGGGTTATACCACTCCAAAGTAAGAAGATATTTTGTTTTATATAGAATTTGGTACACCCTCCCATTAGAAATCTTGCGATTGATAACATTATCTTTTTCTTTTATCATATAATTTGCATTGACTAAAAATGACATGTCAAAAGTAAAATACTTATCCAAACTCTAAATTAGGACAACACATGGGTATGTCGGCTCGAGTTTTATCTAAAATTGTCGACGAAACCGCTACTCCCTCGGTTTTCATCTTTAAAATTGTTTCCGCCCGGCCTATCTTCGATTCGGTTTTAAATCGCCCCGATTTGGATTAGGTTCGGGATAAAATTGTTGTTTTAACCAATTATATTTCTAGACAAATATTTATAGTGGTGATGAACTGAATCAAAGAAGAAGAACTGGAGATTAATCTGAAGAGAATCTGGTGAGATATCTAGAGTGGGATGAGATTCGAGAGAGTGAAAGAAGAGAACTGGAGATGAAAAGATAGATTAAGTCTTTTAATGGTATCATTAATCGGAGGCCTAAGATTAAATTTTGATCAACGACCCTAACAATCAGTTTAAAACTGGTTGGTTCGGTCGATTTTCACATCAAAAACATATACCACACCATCTATACCGGGTTTTAAATTTAGAACTGCATATCAAATCGTTATGGTCGATTTCGGTTTAAAAACCCGCGATTTCATCGGGTTAGGGCAGGTTCGGCTAGGTGGGTCGCTTTTTGTGCAACTTCACTCTAAACCATAAACCTGATTAAATCTTCTACTCCACCAAGAAAAATAATTAAGTCCTCGATTCATTTTTTCCAGGCAGGGTTTTTCTGCACCTTGCAGTTTTTTGAGTTAAGAAAATTGTTATGTATATGTGCACTTTTACTTTTCCGCATTAAAAATTTCGTATCCATTTTATTATTAAGTGTACTACACAAGTCTAAAATCCTATAAGATAAAAAGTTGGTGGTTTACTTGATACCCTCTCCTTTCCGTAACTCCTTAAGCACATTCATCATATCTTCTTTGTTAGAGCATAGCTCGGTTGAACTCACCAAGCGTTGGTATATCAAGTTTGGTTGTCATATTTTATTGAATTAAGTTTGAGGCATACAAGTATTACTCGAAGACCTGAAGAACATAAAGAAGAAACGAACTACAACGACGACATCATCCTTGCTCTTGAGGTTAGTAATATTGACTTGAACTGTTTTATTCCTAACGTATATTTTAAGTCGTGCTATATTGAAAACATAACTTTGAAGCCGTGAATGATTATTTTACTCTAGTAGTGAGATATGATCATATGATCATAGTGTTAAGGAATTAGACTACGAAGTATAACGCTTATATTTTGAACTTCGTAGATATAACATCGACATAATCGTATGAATGCTATTGTGATTATGTGTATGGGAAAACTATCTATGGTGTAAATCTGCTATGAGATCTTTTCTTCAATCCCGAGATTTTAATACTTGGCTATTAATCGAATACGGATATGAACGACTGAAAGTGGAATATTCAGAAACAGAGTTTAAACGCTTAGCGTTCTATACTTATGAAGAAAGAGCTCTTGCAAAGCAGAATTCCGATGGTATGAATGACATAATACATGCAGTAAGTCATGATGTTCTACATCATGTTCTGTCATGTGAAACTTCTAAGGAAGCATGGGATACTCTTGAAACTGTATTTGAAGGAAATGATTCTGAAAAAGAAGCACGACTTCTATCTATTTATTCTGAATGTGAATTCCTTGAAATGGGTGATGACGATACCTTCGAGGAGTTTAATTCTAAACTTTCTGAGACTGTCAATGATTCTTTCTCTCTTGGAAAGGTTATACCTGAAAAGGAAATAGTATGCAAGATTATCAGATTGTACCCTCCATATACGAGTCTAAGAAACATGCCATAATAGAAACCAATGATCTTTCTATACTTTCTCGAAGCTCTCTTGTGGGAAATTTAAAGATCTTGACAAAGAAACTTTGCTGAAGAACCAAAATATTGGATATGATGTCTCAACTAATACAAGTCAATCTTCGAAAGAAGTATGTATAAACCGGACTTAGAAACATTGTCAAGAGGATGAAAAACTTGTTGAAAAAGAGCTTAACTCAACAATTGTACTCCTAACATAACGGATTAAGGATGTTTTATTGAAAGATAATTTTAATCCTGATATATTATCTTTTTGTCATGAAAAAGGTAATGAAAAAATCCAATGATTCAAGTGTCGTAGATTCATACATATGACAAGACATTGTTCTAGCAGGAAAGCTCAAAAGTGCAACAAGGCTTACGTCTCTACTCTAGATGACATCCCGGAGGAAAAACCATATGAAGGAATATCTAGCTATAATGCACCTCTTGCCAAATCTAACATTGATATATCTTGTGAGTCTAATCAACTCTTAAAGAACTGTTTAGAAAAACTTGAGTTGGGAATTAAGGAAAATCAAAGATTAACTCTAGAACTTGAAAACCTTATGAAACCCCTGTCAGATAAAACTCAAGAGGTAAAATCTGAGCAAAAAAAATTGGTTGACAAACAAAAAAGGTCAGAAGCTAATTCTTATGATAATATGTTAAGTTCTTTATGTGGAGAAAATAACCACACTGCAATCTTCCATGGAAATCTCCAACAAAATAAATTCATCAAGGCACTTCGCAATGGCATAAAGATTTTGAAGGCTAATGAGTTTATTGGATCTCAAAAAGAAGTTGCAGACTCTTTCAGTAGCAAGAGAAAGAAAGAACACAAAGAAACACAATTTATTGTGTTTATAAATTATCCTAAGGATTTCTTTGTTACCTGTGGTGAGATTAATCCTCACCTCAACACACACTAATTTTGTTGAAAAATGCATCCTCACTTGTTGCCCAAATTATGATTGTGAGGAGGCATAAAGCTGGGCAAAATGTGCAAATCTATTATTTAGGTAACAATAATATCATAATTGATATCTTTTACTTTTGGTATAAATATATTCGGTTTCCATAAACCAAACTATATCACCCCTTGATTTTCTCCTATATTATATATATTCTTGTCTGAAAGAAGATTGCCTTGCATCAATGGAGAAATCGGTAAAGGAAGGGTCATCTCTTGATGATTTAGCACTTTGTGCATCGTTTATGACTGAAACTCGAGGTGTCTCACAACATGGTAATCTTCAATATTATCTGAGAAGACATATTCTTACTGTTAAAAGTTGTTTAAGACATCATGAGCTAATGATAAAGGATTCAAAAGAAGTACTAGATGATCTTTATTCTCAACTGCTTGAGATGAACAAATTTTCTGCTGGAAAAGGAAGGGCTCAAAAGAATCTGAATCCAGAATTTGAAAGCGATCTTCACAAGACTCGCAATTAAAAATAGACATCCATTTTTGATTTAGTTTGATTATTGTATAAAGTCTATTTTTGAATAAAATTATCAATTATTTATGAACAAAATTATTATTTTATAATTTTTTTTGTGATAGTTTCCGATTACATAGCATGTGCTTGAATGTCTATATTATTGTTATGTGTTTTTGGTTTATGGGATGTCTGATTTCGGTTTTCATAACCTTAATATTCGATCTCATATGATGTGAACCCTTATGGTTTGTGTGACTTTTTGATTTAGCGGGATTAAGTTCTATCCCATGTTGGTAGGCTTTATCAAAGGATCACAAGTGTTCCGATTGAAACTCATATGTAAAAAGTCACAATGTGTTGAATCAATTTGTGTTTACATGAGTTGTGTTTTGCATAAACATATGTGTTTCGGGTTTTCAACTTTTGCTATTGGCACACATTAGTTAAAACCTATTCAACCTTTCTCTGGTAAAGGTTGCTCTTTGTTGTTGTTCTTTTGTTCTTGCGAGAGGATGACAACATACTGGGGGAGAGTTCTAACTTGAACTTGCGCTTAATGATATATCTTTCTGGGGAGAAGAGAACACGTAATCCAAGGTAACTAATTTGTTAGTTAATCGTTTTTATGTTTAAGAAAAGCCTGCTTATATTGCATATATTTTGCTTTTTCTTAACAAAATTTCAGTAAAATTGATATGTATTCCATTATGTGTGTATGGATGTGTGTGTGTGTGATTCAATTGTTTCTAATTAATAAAAACTGTGTCAATTTATTTGGCTTATTTTTTGGTATCTTCTTTATTGTTTGATATCAAGTGTTTTTGCTTAACGAAATTTCGGAGCAATTGAGGTGCTATAATGTCTATGTTTGTTTCAATTGCTTCCAGTTAAGAAAATAATTATGCAAGTCAATTTATTTTGGTTTGTATATATTGTTTATGGCTTAAAAAAATACGGGATCACTTGTTTAGTCCAATTCGATTCCGGATAAAAGAAATTAAGTTAATTCTGATCTTAGTTAGACTTATCAAATAAAAGGATTTATTCAAGTCTAATCGAATGCCTTGACAAGAAATACTAGTTAAATAACCTAGTACTTATCTTGTCTAAAGTGAAAGGTCTAAGTTATTATCTGAATAATTAGAAACTGATGAGTGAAATAAAGTTAATTCTGATCTTTATTTTGGTCTTATCGAAATAAGCGATTGTATGTCTACAATCAGTTTAACAAGGGAACTAAGTTTCTTAGTCAATTTTTTAAACTATTAGGGAAAATTGGTTTGGGAAATTATTTCCTTGATAACATATTAAAACTAAATTACTTGTAGTTTCGGTTTTGACATTTGTTATCTAAAGTGGTATGTGAAACCTTCGTGCTTAACTCTTATAGGTTGTACAAGTCTTTTAGATTTGTAAGATCCTTTCGGTTTGACCTTTATTTGTTCGAACCTTTGTCATTTTGTGACAAAAATGGGGAGAAATATATGTAGTAAACAAGTGATTTGAAATCACTAAGGAAAGGACATTTGTGCTTAAACGTTATATCTAACTAATGAGTAAAGCATTGACTAAGGGGGAGCAACATATCATATTGCTGTTGTAGTTATCTTGACTAAAAAAAGGGGAATAACAAAGATGTTCGGATTGAAAATATACCTATCTAACCTTTAAGGGGAGTATTAGCTTTGTTATTCAAATGTCAACATCGTCATTTATTAATTGAATATATGCAGGTTATTGTGTTGTTGAAACTTGGAATCAAGCGTATGTATAATGAATTCTTGTAATTTGTTTATCCATATGTATTAAGAGTTTTGTCACTAAAATTGACAAAGGGGGAGATTGTTAGAGCATAGCTCGGTTGAACCCACCAAGCGTTGGTATGTCAAGCTTGGTTGTCATATTTTAGTGAATCAAAACTCATCGAAGAGTCACTTGATTATGTACTAGAGACAACTTCGTATAGGTTAGACTAGAAAATCTAGGATTATGAGAATACAAGTATTACTGGAAGACCTAAAGAACGTGAAGAAGTAACGAACTACAATGACGACATCATCCTTCCTCTTGAGGTTAGTAATATTGACTTGAACTGTTTCATTCCTAACGTATCTTTCAAGTCGTGCTATATTGAAAACATAACTGCGAAGCTGTGAATGATTATTTTACTCTAGTAGTGAGACGTGATCATATGATCATGGTGTTAAGGAATTAGACTACGAAGTATGACGCTTATCTTTTGAACTTCATACATATGACATCGACATAATCGTATGAATGCTATTGTGATTATGTGTATGGGTAAAGATGAAGATTTCATCCTAGGAAACAATGTTTACATTTGTTTAAAGGAAGTACATTCATGAACTTGTTTTATGAATCGAAAGGAAAATCACTAGTCATATGGGTATTGTTATTCATTGCATATCTTTGGATTACCTATATGTGTGAGTTAGTAGAACAGATCATAATAACTTTTTATGTATCTTCGTATAACTAATCACAGTGCCTGACTTATGATTCGGTATGACTAGTTTTTATTAATTAGTGTAACCGACCTGAGTAATCACCAGAGATGGTATGATCGATATTTGTAATTGGTATGACCGATCACAAAAGAATTGTGTAATTGATCCTTGTAATTGGTGTAACCGGTCCTAGTAATTGGTGTAACCGATCCTAGTAACTTGTGTAACCGATCACAAGCAATACCATGAGTATATGGTAACCGGTCCTGGTAATTGACGTAACCGATCGTGGTAACTGACGTAACCGGTCCTGGTAACTTGTGTGTTCGATCACAAGTAATCCATATTAAGGTATAACTAATCCAGTATTAGTAGAACCAATTGAACCCATGATTGTGATTTGATATTTGATCAATCACATAGTTGTCTTGGAATACAGATGTACCAATTCTAAACTTGTTTGTAAGTGTGGTATAATCGATTCCAAGATTGTTAATATGAAAGAGAATTTTCAAAGAAAAGATGTCAACATACTTTGAACACGAATAGTAACTCTTATATTTTATTGTTCAAAGTTATTCCTTAATTACTCAAGGAGATCCCGATCTGAAATAAATTAAGAATCTTTTAATTAAGGTTGTCAGTTTTAATTACCACCAATTAAATGCTATCTCTAGAGAATAAAAATCAATAATGTGCATTTACTAATTGGAGATTTTTTATTGAGAGATTTTGAAAATATTGGACAAAGCATTCCCAGGAATTATGAAAACCGATTTGGGAATTTATTGCATATCTTAAGAATATTTTGGTTTTGGAAATTCCTTGGTGTCCAAACATCCTTGGTCTATAAATGCCTAAGTTTGCATTTATAACTTATGTGGAGACTGATTTCATTTGGAACTCTTATTTAATTCTAACTTTCTAATCTATTGAAACAAGTGCCCACTCAATGAAACTGTTAGAGCATTGCTCAGCCAAACTCGCAAGCGTTGCTATCTCAAGATTGTTTATCAAGTTTATGTGATCAAAACTATAAGTCTTGATTTGTAGTCTACTTATAGATATGTCTCGGATTAGGATAAAATGTGTAGTTTAGCTTTAGACTTCACGGTGTTCATCGATTGAAGAAGGAGATGTTAGATCAATGCTCGGTCGAACATGCAAGTGTTGCTATCTCAAGCTTGTTTGCTAAGTTTAGTTTCCAAAACTATAAGTTTTGATTTTTAGTCTACTTATATCTAAGTCTCGGATTAGGATCGAAAGTGTAGTTGAGCTTTAGACTTCACGACTTTCATCGATTGAAGACGAAGAACTACTAAGGGGAGCTCGTGGAACTTCATCAACAAAAGGTATGTGGAGACTTGAACTCATTTATTACTCAAAAGTTTATTTTTACTCTATCTCCTATTTGAGACAAAAGTCGTATAGCTATATAGACTTCGATTATACACATTTGATAATTCGAGCTGAGTTTAACTCGCTTACATATTTCTCGAAATATGTGTTAGTAAGCTTTCGCTTTAACCAAGTTCATCTTATATTCTTAACGAAAGTCAAAAGATGATCATGTGAAAATCACCTGGTACATGATTGTGTGAGACAGTGATTTGATGTAGACTTGGAATGTTTCGTATTGATCTATCGATCACCTTGAAAATTGCTTTGAAGCTAATAGTTTGTGTGAGACAGCTATTGTCGTCTTATAAGAATGTTTCAATGATTGAAATGGGAGTTTAGAACAAATAACCATGATTGGATTAGCACAGTATGCATACTTGTATGCTAACTGTTGCAAGTTATTCCAAGTCCGGGAACCATAGTATGCATACCGTCTGCGTACTGGTTGGTTAGTTGAAAGTCCGGGAACTTAGTATGCATACCCGTATGCGTACCGGCATAAGTTCAAGTCCGGGAATTCAACTGAGTTTGGTGGTATGCGTACCTGTTTGCATACTGGCGAACCCAAACCAAGTCCGGCCACTTAGGGATGCGTACCCATTTGCATACTTGAGTAGGTTATGTTCTAAAATCGGTTTGTTCATGAACTAATACATTTATAAAATAAGAAATGTAATCTTTTGCAAACCGTGGATATAATATTCATGAATTGATTCGAGTGAATCAAAATCGATTTTGCTTCAATCGTGTCTTGTATAATTCTATGAGAATATAAGCAATTGAAAAACTCTATAACTAGTTTCATTTGAGTCACTTGAACTAGTTGTGTTAAGATGAACAAGGTTGATATGAAAGTGTTCATATGGCTAACTTTTGTCAACTATTGTTGAGGCAACAAGGTGTACACGTTTAGGTACGATTATCCATATCTAAATGAAGTCACTTTTCATTTGTGTATAACAAGCTAAGTTTGATCTAACGGTTGAAAAATATTACCTCGAGTCTAATAAGGTTTTCATCTAACGGTGAATATTGAATGATTTGTTACCAAGGTAACATTGATTGCAAACCCTGATTTGAAGACTATATAAGGGAAAACTCTAGCACTTGGAAACCTAACCCCATACCTCCTGTGTGATTAGTTGCGACTAGATTCGATTCTCCTTTAACCTAGGTTTTTCTAAAATCATTATAGGTTAACGACTTAAAGACTTCATTGGGATTGTGAAGCCAGGCCCAACTATTTTCTTTGTAGTTATGTATTCTGATCTCGCTGTATTCTCTCGTATTGAGTATTATCTTCTCTAAGATTTGCTCGAGATTTAATCTCCGATAGGTAATATAAATAGTAGTCCAGTGTATCAATTGGTTCCTGTTCACCTTGATTTATCAAAAGGCTGAACAAAACTGACATGTATTCTTATGGGAGACAGATTTATCTATTAAATGGACTTTTCTGTGGGAGACAGATTGGTTTATCAAGTCTTCGACTTTGGGTCGTAGCAACTCTTAGTTGTGGGTGAGATCATCTAAGGGAATCAAGTACGTAGAGTCCTGTTGGGATTTACAGGCATAAGGAACGCGATTGTACCTTGATCAGCGTGAGATTGGTTAGGGCTCAACTACTTTCCATTCTGAAGTTAACTTGTAGTAGGATAGTATCTGTAGACTCTTAATACAATGTGGTGTTCATATCTGGACTAGGTCCCGAGGTTTTTCTACATTTGCGATTTCCTTGTTAACAAAATTTCTGGTGTCTGTGTTATTTCTTTTCTGCTTTATAATTGAGATATCATAGGTTGTCTGTAGTTCAATCAATTAGATAATCCAACCTTTGGTTGTTTATATAAATTGATTGACACTTGAACATTAGTCTTTGGTACCGTTCAAGTTGTTTTACATAATAATCAGGCTCGCGAATTTCTATCTGTTTGATTTGCAGATTATATTGTGAAACAGAGATACATCTCTTGGATATATTTTCATTGATTGAGTCTGACTATCTAGTTGATTATCTTGGAATTATATTGGAGTTTGTCCATATAGATTGCCTAAATAAAATATTAGGTGAGGTTGTTAGACCCCCGCTAGCAGGAAAACACATTTAAGACCTCATAAGTATGTGTTTGTAGCGATCTGACTCTATGGACAAAAGTGGTATCTCTGTAAACCTACCATCAGTTTTTGATGGAACAAATTACTTATGGTGGAAAATTTTTATGCGTACCTTTCTTCAAGCGCGTGATTTTGAATCATGGGTTTTTGTTGTTAATAACAACGATCCTCTAATGGTTACAGTAGACGGTTGTTTATGGGTGAAAACTACTCCTGCCGGTTTTGGTAATTTGGGGTGTGTGGATGAGGAATGAATCTAAACCCTAAACAAATGCACTGCGCGGTGAGTGCTTGTAGATTCAGGAGATCAATCTGTGCAAGTCTGGCCTAAACCAAGAAATGGCCGTTCCAGACTTGTTTCGGTCACAAAGTGAAGGAGATGGGGTTGATCTTAGGGAGGGAAGTGAAGAAGGTGTTAAAATTCTGAAGGTGTTGGATATGTATGACTTGTATTAGAAGGCTGAACTGGCTTTCAGGAGGTAAGCTATCAGTTCCGGTGTTTGAACACGATTGTATTAACACTTGCCTCTGTTGTCTTGTCTTGTTTGAAAAATAGGATGGAGAACCTATTTATACAAGTCTTTTAGCCTAACCCTCGTATCTCGTGGGAAGTGGAGAAAGTGGAGTGATGGAGTAGTGGAGTAATGTGTTAGTGTCACAAGACCAGGCTTTCCCACTTCTCCCATCATCACTAACCGTCCATGACTTCCTGACACGTTCTTGTGATGACGCGTTGTGCACTGCACACTGTAAACTGCCAGACCAATACCCCAGTATGTATCCCCCAATTTGTGACATGATTGATGTCTGGAGTGTGTGGATCATGGGACCCACAGAAAATAGCATGTAATGCTAGATTGAATAACTGCGTTATTCAGGAAGTCGATACTTATGAAGTATCGTGCGTATTCTATGCAGGTACTGCATCGAGTGCATCCAGCATGTATGAAACATCGTTGTTTGAGCGTCTCAAAATAGCCTCATATCCTGCCTACTTCATGTGATGGTTTGGAGGTTGCGCCAACAAGAACTTCCTCGAACGACTACATGGTGTGGTAGAGTGAAGGATGATGATCACCATGATGATGTACTGACCAATTAACCCCTGACCAGGGCTGTATAACCAAGCCGGTGAAGTTGGACGGACGATATGATATTTGAGACACTCATATGCGACTGTTGGTGAAATTAGGGTTTTGGGAAAAAAGGTGCGCAAACACCACTTTTCAGCTTGGTCGAATCCAAGCTTGGGACATGGTTTTGGTATGGCCGGTCGGTCATGTATGTTGACGGCATGCCAGTATACATGTTCATACCTCACTGTCCCGTGGAAGTGTGATCCGGGCCACTCAATATATCCGGCGTAGTTGAGTGGTCGAGATCAATTTGCGACAGAAATCCGGTGCCGCAAAAGCCGCGCATCATGCCAACTTCAGGCGCGTGTTTCAGGATAACCAGGCTTGGTCAGTCTCGGCCGATCGGTTTGGCGTATAAGTGGTAGGATAGTGTTCATGCCTATACCTGATAGCCCCATGAAAACGTGATCTAAGCCACTCAAATTGTCCGGCGAAGTTGAGTGGTCGAGATCAGTTTGCAACTGGGAAGTGTGACCACGCTAGTTTGGGCGGGCGATTTTGGATATCCAGGCATGGTATGCCTTGGCCGATAAGGTGAGGGGATATATGGGTCCACGGTGGTCATGTTGGTATGACCGGACCTGCTTAATCTAATCTTGGACCCTTCATTCGTGCCGGAGAAAATGGACGCTCGTGATGTTCAAAACCCTAATTTTGGGTTTCACGGCCGTGTGTCATGCTCTGTTTGGGCGTACTAATTGGGATGACCAGCCATGGATGGTCCTGACCGATCGGTCAGGTATGTAGGAGGGACCACAATGATTGTATTGACATGATCTGAGCCATTTGAATATACATATACACCCTTCATCTATACCTGCGAAGATGGATGGTTGAGACTGTTTTGCGACACATGTAATGTGCTGCAAACCCTAATTTAGGGTTTTCCGTCCATGCTGCTCTGGCTTGGACGTTTTGGCTAGCTATGCCAATATTTTGTGGGAGGCCGACCATGCGGGGCCCGCGTTGGTTCGGCAGTGAATATTCCATACCTGCTTGGGGGTTATGGAATCGATCTGGGCCATCCAATCATGCTGGTGGATTTGGATGGTCGTGATCATTTCCAGACTGATACGGACATTCCGGATGCTCAATCGGGCTAGTATAGCACACTGAGAGTTGTTCAATCGGGCTAGTATAACACAATGAGAGTTGCAACCTGTACGGGTATTTCGTACATACTTTCATTATAATGCTTGGAGATTCGTGTTGCTCTGCTGAGAGCAACACTCAGTCGTCATGCCGCACTGATAATGAGTACAGGAAATACAAGGTTGGTTACACATTAATTAATAATGCTATAAATTCACAGGGTATATGGGATTGTTGCTACATGCTCCAACCTGGATGAATTTCGTGTATTTAATTCACAGACTGGGATTGTTTCCACATGCTTCATTCTAGGTGAATTAGTAAAGTGAAGAAGTATTCAACACTTATTAATGGCTTTATCTTTTACAAGATGTTAGCGCATAATTTTTTTGGCTTTTACAATTTTAGCCTTAAATGAAAATCCACCATCAACATTAAATCCCCTGCCTAACACATAATGGTTACACTATTGTGGGGTAGGCATATGATGGTGACAGTTAAAGATAAAACTTATGAGATAAAGTTAGATGTTACCAGGAGAGACGGGTCATCCCGTCCTTCGAGCATGTCACGTTCAAGAGACGTCCAGGTAAGCGTTCCCCTAGCATAATGTCGGTCTTTCCTGCTTCGATGGACTGTTACGCCTGTTTCGTTCGTGGGGATACTGCGCCTGCTTGATCGAACGTGGGCTTGATGTGTCTATTTTGTTTAATCGTGGGTCCGCTGCATCTGCTTGATCGAACATGGGACCCGATATAAGCATGCTTGATTCAAACATGGGTAGATGTGCATGCTTCGATCAAACGCGGGACCACCGTGTAGATGTTTCAAACGTCAGCCATGTCATGTGCCTACTTTGACCGTACGGTTGATGTGCTTGCTCGAGTGTCATCTTGCTACTTCGACCAAACACCGACCCAACTAACTTGACTAAACACCGGACTTGATGCCTTGACCAAACACCGGCCTTGCTGTTTTCTTCGCTCGAACGTGGGACCCGATGTGAGCATGCTTGTTTTAAAAAATGAACCTTGTATGCTCAATTGTAAATGTGGGTCCAGCAGAAAGCGTTGAAACAACTTCTGGAGCAGGCCCGGGAGAGCGTTAAAGTGTTAGAGACGAAAAGTCTTCTTCTGGAGAGAGATATTTGATTGGAGACGGTTGTGTCTGCTTCAACCAATCTGGGGCTGGGATCAAGTGGGACCTGTCGCATGCCTGACTGAATGTCGACCATGTGTTTCGACTGAGAACCGGCCCTGCTGCGTGCGCCTGTTTTATTCGAATACCAGCCTTGTGACTTTAATCAATGCCAAACTTGAAACTTGAGCAATACCGGACTTGTGACTTGATCAACACCGGACTTGAAACTTGAGCAATACCGGACTTGTGACTTGATCAACACCGGACTTGAAACTTGAGCAATACCGGTGTTTGGACCCAATACCAGCCTTGTGTATTCCAATGTGAATGTGTGTTCTGTCATGTGTGACTACGCATCTCACACATTTTTATACAAGTACTGACTCTTGTCTTTTATTGTAGAATGAAGAAAAGAACTCATGTTGAGATATCTTCTGGGGATAATGCTGGTGCCAAGTCAGGAGGTGTTGACAGCTTCAAAGATATTCCGAATATTGATGATGAGTTGTTCACCGCGCTCTTTCAACTATATGAAAATACTGGTTTCACAAGATAAACCTTTTCATATCGACTTCAAGGTTTTTCATGCTCCGCTGGGCCCTCATGAAGGATGGATGAGACGTATGTTGAGCAATGAGTACATCAAAGATAACTTGACCAGAGCGCAGATTATTGATGTAGCTTGAGTGTTGAAACGGCTCGAGAGGATGTTAAAGTGGCTTCTGGTGCGAACATTGAGGTGGATCCTGAAGAGAGTGTTGAAGCAGGATTCTGAAGCGAACATGGGTCCCAGAGAGAGCGTTGAGGAGGCTCTAGAATAGTCAATTGAAGCAGCTTCTGCTGGATGGAACATTGAAGTGGCTTCCTCTTCAGTTCGGTTTACCCTTGCGAATTCCATGCTTCTTGACTGACCATCTATCTCGTGTTGAAGAAGTCCTTGACTGAAGGTGAAGGAACTTCATGCTGAGCCTCAGTCCCCAAGCGTGGTTTACATGGTTTGTTCGTAGTGGTTGTTGTCGAGCCAGATATGGAATATCTTGGACATTATTTCATCATTGTGGGAGTCGTGCATGTGGTACTGGAGTTGGAGTTGGCGGACACGCAGGATGTTGTATCTCGGTAGTTTTTCTCTTGCTGCTTCAGGGAACTGCTTATAGAAGGCTGAAGGTTGTATCGCCTGTTGGTGAGATATATTCCCCTACGAACATTATGAAGCTCTTCATTACCGGCAAGCCCGGTTCTTTCTATCAGGGCATATGTTGTTGTAGATGAGCGTTCAACAGCTCCAGAGAATGATCAAAAGCGCAGATTCTCCAATATAGCATGATAGACATGTACCCCTGTCTGATAAAATGACTCGACCGGATCTTGTTCAACCATTGTCTGATAGAGTGACTCGCCCGGATCTTGCTTGATATGACACGTAGACATCATTATCTTCTTGAGGCTGCTCCCTTGAGGTATCGGCTCCAGTGGAAGATTGCCAGAGCGTTGATACGTTTCACCGATATTCTTTAAACTAAATGGAAGTATGGTATAATAAAAAAATCTGAGAGGAGTTCGAAAGCTATCTTACTTGCGTCATGCTCGTACATCCTTATCTGGTTGTAGCCGCTACATCCATCCATGGAGGAGAACATGCTATGTCCGCTGGTTGCATCTACTAACATGTCGATGTTAGGTAGAGGAGGATCGTTTTTGGAGCATCACATGTTCAAGTCTCTGAAGTCTATGCAGTACCTGATCTATCCATTTTCCCCGTGAATGAACTGCAACTGTTTAAACGACTTGGATCCAGGTATGACATGTAGATGATGAGTGACCAATTTTCATCTAAGTCCGGCATTTCTTCATATCTCCAAGCGAATATGTTCTGGTACTCTTTGAGAAGTTCCAAGAGAGCTTCGTGCGTTTATCCGTACACAAGGTTGATCTGATGGAGATAGGCTTAGGAGATTCCTCAACGATTTCAATCTTATTAGTTGTGGAGTTGGTGTCATCTTGCAGCTGTTGTGGAGCATCTAGCACTTGTTATTGTGGTTCATTGATGTTGTAGCATTCCATTGGGTGGAGAGACTGGGTCACAGTCTCCCCTGCTAATTGATAATGGCAGCGTAGGTATACCGTTTTCCCTTTTTGGTCATGACTCGCCACAAAAGTTCGTTCCCTCTTCGTGTGAACGTGGGTCGTGGCTTCACATGATGGAGAAGAATGCTTCGTCAGCAAATATGCATCGTGGGTTTTAGACCTCAATGATGCAAGCCGGTCTTCTTCCTGAATTGATACCCACACTGGGGAATGGGGTGCAACGAACTTGTCTGATTCTTTCCGCGGATCTTCTCTGGTTTGGTTTCCCTCAAAGTCCGTCATTGTGGTAGGCTTCCGTACGACCATGCCTGGGAGAACCTTGGATGTCCAGAGAGTCTTGAAAGTAATCACATTCGAAGACGCTCTTGTATCGTTAAGGGCCGTATTGAACTCTGAATCCTTGATGCGTGCGGTGACATGTAGGGAACGGTTGTGACCTTCCTCTGGTTGATTGCAGAAAAATGTCTCCGCGCGCTGATTCTTCGAGAGGTGTAAAAGTTGGCATAAACTTTCCACTAGAGAAACCGCTTTCCGATCCACCGGCCTCTGATTCATAGTGAAACTATTGACTTGAGGAGGATCGTTGTGAGGATCAGTCCCCAGTGTAGGAGTCTCCATGACAGGACAGCTCATATCTGATGTCGCTTCTTTGATCAGGTTCATGTAGGTCCGCGCCGCTGAAGTACCTTCTCTGGTGCGTTGAATGTGTTCATTTTTGGCTTCAGGGGCTGTCGCGGCTCTTGTGGAAATCGATCAGTTAATGTCTTAAGAAAAGTGAGTACCTCTTTCTGAGTTTCGGTCATATCCGTTTAATTCTTAGCAAGAACTTCATGCTTCTCCATCAAGTCTGCAATGGTAATGGGATATGGTCCTCCTCTCGTACCTCCGGCTCCTCGTCCTGATGAAGGAGTGGAAGTTGTTTCTCTGGTGACTACCGGAGGTGTTACATTTGAGGAGATGCCGGGATTTGCGGCTTCTCTGGACCTGGTGATGGGAGGTGTTACACTTACTGGAGCATCTTCTTCTACACTAGCGATGGTGATGACGGCTCCACAAGATGTATTGACCATGGAAGCTCCAGTGACAGGTACATCGACACCGGGAGTGTTATCCCCACTAGATCCATCAGAATTGATTGTTGATCCAGACCTGAGTTCTACCATCTAGAAATGAATTGATGATTGAATTGTATCTAAGATCTACCCTTTTTGAAATTGATAAAATTGAATCGAATTTCGAAGAAATTGACTTTTTAACCAGAGATTAACCTCCCACTGTGGTTGCCAATTGTTTATGGGTGAAAACTACTCCTGTCGGTTTTGGTAATTTGGGGTGTGTGGATGAGGAATGAATCTAAAACCTAAACAAATGCACTGCGCGGTGAGTTCTTGTAGATTCAGGAGATCAATCTGTGTAAGTCCGACCTAAACCAAGAAATGGCCGTTCCAGACTTGTTTCGGTCACAAAGTGAAGGAGATGGGGTTGATCTTAGGGAGGGAAGAGAAGAAGGTGTTGAAATTGTGAAGGTGTTGGCTATGTATGACTTGTATTAGAAGGCTGAACTGGCTTTCAGGAGGTAAGCTATCAGTTCCGGTGTTTGAACACGATTGTATCAACACTTGCCTCTGTTGTCTTGTCTTGTTTGAAAAATAGGATGGAGAACCTATTTATACAAGTCTTTTAGCCTAACCCTCGTATCTCGTGGGAAGTGGAGAAAGTGGAGTGATGGAGTAGTGGAGTAATGTGTTAGTGTCACAAGACCAGGCTTGCCCACTTCTCCCATCATCACTAACCGTCCATGACTTCCTGACACGTTCTTATGATGACGCGTTGTGCACTGCACGCTGTAAACCGCCAGACAAATCCCCCAGTATGTATCCCCCAGTTTGTGACATGATTGATGTCTCGAGTGTGTGGATCGTGGGACCCACCAAAATAGCATGTAATGCTAGATTGAATAACTGTGTTATTCAGGAAGTCGATACTTATGAAGTGTTGTGCGTATTCTATGCAGGTACTGTATCGAGTGCATCCAACATGTATGAAATATTGTTGTTTGAGCGTCTCAAAATAGCCTCGTATCCTGCCTACTTCATGTGATGGTTTGGAGGTTGCGCCAACAAGTCCTTCCTTGACCGACCACATGGTGTGGTAGAGTGACGGATGATGATCACCATGACGCCGCACTGACCAATTAACTCCTGACCAGGGCTGTATAACCAATCCGGTGAAGTTGGACGGGCGAGATGATCTTTGAGACACTCATCTGCGACCGTTGGTGAAATTAGGGTTTTGGGGAAAAAGGTGCGCAAACACCACTTTTCAGCTTGGTCGAATCCAAGCTTGGGACATGGTTTTGGTATGGACGGTCTGTCATGTATGTTGACGGCATGCCGGTATACATTTTCATACCTCACTGTCCCGTGGAAGTGTGATCTAAGACACTCAATTTATCCGGTGAAGTTGAGTGGTCGAGATCAATTTGCGACAGAAATCCGGTGCCGCAAAAGTCGCACATCATGCCAACTTCAGGCGCGCGTTTCAGGACAACCAGGCTTGGTCGGTCCCGACCGATCATTTTGGAGTGTAGGTGGTAGGCTGATGTTCACGTCTATACCTGACTGCCTCATGAAAACGTGATCTAAGCCACTCAAATTGTCCGGCGAAGTTGAGTGGTCGAGATCAGTTTGCAATTGGGAAGTGTGGCCATGCTAGTTTGGGTGGGCGATTTGGGATAACCAGGCATGGTATGCCTTGGACGATCAGGTGAGGGGATAGATGTGTCCACAGTGGTCATGTTGGTATGACCGGACCTGCTTAATCTAATCTTGGACCCTTCATTCGTGCCGGAGAAAATGGACGCTCGTGTTGTTCAAAACCCTAATTTTGGGTTTCACGGCCGTGCGTCATGCTCTGTTCGGGCGTACGAATTGGGATGACCAACCATGGCTGGTCCTGACTGATCGGTCAGGTACGTAGGTGATTGTATTGACATGATCTGGTCCCCTTGAATCTATATCTACACCCTCCATCTATACCTGCGAAGATGGATGGTTGAGACTGTTTTGCGACATATGTATTGTGCCGCAAACCCTAATTTAGGGTTTTCCGTCCATGCTGCTCTGGATTGGACGTTTTGGCGAGCTATGCCAATCTTTTGGGGGAGGCCGACCATGCGGGGCCCGCGTTGGTTCGGCAGTGAATATTCCATACCTGCTTGGGGGTTATGGAATCAATCTGGGCCATCCAATCATGCTGGTGGAGTTGGATGGTCGTGATAATTTCCAGACTGATACGGACAGTCCGGATGCTCAATCGGTCTAGTATAGCACACCGAGAGTTGCTCAATCGGGCTAGTATAACATACCGAGAGTTGCAGTCTGTACGGGTATTTCGTACATGCTTTCATTATAATGCTTGGAAATTGGTGTTGCTCTACTGAGAGCAACACTTAGTCGTCATGGCGCACTGATAATGAGTACAGGAAATACAAGGCTGGTCACGCATTAATTAATAATGTTGTAAATTCACAGGGTATATGGGATTGTTGCTACATGCTCCAACCTGGATGAATTTCGTGTATTTAATTCACCGACTGGGATTGTTGCCACATGTTCCATTCTAGGTGAATTAGTAAAGTGAAGAAGTATTCAACACTTATTAATGGATTTATCTGTTACAAGATGTTAGCGCATAATTTTTTTGGCTTTTACAATTTAGCCTTAAATGAAAATTCACCATCAACAACGGTGTATCTATTGCAAAGTTTATTGGTAAATTTGAACCTAACGAGATTCTCGATGTAAAGAAAATTCTGACGGTTTAAATGCTATCATTTATTTCATTACCCCGGATCTTCCGCACCATGTGTCTACTTACACTCGGTCTAAAGATGCGTGGGATATCTTAGAAACTGTATCCGAAGGGAATACCTTTGAAAAACAAGCTAGGCTTCAAAACCTAAATTCTGATTGGGAAAACCTTCGTATGGCTGACGAAGATTCATTTGATGAGTTTAATCACAATGTGTATGAAATTGTTAATGCATCTTTTGCGTTAGGTAAGACTATTCCTGAAAAGTATATTGTGATGAAAATTCTCAGATCATTGCCAGCCAAATACGATTGTAAGAAAAATCCCATCGTTGAAGGAAATAACCTTAATACTTTATCCAGAAATACTCTGGTTGGGAAGTTAAAGATCTTTGATCATGAGCATAAATCAAAATCTGGAAAGGATATTGCTTTCAAAGAACAAAGGAACACAAAATTGCTTGACAAAAGTAAATGTGTTGGCAACTCTGTGGATGATCCTTTTGAGACTGATTCATCTAGTGAAGATCTTGATAACTCCGTTTCTCTGATCACAAGACATTTTAGAGATACTCTTTTGAAGAGAAGCAAACGGTTCATCAGTGATAATCCCTGATCATCAGTTAAACCTCGTGACCATGTTCCTCCTAAAAACAGGGATATAGTCGATACTGATGATGAGGATATGCCTCAGTGCTTCAAGTGTAAAGGTTTTGGTCATTTTGCCAATGAGTGTTCAAATCCTAGAAAATACACTGTGAACAAAGGTCTTGCTGGAACTCTTGATGAAATGTCTGATCATTATGATTCAAATGAAGATGAAAAATCAAGTGTTTCGCTCCTTGCTGAAAATATTTATTTTGATAATTATAGCAATACTCACATCAATCTTGATATTTTTCCTGGAGAAACTTCTTCAACTATTTTGGAGGATAAAATGGATTTTTCTTTGTCTACTGGAAATTTTATTTCTAATGTTTCAGGTACCACAATTTGTCTAGCATCTTCCCCCGTTAAGGTGTCTGAACCATCCTCCACTTTAACATGTTCTTACCGTACTATTAAGGGTCACGGACTCTCTAGTTGTTTCAAGTACAAGCATAAAGTAAGATATGTCAACAAACTTCAACGGAGAGAAAATCGATTAGTAAACAAGCTTAAACTTGTTCAAAAGTCGTCTGAGGTATGTAAACTCAACTCTTCCCTAAAGAAGTTAATTTCTAAAGAAAAAGTTAGACCACTACAGAAAAGAACATGGTCTAAACATATTGTGAAAGAGGATTTTAGGAAATATTTCCAAAAATTTCATAGTGGACAAATTATTGTTTACCCCGACACAGCTGAATTGTGTTGGCTGTGCATCTTGTCTCAAGTGCCTGATCCCAAAGAGACAAGAGTTAAGCATTTTCAGTTCTTAAAAAAAGGGAAAAGATTTTTCTTTTTCCTGTTTTTTGTTTAGGTTTTGGTTGATCTTTTCATATCCTATATTGGTATTGAAAAGAGGTTTCCATGTTTGTTCATTAAAAGAGGGGTAAAATCGATAATTCTGCCTTATTTATGGTTGTGAGTTGTGCGTACGCGAATCTTCTTACTTTTTATAAATGTTCTATGACTGTATATTCCTTTTTCCTTCTTTAATAAGACTTGTTTTATCACAAGTTTGCTTGTAGAGCGTGCTTTGTGAATTTCTCTCACAAACCCATATTTGTTTGGAGACTCCAAGCATTATGACTTATGATGGAAAAGAGGTTAATATGATTGTTAAGCCATCAATCATGAAGGAAAAAGATAAATCTCCGGTACTCTCTTCCTTGAAAAGAAGAAGGAGGAATGTGAGGAAACCAAGGGTTGTATCTTCAAATCTTTAAAAGTTCTCTGGTGTTCTTGAAGAGTTTAAGGAAACAAGAAAGGAGATACAAAAAATAAAGGCTATTGTTAGGACTCTTGAAATTCGAAAGGCCCTGGTTCGGCATCAGTCAAGAAGGTTTGTTGGAATTAACTTATTTCTTCATGAACCTTATGTTACAATGACTGTTGATGACAAGGAGTTCGGAGACAATAAATAATTTTTCAAAGGTCTCAGTGTCTAGGAAAATTCATATGAGAATTTATTTTTATCTTTTAAGAAGGATAACTAGGGTTTGGAATAACAATTATTGTGAGTACACATATCTATTGCCAACGATTTCCATCTTGCAATGTTTTTAGATGTATTTATTTAAATTCTAAAGTTTATTTGGAAGATGATTTTGCAGTATTAATCTTTATTGGTTTATATATTGCAAAAATATTTTTATGGGATATGTGTGTTTACATCCGTGAACTATGATTGTCCCATATATGTCAAAAGTTAAGTCTATTATATGTATATGCAAATATTGATGAAAATATAACGAATCTTCGTATATTCCGCAGTATTGATCTTTCCCTGATCAACTTCTATGTGAAAGTACTGTGCGGCTCCGTAAGTTCTCTTATGTTGAGCATTTCCGATTAAATTAATCATGGGTTCTCTTGTGGTTAATTTAATTGAGTTTTCCTGGATACAAATTCATGTTTCATGTAATTTTTTATGTCCAGAGAAATCCTTATTTTCTTGTAAAAGTAAGTTCGCTCTTGTTGTTCTTTCGGGAATAAAATTTTATAGGGGATACTTCTTAATTGAACTTGTGCTTAATTGCCAAATCTTTGTGAGGAGTGCGGCTGTGGAATATTGTAGGAGTTTGCTTGTATCTTTATAAACTCCTTGATGAAAACACTAAGTTTCGACTATGTGAAATCATCGAAACAGAGTTGATATGTTCTCTTTTAGTCATGAATGAAGTATCTCTATGAGAATTTCATTATGATCCTGCTAGTTTTCGTACCTTTCCCAATTTATCTCCCTTCCTTTAAAATGCTAAGTCATATGAGATCTCACGTCTCACGGTGAGTGTGACACTCCCCTCAAATTAAATTAGATAAAAGTTTTGAAGTAGATCAATTCTGGAGACGACAAGTGGCAGGACTCTATTGGTCGAGATATTAAAACATGAATTACACTCTGTTTACATCCTGTATTTAACCGGATGTTTGTAACACCGTTAGCAATAATGTGGGTATATAACACTTATGTGAGGATTTACACATAATTAATTATTTACACTTGGTTTACACTAAGGGTGTCAATGGATGTCCGAAAATTTCGGTATTCGTTCGAATTCGCATTCGAATTATCAAATATTAGTCAAAAATAGTTTTCAGATTCGGATATCCGTATTTTTTTATCCGAAAACTTAACTAATCGGATACGAATTCGGATATGGAGGTATTCGCATCCGAAATATCCGTATCCTAAATTTATGTATGAACATATATATTTTTTAAACCTATGAAAGTGTAGATTATATCTATCTTTTTTATTTTTCTTTATATTTCTATATTTTGTTAAATTTTATTAAAAAACATAAATA
Organism: Papaver bracteatum; assembly: GCA_023529315.1. Taxonomy (NCBI): domain Eukaryota; kingdom Viridiplantae; phylum Streptophyta; class Magnoliopsida; order Ranunculales; family Papaveraceae; genus Papaver; species Papaver bracteatum. The sequence continues at coordinate 31,923 of JAJJWX010003033.1, read as the reverse complement.
ATTCTTTTAATTCTAAATAGTTTTTATTATGTAAACATTAATTTTTTTGCAAAAATAAAACATTTTATTATTATTTTTTCGTATGATTTCGGATCGGATAATTATTATCTGATATCCGGATACAAATTCGAAGCGAAAATTACTATATTCGTTCGGATTTCGAATCGAATTCGGATAGTATATGGTATTTTCGAATTCGGATGTGGATAGTGCTCTATCCGCATTCGTATTCATCCGTTTACACCAAATACTTAACTGGACGTTAATAACGCCAGTTAGGTAGACAATACATCCGTTAGTTTCATCTTCTTCGTCAGGAATATGATTCGAATCTCTTAGGTCGCGTTTGGCACCTTTGATATCCCATCCTGGGTTGGGTTATCACCAAAATAACCGTCAAAACATGTTCGTCTTCTTTTTATTCTAAGTTTGGAAAGGGATAGCATAACCCTCCTTGGTTTTAGTAGGCTAAAAGAACAAGGTTTCACTATTCCCTCAAATATTTAGGATACCAAAATCCTAACCTGGAATAGTCAGTTATTTTGCCTTTAAAATCGGTAATTATCCTAAAAAAAATTCACTTGACCCATTTTCACATTTATTTTTTTGTTTTTCTATATTTTTTCTTTACAAACTTATTTTATAATAAAATTAATATAGGTATATCAACCGTTTTATAGTAAAATTAATTATTAGACAAACAAAATATAACATACACCTATAAGAGATTTGATGGAAAAACAAACAACATCTTTGCTAAACTGTTTATGATAATCATAATTAAGTAAGAGAAAATTCTAACCCAGTTAAGTTTTAAGTTGTCAAAGATGCCAAACACGGCCTTAATGAAAAACAAAGAAAAAATCATCTTCCCATTTTCAAAAAAAGAAATTCCTCTCAAATATTTTTTTCCTCCTTCTACTCTCACCCAAACACAAATAAAAATACACACTAATTTATCCCCCAAATACTTAACATTTTACTAATTATACTTAATCACTAATCCTAATTAGTGCGATTAGGAATTAAAAAAAATTACATAGGGGGTCACCCGCTATTGGGACACCTATATCACCTGAAGATGTTGTTTTCCAAGAGATTGAGAGATGAAAATAGAGCAAAAATGGAAGATGGTCTGAGATCAAAGATTCAGGTCCAGAAATCATAGTTATTCCTGAGTTGCAGAGAAGATTAACTGAAATTGAAGTTAGGATTTAAAGGAATCAATCCGAACGAAAATGGGTTAGGGTTTCTCTGCTTTGTTTTAATTTTTGTAACTCTAATCTCTTGATTTATGATCATACGGGCTTTGTTAGGGGTTTATTTTTTCAGGTACAATTTGTACAAAATTGAAGTTAGGGTTTTAAGGAATCAAGGGTGGATGTTGCAGATCAATGTTGAATGAAGAGGGTGTGATTTGGATTTTGGTAATGGGATAGAGGAATTAAGAGATGAGCTCAGCACGAAAAAATCCACATTGGTAATGGCATGAGTTGTGGCATCAGTTACAGTTGGTTAACTTAATGTCCCAGCCGTTTCATTTTTTCATTTTTTTTAGGAATCAATGAAATTGAAGCTCTAATTTCTTCTTCTTCATATTTTATGGCCGTATGAACAGACGCTCTCCCATCCAATATATCCACAAACCCCAGGTATGACTCTCTCTATCTCTCTCATGCATCAATTCTTTCTTTTATTCGTCAAACTGATGAAGAAGATTCAGTGAGGAAAGCTTTCAGCAAGATGCTGATAAAAAGTATCATCCTATCAAAATCATGTTTTATTTGATTGGTTTGATGGATTAAAAGTCATAGATGGTTTCTCAAAGAACATTCTGAAAATTATTGGCAAAGTTCTTTTGATGCTGCAAGTAATTTTGTAAATCTATTGGTTAGTAGGTTTCACCGTTTCAGTAGCAACATTAACTGATAAATATATATAAAAAAAATTGGTCTCATTACACATTCCCTCCGGAAGGACTTATCAGTGTTACCTCAGGTATGCGGGTAAGATTAGGATCATAAAATCTTTGACTTCATTAAGTTTCTGACTACTAATAATTTTTTTAGTTTAGTTTGATTTATGGTGTACTAAAAAATATTTACTAACGTTGTGAGTTCAGTTTGGTGACAGTGGGAACAAATGTAAGTATTTTCTTTAAGTTTAATTGGTTCTTAGCTGGAGTTTGTTATGGATTTATTGTTGCAGAAATTGTGGGAATTTAATGTAGCAGATTTTATGTGGAGGTAGCACCTATTCCTGCCATTGTTTGGGATAGACAGAAACAGTGGCTTTCCTGTAGACTTTCTCCAGAATATGAATCCGGCCATGCTAAGTTTCTCTTGCAGAGCTGACTGACTGTTGTTTGGTGGTTTTGCTTTGTAGGGCAATGGATCGGGAAATGAAGTCAGAGATCCTATGAAAAGCATTCTCATGTATGTGTGGATTGAATTTCACTTGATTTGAATCGTTTTGAATTTGTATGTGTGGCTACAGTTTGAGTTCAATACCAAGTTTTAGAATTAAACCATACACTTTTTGCTTAATTGATTTGTTGTTAAGTATGTACTATATGTTTACATTTTAAGATCCTCAAGTTTGATGTTACCTGATTCTATTGTTTCATTTTTGAAATCTAATTATTTTTGGAGTGAATTAATGATTTTGATCTGTGAGTTTTGATAATTACTAGTTGATCTAGGAGCTAAGCGTACTGATTTAGACCATGGTGGGGTTTTATTTATTTGGCTAATGTGTTTTCGTTCCCTGTGTATCTATGTTAATATATCTATAATATAAGCGAAAATGATTTGTTTGGTGTAACCAAACTTTTCGTTCAACGATGAAATGACAAAAATATCCCTCCATACTAAAGAAACTGGCGTAAATAATTACAATAATTACAAACTCAAGGGTAAATTAGACTTCAAATACCCTCCGTGTCTTCCATCAACACTGAAAAAGTGAAAATGGCGTAATTTTTCCATCACCACCCCCACCACCACCGTAATTAGCTAGAACCGCTACCGTTACCACCAACATCATTCATTCCTTCACCACCAACATCATTCATTCCTTCGCCACCAACGCCATCACCACCACCATAATCAGCACCACCGCCACCACATAAATTGAAGAAATAGATCACTACTCCCACTGCACCACCACCACCTACATTAGAGAAATAGATTACTACAACCGACGGACCACCGTCGTCAACACCAAATTCCGCCACCGCCGCGCCACCGCCATCAGCACCAAACTCCGACACCACCATCTCTAGCACCAGGTAGTACACCACCATCAACTCCGCCCCCACCATCGTCGCCACCGCTTGGTAAAAATTAGTTCTTCAAATTCGTATAGGAGACAATGGTATAATTTGATGTCCCGGAAATTTTCGTTACTTTTTCTCTTCAGATAAATGCCCTCCGTGTTTTCTCTCTTCTGCCTGACTATCCGTTAGATTTTAATAGATTTGGTGAACTCGATGGGCAAATAGATATTCACTGTTTTCTCAAAACAAAATCCTCTACCGTAAATAACCAGCGAAACAACCATTACAAACCAGCCCTCCTTCAATTACAAATCCCGATTTCAATCGAATCAATTCGTCTTCCAGCACTACCGTACAACACCATAACCGATTCGGTAACCAGCACCACCACTATAATTCTTTCTATTCAGTTGGATTTGAAATCAAAATTGAATCTGTTATGCATTTCTCCCAATTTCAAAAATTGGATTTCGATGAAACCCAGTTTCGACTTCTAACCCAACAATTGTTACACAAGAGAGACAACACCACCACCTTCCTTCTCCTCTCCACCACTGTTGATGCAACAGTGAAGAAATAATTTCGAGCTTACACACCATTAACACGACAATGCCATCGCCGCCACCACCGCTAACAAATTTGATCTCTGCCTTCTACACCGCTAAAACAAAATTACGGTTAACACTATATTCATCCCACAAGTCACCGTCGCCACCGCCGTTAACTCCTTCACCACCACTACCAACACTTTTTTTTTCCAGATCTCAATTTCTAACAAAATCCATCCATATGAACGAATTTGATTGACTACAGTTTTGCAGCACCTAATAATCGACAAAGAAAAAAAAATGAGACGAAGAGAAGGAGAGAAGTGGAGGAGAAAATTTAAGTACAGGCTTTTCTGTTTCCTATTTTATCTATAAACAAAATTTAACTAACCTAATTTACCACTTTACACCTGTATCATCGTAAACTTTTCGGCGACATGTGGCACTAAATAAAAAACTGGCACGACATGTCTTATAGGCAGCTGACCAAATTTAGGCCGAGATACTAGACAAATCCAGTCTAATCCCTTTATTTCGGTTTTCACCGTCCACTACTATTATTTTATAATTATTATGAGCCATTAAAATTTCATCGGACGGTTTTGGTATTTGATAAGCCTATAACATTATTCCATAGTATGCATTTTGCATTCCCCACCCGACACAAATATCCAATTTCCAAAGACTCTTTTTTCCGGTAGCAAGTTCTGGATCAGGTAGGAGACAATGTTAACTTGCGGAATTATAACATAATTTTTACATGGATCCAGTCAAAATTACAAAAACAACAAATAATATGCTTACAACAATCCCGTGCCATTATGGCACGGGCAATCCACTAGTATGCTATGAATATAAAATGATCACACGTATTCTATTTTTCATACAATACTTAATCAATGTACTTTTTTTTTGGAAATTAGACTTATAGTAGTTTGCATTATATCTGATTGTATTCCACATTTGCACTTTTGCAGGATCGGGGTCAAGAGAATCGGAATTAATAGGATTAAGAGAATTAATGCACATATCTACAGTAGCCCAATGCACATTTCTAACCTCAATTTTTGTTTTATGTCAAAAGTTTTAAGTGGTCGGGTTTGGTGTCTTGGAAAAAATGAGTGATTATGTGGAGCAGACTTCTCTTCTTTGTTCATCCAACTGTTGTTTTGTCTGATAAAATTCATTTGTTTGCTTTCATTTTGTTGCTTTTTTCTGCATATTTGGCACATCCTCAGTGAGGAAGGTGTCATTATTGAAACTGCATTACAAGTTTAAGCCATTAGGCCAGTAAGGATCTTGGCCTAATGGTTCATGCTGCCAAAGTTACTTTCTTTCTTTTTTATTCCACTTATGGGCAATGATTTTACAGGGCCTAAATGGTTCATGCTACCTACTAAGGAATCAGAAATGATTAATTTGGGGAACAAGGATGGAGGTGATGCTAAAGATAATGATGATACGGAATAGAAGCACCTCTGCAGTTTATGGGATCGGTGGTAGTGGCTACAATGAGGTAGAATCAACGGCAGCTGAAGTTAATGTGAATTGTGGCAAGTGGAGAACTCCATTGTGGGGAAAATGAATGATAAAAATAGTGGTAATGATTCAACTCAAATTATAGATGTCACCGGGTGTCTCTATTCTTTTCATTTGTTTAGGGCTGTCAACGGTAGCTATCGGAAAGGATAATGGCCATACCGCATCTGTTATTGTTAATTTTACCGGATATCCGCTATCCTATAAAATCCGACGGATATTGAAATTTTCATTCGATATCCGTTCCATTAAGAGTAACGGATATTCGATAATATCCTTTAATTATCTGTTTCCAATAATAAATTAAAAATAACTAAAATCTCTTATCTCTACGACTCTACTCTTTATCTTTTAGTAAAACCTACCCTGCAATATGGTATATCTAAATTACATATATACATACCCTCACTATCAGATACGGATAATTATCTGTCGGATACTAACACAACCGTATCCGTTTCGTTAATAGGTAATTATCCGATACCGATATCTGATAAGTTGGATAATATCCTAACGATTCGAACGAGCGAACTCGAACGGATAGCGGATATTCGGGGTATCCATTGACAACCCTACGTTTGTTTTTTAAATGTTACTGCAGTTGAGTTCTTCAAGTTTTAAAACCACATTTGTTTGTAGTTTGTGCTTCTTTAATGCATGTGTTAACAAGAGTGGGTGAATAATTTTGTGATTTGTTGATTAATTTTTTATTCTCGGAATAAGGTTCATTTATTTGGTTCTGAAATGATTCGGCAGTAAATAAAAGAGGGGTAGCGTATTGGATATTTGTTGTGGCTGTGGTAGTGAAAATTTAACTTTCCTCATGTATAAAAAGGTTGAATCTCAAGGAAGAGTTTATAGAATCATTTTTTATCCCTTCACTTCGATAAAAGCCTATTGCTATTATGTGGGCGAGGTGAAGCCGAGCCACACCAAATTAAAAATGCATCCGAACGGGGCGAGGCGAATCCGAGCCATACCCGAGGCCGAGCTACACCAAATCAAAAATACATGGCGATGGGGGAAGGCGAAGCCACACCAAACCAAAAATATGGTTTTAAAAAAATATGATGGTAGATGGTTTTCGAATTCGCCCGATGCGTAGCACGGGCACAAAATCTAGTATTAACAAAAAGGGGGAGAATTATTGTGTAGCTCACACTACAAATACATATTGAAAAAGCGGGGGGTCTAACAACCACACCCAATATTTCGTTCGGAAAACTGAATGGACAAACTCCAATATACTTTCAATATAATCAACTAGACAGTCAAACTCAATTTATAGAAAAGTATATCAAATAGTTATATCTCTATTTCTCAATTCAATCTGCAATCAAACAAATAGGAATTTGCGAGTCCGATTGAATAAGAAAAATAATTTGGATGGTATCACAAACCAATATCCAAGTGTAAATCAATTCAATCAACAACCCAAAGGTCGGATTCAAGAACCGATTGAACTTAACGCACAACCTGTGATATTTCTATTATATAACAAAATATAATGCAGAAAAGAAATAACACAGACATCATAAATTTTGCTAACGAGGAAACCACAAATGCAGAAAAACCCCGGGACCTAGTCCAGCTTTGAGCACCACACTGTATTAAGCCGCTACAGACACTAGCCTACTACCAATGAACTTCAGACTGGAATGTAGTTGAGCCCTAATCAATCTCACACTGATTAAGGTACAGTTGCGCTCCTTACATCTCTGAACCCCAACAGGATTCTACGCACTTGATTCCCTTAGCTGATCTCACCCAAAACAAAGAGTTGCTACGACCCAAAGTCGAAGGCTTGATAAACAAATCTGTCTCACACAGAAAAGTCTATTGGAATAGATAAATCTGTCTCCCACGAAAATACCTATGAGTTTTGTTCCGTCTTTTGATAAATCAAGGTGCACATGAACCAATTAATAAACTAAAATTATATTCCCGAAGAACAACCTAGTATTATCAATCACCTCACAATAATCTTAATCGTATGGAAGCGAAACAAGATATTGTGGAATCACAAGCGAAGATGTTTGTGACTACTTTTAATCTTACCTATCGGATATAAATCTCAATTAAATCTTAGCAAAGATAATACTCAATCACGATAGTAGAAGTAATATCAGAACACACAACTATAGAGAAAATAGTTGGGTCTAGATTTACAATCCCAATGAAGTCTTCAAGTCGTTAACCTACAGGGTTTTGGAGAAAACCTAAGGTTAAAGGAGAATCGACTCTAGTCACAACTAGTATCACACATAAGGTGTTGGGATTAGGTTTCCCAGTTGCTAGAGTTCTCCCTTATATAGTTTTCAAATCAGGGTTTGCAATCTAAGTTACCTTGGTAACAAAGTATCCAATATTCACCGTTAGATGAAAACCTGATTAGACTCAAGCTAATATCTTTCAACTGTTAGATCAAACTTAGCTTGTTATACACAAATGAAATATACCTTTATTTAGGTTTGAGTAAGTGTACCTAAACGTGTACACTAGGTTGGCTCAACAGTAGTTAACCAAAGTTAGCTATATGAACACTTTGTATCAACCTTATTCATTTTAACCACAACTAGTTCAAATGACTCAAATGAAACTAGTTATAGAGTTTTTCAATTGTTATATTATCATATAGAAGTATACAAGAACACAATTGAAGCAAAATCGATTTGATTCACTCGAATCAATTCATGAACATTATAGCCACCGTTTGCAAAAGATTGCATTCCTTATTATATAATTGTATTAGTTCATGTCACAACCGATTCTAGAACTTTAACCACTCAAGTATGCAAACGGGTACACATACTTAAGTAGCCGGAGCAAGTTTGGGTTCGCCAGTATGCGAACGGGTACGCATACCTCCAAACTCATCAGAAATTCTCGGATCTAAACCTTACGCCAGTATGCATATCGGTATGTGTACTTAGGTACCCGAATATTCACAAACCAACAGGTACGCATACGGGTATGCATACTATGGTTCCCGGACATGGATTACATATATGCAAGAACACATACTATGTTTATTCCAATAATGGTTAAGTGTTATAAACTCTATTTCAATCATTGAAACATTCTTAGAGGATGACAATAACTATTTTCACGAACTACTAGCATCAAATCAATTTACAAGTTATTGAAATAATCATTACGAAACATTCCAAGTCTACACCAAATGATTGTATCACACAAATTATGTAATATGTTACTCGGCTATTTTCACATGATCATCTTTGACTTTTGTCAAGAATATAAGATGAACTTGGTAGAAGCGAAAGCTTACAACACTTATTTCGAGAAATATGTAACCGAGTTAAACTCAGCTCGAAATCTCAAATGTGCATAATCGAATACTATATAGCAATACGAATTTTGTCTCAATATAGGAGATAAATTATAAATAGACTTTCCAAGTGATAGATGAGTTTCACTCTCCATATAACTTTTGTTGATGAAGTTCCACAAGCTCTCCTTAGTAGTTTTTCGTCTTCAAATGATGAACGACGTGAAGTCTACTGCTCAACTACACAATCTATCCTAGTCCGAGACCTCGCTATAAGTAGACTAGAAATCAAGACTTATAGTTTTGATCACTAACATTGAAAAACAAGCTTGAGATAGCAATGCTTGCGAGTTCAACCGATCAGTGCGCTAACAATCTCCCATATTGTCAATTTTAGTGACAAAGCTATCAATAAATATGGATTACAAAATAAATAAACTTTGTAGCTTATCATCCAAATGCTTGATCTCCTTGGTTCTTCAAAATTACTCGAAATCTTCGTCACTTCCAAGTACTCTAGTGATTCTGAACGTGTTCAACTCAGCATCATAGTTGTTGAAGATCCGTATCAATAACAATAAGAAAACAGTTTCTCTCAATCATTATTATACAATGTCATAGTATTATTACCCAACATCAAAGTCCAATTGTACAACAACTTTGACAACAATACTATGGTGATATGTATCACTCCCCCTTAGTCAATACTTCATCTCATATGAAAACCACTCCTCCTTACATAATGATCTGTAAACCATATGTATTTGTAGTGTGAACTACACATTAATTCTCCCCCTTTTTGTCAATATAAATTGGCAAAGGTACGAAAACTAGTGGAATCCTAATGAAATTTTCATAGAGATACTTCATGACCAAAAGAGAACATATCAACTTGTTTTGATGATTTCACATAGTCGAAACTTAATATATTCATCAAGGAGTTTATAAAGATACAAGAAAACTCCTACAATATTCCACAACCGCATTCCCCACAAAGATTTGGCAATTAAGCACAAGTTCAAATAAGAACTCTCCCCCATAAAATGTCATTCCCGAAAGAACAACAAGAGCGACCTTACTTTTACAAGAAAAGAAGGATTTCTTTGGACATTAACAAATAACATGAAACATGAATTTGTATCCAAAAATCTCAATTGAATTAACCACAAGGAAAATGATCAATCCAAATGTCCATGCTCAACATAAGAAAACTTATGGAGCAACACAGTACATACATAAAGATGTGGATCATGGAAAGACCAATACTACAGTATAATCAAAGATTCATTCTACTTTTCATCACTATTTGCACAATGACATATAATAGACTTAATCTTTGTAAACAAAAGTTCATCTTATCTTCCATTAATATTTGCATATGACATAATAGGATTAACTTTTCTTGTCAAAAGTTCATTCTATCTTTTATCAATATTTGCATACCGACATATAGTAGAGTTAACTTTTGAAAAAATATGGGAAAATCAAGTTCACGGACATAAACAACATATCCCATAACAATTTGCAATATATAAAACCATAAAGATTAATACTGCAAAAATCATCTTCCAAATAACTTAGAATATAAATAAATCTAAAAACATTGCAAGATGAAAACGTTGGCAATGGCTATGTGTACTCACAATAATTGTTATTCCAAACCCTAGTTATCCTTCTTAAAAACACAAGAATAAATTATCATAAGAAGTTTCCTAGACATTGAGACCTCTGAAGAATTATTTATCGTCCCCGAACTCCTTTTCGTCAACAGCCATGGGAACATAAGGTTCATGAAAATAGGAGTCAATTCCAACAAACCTTATAAACTGATGCCATGGCTTCCTCACATTCCTTCTTTTTCATTTCAAAGTTGGAGGTAACAGAGATTTATCTTTTTCTTTCATGATTGATGGATTAAAAATCATATTAACATGTTTTCCATCAGAAGACATAATGCTTGGAGTATCCATACGTACGGGATTGTGAGAGGAAGTCACAAGTTAATCTCAACAAGCAGTCTTATGATAAAAATAGTTTCAAGAGAAGGAAAAAGGAATGTAGGGTTACGGAACCTTTAAGCACAAAAGTTTGCGCTTGCACAACTCACAACCTTAAAAAGGGTAGAATTGTCGAGAATAACCCTCTATTATTGATTAAACAGGGAATTCCCTTCCAATATCAATTAGATATGAAAAGATAAAAGAATTCCAAACTGGAAAAACACAACAAAACCAAAAACAGAAAAAACAAAACAAACTAAGATATTTCTCTTTTCCTAAAGCATGAGGTGTGCACAATCTTGTCTCTTTTGATCAGGTACATGAGACAAGATGCACCAAACAACACAATAAAGTTGTGCTTGGGTGAACAATAATATGTCCACCATAACCTTTTTGAAAGGAATTCATAGAACCCTATTTCTCAGACACTTTTAATCGTACTCTTCTCTCTAGTGGTCTAGTCTTTTCTTTGGAAACTAACTTCTTCGAAAACGAGATGTGTGACAGCCCGGATTTTCGGACTTCCAGCGGACACGGATTCGACCTTGTGGGTCGGCTCCGATCCATCTAGCAAGTCCGAATTTCCGGACCGCCACTCGTGTAGGACCAGATTTTCCATTCCAAAGGATTTTAATAAAATACGAAACTCAACTCAAATGAAATTTATAAAATGAAATATAATATTACTTTTAAATTGCAAAACTGTAAAAAAATAATAATTACAAAATCAAAGTATTTAAAACAAACCAACAATCTGGTTTAATTCAAAATTCGCAAATCCCGAATCCCCAAGATAAATAATAATATCTTTTACGGCTAGTGTTTCTTCATTCTCTGTGGAAAAGGGAGGAAAAAGGGGTGAGCAAACCACAGCCCAATAGGAAGTTTCCAAAAATAATAGAGTGCGTCGAAAATCAAACACATGCAACCAATATTATAATTAAAACCATGCATAAAAATTCACAATAATACTTACGTCATTTTAACCATAAATATTTAACACTTTCTTACTCAAATCTTCAAACCACTAATATTCCCCAACAGTCTTCTTTTTCTTTCTTCAAACGATTCTTAATCTAATTGTCAGAGTTATTCCGGTAAACAAACTATTATTGTTCCCCGAACAGTCTTCCCAGGGTTGCCGCCAGTGGTGGGATGCCATAAAGGCTTGACATTTCAGCAGCAAATATATACATATTTTTTTCCTAGAACTCATTTCAAATTAGTGCATTTAATCCTACGTGCACCAAACCGAATCCCACAGAACTAACCGGAGTAAACCCCATTCACTAATGCATTAAACTCACTTTCGCCAATCTAAATTCACTTCCATTCACTAATGTAATGCATCAAAGTGACTTTCACAAACCAAAACTCAATTTCACTCACTAGTAGTGTTGACACCCTATTTCTGCACCTTCCATAGAAAATATCATTCTTGTACTTCGGAGCAGAATACAAGAGAAATTCTTTGTGGAGCAATTAAGGATTTTCATATCCTTAAAATCAAGCCCATAATCTCAACCAATCAAGCCCACAAGCTCTCGAGCCCACAAGCTCTACCTAATCAAGCCCACAAGCACGGCTCCTACCCATTTTATTATCCTTCCAAACCTGGGAATTATTGCTTTCACGTTAAAGAGGAAGAAGCTACAAAGCCAATGGTGAAAGAACGGAGTCATTTGGAGTTCGTATGAAGAAGTTACGAGCAAAACGGGAGCTCAGAAGACGTTAAGGGACGACTACTTTTTATCTTCCCCTTATCAGCACCAAGACTTTAATTAGTGACTGATTTTTTCAAGTGGGACCCACGCATGTTTGTTTAGAAGAGAAATTATGGATGGAAGAAGAAAAAAACTAAAATAAAAAGGATTTTTTTTCAAAAAAGGACAAGTGGGACCCACACTTGTTTTATTAGGAAAAGAGAAAGAAGAAGAAAACAAAGGGGACACGTGGGACCCACTTTTGTTTTGTTAGGAAAAAAAGAAAAAAAAGGACACTCAAACTCAAATATGTTGAAGAAACAGAAGAAGAAAAGAAAGAAGACGCGCACAATTGCGAAGAAAAGAGAGGGGCGGCTTTTGTTTCTTCCGTTCTCATTACGGATTTTGCGGACAGGTGAAGGATTTGAAGGCTATAAAAGCCGCAGGAAAATTCATTTTTAAAGAGACTCAACAACGCTTGAGAGACAGACAGAGAGGGAGCGAACAACGCTTCTTACTTCAAAAAAAAACACTTCTTCCAACGAGAACAATTTGAGAGACAACTTCTCATATTAAAAGGTTTCCACCCAAACCACACCACAACACAAGGTTTCCACCCAAACCACAATCCAAAAATCTAGGTTTCCACCCAAACCAAGAAGAATTATTGTCTCTCAAATAGAAAATATTTCTTCTCACATGTTCCAAGTCTCCATGTATTGTGTCATTTAATCAAAGAGAAATCAAATTTTCTTCCTACACAATAGTTATCATTGTCTTGTGCATTTATAGTTCATCTTGAGAAAACTCAAAAAATAAGAAGATTAAATCAAGTATTGTCTTTAAGTTTTTAAAAGATTAGCATTAAATTGCTAGTACTTTAACTACTTTTAGCATACTTAACGGAAACAATCAATTGTCGTAAGAATACTTTCAAATTTAAATATCATATTTCAAGTATATTAATTTCCTATCTCTTCGGTAAATTATGTAGTCATACGGGAACGAAATGGTTTTCCATTTCGTAGTAACACCGCGACTACTCTTTGCGTTACAAAAAAAAAATGTTTTATTATTAATTTTCCAAGTGGGATAAATCAAAGTGTGGGTATAAAGCTGAATTCCCTCCCACATTAGACCCATTGTCAAAAAATAAGGTTGGCATTAATTCTATTATTATTGAGCTAACCTGCAGGTTAATTGTTCAATTTTGAAATTTCATCCAAATTTCTTCATCTAAAAGAAACAAGGTTTTCCACCCTAAATCACCAAACAAGGTTTTCCACCCAAAACCACCAGAAAAGAAGGTTTCCACCCAAACCACAACAAAAACAAGGCTTTCCACCCAAAACCACCACAAAACAAGGTTTTCCACCCAAAATCACCACAAAACAAGGTTTCCACCCAAACCACCAAAACAACACCATCAAAAACCCAAACCACAACAAAGGGATAAAAAAAAACCAAGGTTTCCACCCAAACCACCACAAAAGAAAAACCATCATAAAAGAAAGAAACCACATCTCCATAGTAGAAGTTCCACCCAACTTCTAACTATGTTTCTTTTCTAAATAGCTCATGCATAAAAATCTATTCTCAATAAACCATAAACATTTCCCCCTTTAATCATGAAGTAGAGGCCAATCTTACGATTGGGCGGCTGATGGGTGCCTAACACCTTCACATCCCGTACTAGAATCTCCTTACCCAGACTCTCTGATAGCATACCAAAAACATGAAAGTCATAAATGGTTTTGTTTTCCTCAAAAGAATTCAAACTAGTTAAAAGGGTCCTGACTCCCTTTAGTCAGGTGGCGACTTCAAAACATCTCTTTTCCTTGCAGAGTTGCCCCCCCCCCCCCCCTTACTAACAAACTAGTAAGAAATTATCTCTGGCAGACCCTATGTGATAAACATCCACGAATGGATGAGAACATGGACCTCGCCCCATAACAATTATGGATAAAGGAAATAGACCGGCACTCGACTCGTGCTAGGCGACCCCCGATTTCTACAGTGGCGACTTCACTGGGGACATAGAATAGACCGGCACTCGACCCGTGCTAGACGATCCCTCGATTTCTACAGTGGCGACTTCACTAGGGATAAATAAGAGATTCGACTTGAAAAAAAAATGATTAAAGGGAATTTATTTATTTTTAACTAATATTTATTTGAGAAAGGTTCATATTTCAGGTACCATCTTTGGTTGTAAACTATCGAAGTTTATGGCTCCTACAACTAGAAGTGTTACCATAAAAGGTGTTTCAACATCTGTTAAAGTGTATTTCCGCAAAGGGATCAAGTCCTCAAGAACGAAGAGGTCTTTTAACAAAAGAGAGCAATTTTGGAGGGCCATCGCCGAAGGAAGGGACATGCGTATTCTCAAAATACTCTCAACCATGGTAGAAGCATCCGCATATTGCTCCTGACAGAATTGCTAAAGACGGTGAAACCTTTTTCTAAAAAAAAAAAAAAAAGCAAAAAAGAGAGGGTCCGGAACAAGATATTTCATTCACAAAAGGAAGTCTTACAAGATCCTCGTCAACAACTATTCAAATCAAGAACAACTACTCATCCAAAGGATACATGATCAGATCTAAAAAAAAAGTGATCTGACGATAAACCAAACAAGGGGGAAGACAGTTCAAGCCTCCAAATCTGCGATCCGAAAATCTAGGTGTTTCGGCTAGGGGAAATCCAGTTCGAATCTGGACTGGCAATTTAGAAGAAGCGTTGAAAGAGGTTAACATCATCTTGCCATTCTCAAGAATACCAGAAAAAAATTGCACGCAGTTTCAACAAACATGTGCGACCACGCAACTTCGACAAAGGAGATCTCGTTCTCAAGGAAATTTGGCCCGTCAAACACACCGACCCAAGGGGCAAGTTCAAACAAAAATGGGAAGATTCATTTATTTTCAAAAAGATTTTTCCAGGAATGGCAGTACAATTGATGGACCTAGATGTAGAAGAACATCCAAGGCCCACGAATGTAGATCAACTTAAGAGCTTTTGTGAACGACGAGTTATCTGAATTAAGGCTTCTCCACCGGAGTCAGTGCAAGTCAAACCAAGGACAAGAGCATCACCAGAAAGAAAATATTTCATTCACAAATGAAGGAATTACAGAATCTTCGTCTACAACAATGAAAAGCATGAACTCTTCCTTATCTGAAGGATACATGATCAGATCGAGAAAAAAAAAAAAGCAACAACAATAAGAAACAAGCAAAGAAAAGAAAAAAAAAGAAAAAAAAAATGATCTGACGGCAAACCAAAGAAGAAGAAATGAAAAACAAATAAGGAAAGCTGGTGATTTTATCTGAGTCTAGACCAAGATCCAACTTCTTCACCATTTCCCATTGATCGAAACCAATGTGTAATAGTGGTAAAAGTGTCCATGTGACACACTAGATCTAGACATCTTCATCACAGGCAGATCATCCATACTTGTCAGAATACATCTAAATCTAAATCCGATTTCAACTTTGAAATCTGGATTTATCTTTGTATGTATTTTGAAGATGCATATGGAACGATCTTGCATCTTCCCCTAAATCATCAGATCTTCATCTTCGAGCCGAACATTAATCTGGATCTCAAGATACACTACCATCAAGCACGGAAAAAAGAAGATTCATACAGATCTATAATGAGATTCCACCAAAATCTCACTTCAGTTAACACTACTTTCAGCCGCTCAGAATGCATCTCGCATACTCCACCAGTAAATGATTACTATGGCGATAAACCAAACAAGCAGAAAGTAGAAGAACATGAAGAAGATGATCAAGAAAATAAAGATCAAAGCACAGATCCGGTAGATACAAGAAATATCTGAAGGAAAGATGGAGAAAAGAGGAGGATTTGCAGAGAAGAAGAAGAAGAGGAAGAAAGAGAAACTGATGGACGAGGAAGAAGAAAATGAAGTATTTAAAGCAAAAGATTAGGGCTCCATCAAATCACTTTTCGGGAAAACCTAAATGAGATCCATGACCCGTCGGGTTTCTCCAACCCATTAGGGTCATTCATCCGATCCGCTAGCTCCTTTTCCCTGTATCAAAAAAAAAAAAAAAAAAAAAAAAAAAAAAAAAGAAAAAAAATGCAGTATACCTCGTAAAGAAGTCGAAGCGTGGACAATTCTTCAGAGAGAGTATCAATATGTGCCTGCCTCCCCAGGGATTCTCTATTGATTTCATCAAGCCTCAACATGATCTCGTACATCTCATTCACCACCGACTTCAATTGGCGCTCACGGCTATCCACCAAACGGAGCAAGTATTCTTGAAGAGGTCTGGAATCGTGAAACGAGGAAATGAGTTAATAAAAAAGTATTAAGTTATCAAGGCAAAAAGGGGAAGAGTAGCAGCAGTACCTCGGGAATGTCATCCGGGAGAGGTAAACCAACAATGTTTTCACGGTCAACGGGGCCACCTACAATTGGAACCACAACTGAAGTCCCCAAGATAGGTATTTGAAGGTCCCATGTTGGAAGAAGATGGCCAAAGCCCGTTAATGGAACTTGTTGAGAAGGAGCATTGCTCGAAGATCCCATCAATAATGGACGAGGGGCAAAAACTGGATCACCCACTACAAGATTCTCTCGGCAAACTTTGATAGAAAGAGGTGGCCCTAAATAAGCCAATCTCCAATATGAATCGAAATTCATTCCACGATCAACTGAATCTTCATATGAACGTTGTGATTGGAGTGAAATCTCATCCATATCTCTAAACGATACATAAGGAAAACATGTATCGCCAGGAGGAGGAAAACGGGGTGTAGCGTCTGGTTGACTAATTTGCCTCCCAAATCTGTCACCAAGATACCAAGCACAGTAATCCGGGCCTCGTAACAAGTACCGAAGCATGCTAGACGACATGGAATGAATGGCTCTTTAATCACGCCGAATCAGATAATCCTTCCAAGGATCCCAGCAAATATGCGATCAAAATGGAGGTATATATATATATATTAATAAAAAAAATAAAAAAAAGGGTTTCTTACAGATTCAACTGTTGCTCCCTCCAAACAAAGGTGTGTATATGAAGTCGAGTGGATTCGAAGTGCACCTTTCCATCTAGCCATTCGAGGAAATGATTGTCTATTGGAGAAGCTTGTATCAAAAGGAGGGCGATTAAGGGGAAAATACTCATAACACCAATACTGTTACAAAGAAAAAGTATGGGTGTTAAAAAGGGGGTCCAAGATCGTTCAACCTAAAGCAAGGAGAAATGTACTCACATTCAAGATGGGCCAGAATCCAAATAAGGCTTTTGTTTGAAGACGTGTTGCTCGGGTTAGATAGGTGTAAATTCGTGCCATCGCACAACTTCCCCAATCGTAAAAATTTACCAAATCAAGGTCAGAAAATGCTGCCAGGTAGCCTGATTTGATATATCCACTGGAAGAGCTAAGGAATGTATGGCCCGCAACAAAAATCAGGAAAGCTCGGGTAACCTCAATGACTTTAGCATCATCTTTTGAAGCGTCATTTCACGCAAGATCCAAATTTCGAGGACCGAGAAATTCATCTTCAAGCCAAATAAGCTGACACACCATTTCTTAGGGAAGATATCCCCATAGTGTGGTCCCAACATATTTCGGACATTCTCATCTGTCATGTTTACACCCAACGGTACAGGAGTTCCTACCCCTACACGGATGTCAGTAATCATGTAGAAATCCAGAGGAGTGATGGTTAACTCACAGTGTGGCAGGTGAAATGGATTAGTATCACCCCACCATCGCTCTTCCACGGTTAAAGCATTCTCACCATCATGGGACGGTTCCAAAGCTTCAATAAAGTCATACCAACCGATCTGTTGTACAAGTTCACGTACACCTTTGCATCGTCTCAACATCAGCCACCATTCTACTATGCCAGTGGTCCCTCCACGAAAACGCGCCCAAGCGTAATTCTGTGAAAGAAAGCAATGGCTGAGAAATAATAAAAGAAAACATGGAATGTGAAGGATAAAAAAAAATTCGATCAACAAGGAAACTTACAGGGTCTTCCCGGATTTTTACAGAAACATGATTATTCACGTCATGTGAAACCTCAACCTTTTGTTTTTTACGTGCCGGCGGCAAAGGAGGACGAGCAGAGAAAATGTCAGGAGGCTGCCCAGATGTCATCTTGAAAGAAAAAAAAAACAATGAAAACAAATGGAAGAAGAACCCCCTGGATAAAGAACAATTTTCTCCTCAGTCTTATAAAGAACGAAAAGTACTTCCTTCTTTAGGAAGCTTGGAATAGATCGACGACCCTTTCCGCAAAGGAAAATCAATCGTATCAAGTGAAGGCACGACACACCGAATAGTTGTGACCTCAAAAAAGAATCTGCAACAGACTGCATAGTGCAAGGCCCGACGCCTCCTAGGAAATCGATGAAGCTTAACCAGGGAAAACCTGGCCAATGTCATAAATATCTACATCAACAATTGGATCACCGTCCATAAAATTTTCAACCATATTCAATAATCTCGAACAAAGGGAAATCCAACTGAATAAACCACAAAGGTTTAAAAACATCAGGAAAATGCAACTGACAAGCTCAATCAGGGAAAACCTGGCCAATGTTAGAATTTTCTTCATCAACTTTTTCAACTATTCAATCGGCTCGAACAAAGGGCAATCCAACTGAATCAACCACAAAGGTTCAAAAATATCAGGAAAATGCAACTGACAAGCTCAACCGGGGCAAATCCGACCAATGTTAGAATTTTCTTCATCAACTATTCAATCGGCTCAAACGAAGGGCAATCCAACTGAATCACCATCATGGAACTGTTCCAAAACATCAATAAAATGCAACTGACAATCTCAACCGGGGCAAACCTGGACAACGTCAGAATTCTTCATCAACTTTTCAACTATTCAATCGGCTCGAACGAAGGGCAATCCAACTGAATCACCATCATGGAACTGTTCCAAAACATCAAGAAAATGCAACTGATAATCTCAACCGGGGAAAACCTGGACAACGTCAGGATTCTTCATCAACTATTCAATCGGCTCGAACAAAGGGAAATCCAACTAAATCAACCGCAAAGGTTCAAAAACATCAGGAAATGCAACTGACAAGCTCAATCTGAAAGCAGACCCAGCCAACGTTAGTATATTTCTTCATCAACCTATTCAACTATTTCAATCGGCTCGAACAAAGGGCAATCCAACTGAATCAACCGCAAAGGTTCAAAAAAATCAGGAAAATGGAGCTGACAAGCATAACTTGGGCAAACCCGGCCAACGTCAGAATTTCTTCATCAACTCATCAAAATCACCTCTTGGAAAAGATAAGGTGCGAAAGGGTGTTCAAGGCTTTGTTCGTTAACCGAAAACGGTTACTCTCAAAGAGGGGCAACTGTTGACACCCCATTTCCGCACCTTCCATAGAAAATATCATTCTTGTACTTTGGAGCAGAATACAAGAGAAATTATTTGTGGAGCAATTAAGGATTTTCATATCCTTTAAATCAAGCCCACAAGCTCTACCCAATCAAGCCCACAAGCACGGCTCCTACCCATTTTATTATCCTTCCAAACCTGGGAATTATTGCTTTCACGTTAAAGAGGAAGAAGCTACAAAGCCAATGGTGAAAGAATGGAGTCATTTGGAGTTCGTATGAAGAAGTTACGAGCAAAACGGGAGCTCAGAAGACGTTAAGGGACGACTACTTTTTATCTTCCCCTTATCAGCACCAAGACTTTAATTAGTGACTGATTTTTTCAAGTGGGACCCACACATGTTTGTTTAGAAGAGAAATTACGGATGGAAGAAGAAAAAAACTAAAATAAAAAGGATTTTTTTTCAAAAAAGGACAAGTGGGACCCACACTTGTTTTATTAGGAAAAGAGAAAGAAGAAGAAAACAAAGGGGACACGTGGGACCCACTTTTGTTTTGTTAGGAAAAAAAGAAAAAAAAGGACACTCAAATTCAAATATGTTGAAGAAACAGAAGAAGAAAAGAAAGAAGACGCGCACAATTGCGAAGAAAAGAGAGGGGCGGCTTTTGTTTCTTCCGTTCTCATTACGGATTTTGCGGACAGGTGAAGGATTTGAAGGCTATAAAAGCCGCAGGAAAATTCATTTTTAAAGAGACTCAACAACGCTTGAGAGACAGACAGAGAGGGAGCGAACAACGCTTCTTACTTCAAAAAAAAAACACTTCTTCCAACGAGAACAATTTGAGAGACAACTTCTCATATTAAAAGGTTTCCACCCAAACCACACCACAACACAAGGTTTCCACCCAAACCACAATCCAAAAATCTAGGTTTCCACCCAAACCAAGAAGAATTATTGTCTCTCAAATAGAAAATATTTCTTCTCACATGTTCCAAGTCTCCATGTATTGTGTCATTTAATCAAAGAGAAATCAAATTTTCTTCCTACACAATAGTTATCATTGTCTTGTGCATTTATAGTTCATCTTGAGAAAACTCAAAAATTAAGAAGATTAAATCAAGTATTGTCTTTAAGTTTTTAAAAGATTAGCATTAAATTGCTAGTACTTTAACTACTTTTAGCATACTTAACGGAAACAATCAATTGTCGTAAGAATCCTTTCAAATTTAAATATCATATTTCAAGTATATTAATTTCCTATCTCTTCGGTAAATTATGTAGTCATACGGGAACGGAATGGTTTTCCATTTCGTAGTAACACCGCGACTACTCTTTGCGTTACAAAAAAAAAAATGTTTTATTATTAATTTTCCAAGTGGGATAAATCAAAGTGTGGGTATAAAGCTGAATTCCATCCCACATTAGACCCATTGTCAAAAAATAAGGTTGGCATTAATTCTATTATTATTGAGCTAACCTGCAGGTTAATTGTTCAATTTTGAAATTTCATCCAAATTTCTTCATCTAAAAGAAACAAGGTTTTCCACCCTAAACCACCAAACAAGGTTTTCCACCCAAAACCACCAGAAAAGAAGGTTTCCACCCCAAACCACAACAAAAACAAGGTTTTCCACCCAAAACCACCACAAAACAAGGTTTTCCACCCAAAACCACCACAAAACAAGGTTTCCACCCAAACCACCAAAACAACACCATCAAAAACCCAAACCACAACAAAGGGATAAAAAAAAACAAAGGTTTCCACCCAAACCACCACAAAAGAAAAACCATCATAAAAGAAAGAAACCACATCTCCATAGTAGAAGTTCCACCCAACTTCTAACTATGTTTCTTTTCTAAATAGCTCATGCATAAAAATCTATTCTCAATAAACCATAAACATTTCCCCCTTTAATCATGAAGTAGAGGCCAATCTTACGATTGGGCGGCTGATGGGTGCCTAACACCTTCCCATCCCGTACTAGAATCTCCTTACCCAGACTCTCTGATAGCATACCAAAAACATGAAAGTCATAAATGGTTTTGTTTTCCTCAAAAGAATTCAAACTAGTTAAAAGGGTCCTGACTCCATTTAGTCAGGTGGCGACTTCAAAACATCTCTTTTCCTTGCAGAGTTTCCCCCCCCCCTTACTAACAAACTAGTAAGAAATTATCTCTCGCGGACCTATGTGATAAACATCCACGAACGGATGAGAACATGGACCTCGCCCCATAACAATTATGGATAAAGGAAATAGACCGGCACTCGACTCGTGCTAGGCGACCCCCGATTTCTACAGTGGCGACTTTACTTGGGACATAGAATAGACTGGCACTCGACCCGTGCTAGGCGATCCCTCGATTTCTACAAGTAGTATAATGCATCAAATCAATTTTCACAACCCAAAAACTCAATAAAAATGCATTAATATATTTCCTATTTTGAGAAAAACATTACTACCTACATTAAATGTTCAAATAAAAGTCTAGAATAATTTAACAATAATGGTTAATAATCAATATATAGAACTCACAAATAAATCAATTTATACAAAGAATATAACGTAATAAATTTAAAACAAACATCATGATTATTAGCTTGAAAAAAAAAAACCAATATAATTTTAATGCTAAAATAAGTTTTGATTTTGATATTAGGTAGAAACCCCCTACCTCAAATAGCTTTCAAAAACCTTGATTCAATAGCAACAACTTTTTCCAAGAATAATAAATCATATGCTTTTATTTTTATCTTCTTCTATAATATAAATAAACCATGAAAAAAATCCTGGCTTGATTGGGGTATACCCAGATTAATTGGGGTAAACCTAATAAGACAAAATATGGTCATTCGGAAGTTAAACAAGCCACCCCTTAACCATATATTTTCTAAATGGCTAATATACCCTTGATTAATTAACACTAAAAATTCCGATTAGGTTAATTAATTGAGTTTAGATTGATTAATTGAGTAGATTAAAACTTATGAAATGAAATTTTGTTTTTGATTGAACTTATTTGGGAAGATTTTTGATGAAAATAAATTGTTTTGAGAAAATCTTTTGCAATGGAAATGAAAGCACACAACCCAAACACTTCTAAAAAGGGGATTGCAAAGCTATTGTATGAAATCATACTCAAAATTAGATCAGAAATCAACACTTTCAGTTCTGAAAGTATGAAAAGTAGGCAAGGTCGACCAGTGAAGACCATGCCGACTATATTTGGCCGGCAAGGTATATGAATGAAGAAAATGCCGACTAGATTTGGTCGGCAGGGTATTTAAATAAAGAAGATGCCGACTTTTTTTTTTGACACACAAGAGACGGCTATTGAAAAATATTAGTCGGCAAGGTCTACAAAAAAAAAAAACCCGCCGGCTGTATAAGTCGACAAGGTCTTCAAAAAATACCCTGCCGGCTGTTGGAAAAATTTACAGTCGCCATGGCTGTTATGAAAAGTCAGCAACATATGCTAATTACGACCTTGCCGACCAAAAACACAGAAATCATAATTTTCGATTTCTAACCTAATATAACAATCAAATCACACAACACAATGATGGGTTTGAGTTTAAACATAATTTATAGTCTTCTTTTCGTTAGTAGAGTCAGCAATTGTTTTGGAAAATCAAAGTTGAAGATTTGTATATGGCTTTGGTTGATGGAAGATGCAGATGAAGAAGAAGGAGAGAAGATTAGGAGTTGTTTAGTTTTTTAATTTTAGAGTTAATGAAATTAAGAAATGGGTTTATTTTTAAGATTTAATTAGTTCAAGGGTATTAAAGTAAAATCACCCTTTTATGAAAATGCCGACTAGGTCCCCTTAAAGTTGGGTATACCCAATTAATCTGGGTATACCCAATTAATCTGGGTATACCCCAATCTCTCCACAAAAAGAATGTAGTGAAAGTGATAGGTAAAAAAAAATTGATTTTCTTTTGTTGTTTTGAAAAGAAAAATTAGAGATAAAAGAGAAAATGAAAGAGAAAAAGAGAAGATGAAAGTGATGTTTATCTTTTGTTTTGTTTTCTCTTTTGTTGTTTTATGGAAGTAGAAGAAAACAAAAAGAGAAGGAAAGAGAGATGAAAGTGATTGTTAAAAGTGTGTTAGAGCATTGCTCGGTCGAACTCGCATATGTTGTTATCTCAAGCATGTTTGTCAATGTTAGTGATCAAAACTAAAAGTCTTGATTTCTAGTCTACTATAGCTAAGGTCTCGGACTAGGATAGAAAGTATAGTTGAGCTCAAGAACTCCATGGAAATCATCATACAAGACGAAGGACTACTCAAGGAACTGGTGGATCTTCATCGACTAAAAGGTATGTGGAGACTTGAACTTATCTATCACTCAAAAGTATATCTGCTCTATCTCCTATCTTGAAACAAAAGTCGTTTTACTATATAGACTAAGATTATACACATGTGGTATTTCGAGCCGAGTATACCTCGCCTATCTATTTCTCAAAATATGTGTTGGTAAAGCTTTTGCTTTAGCCAAGTTCATCTTTACCTAGTGACGAAAGTCATGATTAAGTTTCAATCACTTTGAAAATTGCTCTGACGAAAAATGGTTTGTGAATAACAACTATATAACTTCCTCTGAGAATGTTTCAATGATTGAAATGAGAATTTAGATAATATAAACAATGGAGGATATAAACATTATTGTGGAAACACATATGTGTATAAGTCCTTATTCCTTGAACTAAAGTTTGCGAACTTTGTTGATTAAGAAAACCGGAGAAGTGCGTGAGCTTCAGTCCGCGAACTGGCGAAGTTCTCAATCCCGAAAATTTCTGCTGGAGTTTGTGAACTCCATCCAGGAACTTAAGTCCACGAACCCAATCCGTGAACTTGAGTAGGTTATGTCTAAAAACGATGTTTGTGAACTCATCTCTATAAACTAAGGAATGCTATTGCAAACCGTGGCTATATAGTTCATGAACCGATTCGAGTGAATCAAATTGTTTTTGCTTCAGCTGTGTCTTATGTAGGACATAAATATCTAAGCAATTGAACAACTTTCTAACTAGTTCATTTGAGTCATTTGAAATAGTTATGGTGAAGAAGAATATGGTTGATATGAAAGTTATCATATGGCTAACCATTTGGTTAACTATTGTTGAACCAACTAATATACAAATTTAGGTACGGTTTTCACAAGCCTACAAATTAACGTGCATTTCGTGTGTGTATAATAAGCTATGTTTTCAATGTAACGGTTGATAAATATTAGCTTGAATCTAATCAGGTTTTCATCTAACGGTGAATATTGAATGCTTTGTTATTAATCTAACATTGATAGCAACCCTGATTTGAAAGACTATATAAGGGAGAACTCTAGCAACTGGGAAACCTAATCCCCGTACATTTTGTGTGATACTAGTTGTGCTAAGCTAGAGTCGATTCTCCTTTAACCTTTGATTTATTCTTCTAAACTAGGTTAATGACTTAAAGACTTCACTGGGATTGTGAAGCTAGACCGATACTACTTTTATCGTAGTTGTGTGATATGATCTTGCTATTTATATCGTATGAGTACAATTGTAATAATTGGCTTGAGATATCTATCTCTGATAGGCAAGATATAAAAGTAGTCGCAAACATCTTCGTCTCATCGTTTGTGATTCCACAATATCTTTTTTCGCTGCGTCGATTAATATTTTTGTGAGGTGATTGATAATACTGAGATGTTCTTTGGGAATATAAGTCTGGTTTATCCATTGGTTCCTGTTCACTTTGATTTATCAAAAGACGGAACAAAACTCGTAGGTATATTCGTGGGAGACGGATTTATCTATTACCATGGACTTTTATGTGTGATACAGATTGGTTTATTAAAGTCTTCGACTTTGGGTCATAGAAACTCTTAGTTGTGGGTGAGATCATCTAAGGGAATCAAGTACGTAGTATCCTGCTGGGATCAGAGGCGTAGGAGAATAACTGTACCTTGGATCCGTGTGAGATTGATTGGTGTTCAACTACAGTCTGGACCGAAGTTACCTTGGAGTAGGCTAGTGTCTGTAGCGGCTTAATACAATGTATGTTTAATCTGGACTAGGTCCCGGGATTTTTCTGCATTTGCGGTTTTTTCGTTAACAAAATTCTGGTGTCTGTGTTATTTCATTTTCCGCATTATTTTGTTTATATTTATAATTGAAATAATACATGTTATGCGTTGTTGTTCAATCAATTAGAATATCCAAGCTTTTGGTTATTTATTTAAATTGATTGACACCTGGATATTGGTCTTTGGTACCATCCAAGTTTATCTCTCTTTTATTTAATCGAGACTCGCAGTTTGCTTGAGTAAGATTTAAATTGAGAGATAGAGATATAAACTCTTTGATATAATTTTCTATTGATTGAGTCTAACTGTCTAGTTGATTCTCTAGAAAGTATATTGGAGTTTTTCCATACAGATTGTTAAGAGAAATATTGGGTGTGGTTGTTGTAGTTGTAGGAAAACCTACACTACACCTTTGATAAGAATTTACAGTAATTAACACATATTTGAAGATTAAAAACAACACTTTCTTATTTGATTCTCAGAAATGTTTACAAGGAATGGCGAAAGTCATATTATGTTTCAATCACTTTGGAAATTGCTCTGACGAAAAATAGTTTGTGAATAACAACTATATAACGTCCTCTGAGAATGTTTCAATGATTGAAATGAGAGTTTAGACAATATAACCATTGGAGGATATAAACATTGTTGTGGTAACACATATATGTATAAGTCCTTATTGCTTGAACCGAAGTTTGCGAACATTGTTGATCAAGTGAAACCGAAACATGAGCCGTCAAATCAGTCCACGAACTCAGTCCGCGAACTGGTGTAGTTCTCGAACCTAAGAATTTCTGCTGGAGTTGTAGCTTAGTTTCAATCTGCGAACTGACGGAAGTTCTCGACCGGAGAATTTCTGCTGGAATTTGTAAACTCCAAACTGGTTAACTTGAGTCCGCGAACTTGAGTAGGTTATGTCTCAAAATGATGTTTTTGAACTTATCATAATTAACTAAGGAATGTTATTGCAAACCGTGGCTTTATAGTTCATGAATCGATTCGAGTGAATCACATCATTTTTGCTTCAATTATGTCTTGTGTAGTACACGGAATCTCATAGCAATTGTACAACTCTATAACTAGTTCATTTGAGTCATTTGGACTAGTTATGGTGAAGAAGAGTACTGTTGATATGGAAGTTATCATTTGGATAACCATTTGGTTAACTAGTGTTGAACCAACTATTGTACAATTTTGGGTATGGTTACAGAAACCCAAAATCGTCAAGTACATGTGTGTATAACAAGCTAAGTTTTCGATCTAACAGTTGATAAATATTAGCTTGAATCTAATAAGGTTTTCATCTCACTGTGAATATTGAATGCTTTGTTACCAAGCTAATATTGATTACAAACCATGATTTGAAAGACTATATAAGGGAGAACTCTAGCAACTGTGAAACCTAATCCCCACACATTTTGTGTGATACTATTTAGCTAAGCTAGAGTTGTTTCTCCTTTAACCCTTGGTTTCTTCTTCTAAAACAAGGTTAACGACTTAAATACATTATTGGGATTGTGAAGCCAGACCGATACTACTTTTATCATAGTTGTGTGATCTGATCTTGCATCTTCTATCGTACGAGTAGAATTGTAAAAATTGGCTTGAGATTTATCTCTCCGATGGGCAAGATATAAAACTAATCACAAACATCTTCGTCTCATCATTTGTGATTCCACAATATCTTTTTTCGTTGCGTCGATTAAGACTATTGTGAGGTGATTAATAAAACTGAGCTGTTCTTCGGGAATATAAGTTTGGTTTTATTGATTGGTTCCTATTCACCTTGATTTTTAAAAAGCAGGGGTCTAACAACACCACCCAATATTTCGATTATCAATCTGTATGGACAACTCCGAGTTGTTTTCTAAAGAATCAACTAGACAGTTAGACTCAATCAATAGAAAATACTCAAGGAGTTATTATCTCAATCTCTTGATTTGATTTACTCAAGCAAATATGATTCGCGAGTCTAATCAAAGAGAAATAACTTGGATGGTACCAAAGACCAATATCCAAGTGTCAATTAAATCAACAACCAAAATGGTCGCATATTCTAATTGATTGAACAACGCATAACCTGTATTATTTCAATTATATAAAAATATAATGCGGAAAATAAATAACACAGACACCAGAAATTTTGTTAAAAAGGAAACCGCAAATGCAGAAAAACCCCGGGACCTAGTCCAGATTAAACATACACTGTATTAAGCCGCTACAGACACTAGCCTACTCCAAATTAACTTCGGTCTAGACTGTAGTTGAACCCCAACCAATCTCACACTGATCCAAGGTACAATTAAGCACCTACGCCTCTGATCCCAGCAGGATACTGCGCACTTGATTCCCTTAGATGATCTCACCCACAACCAAGAGTTGCTTCGACCCAAAGTTGAAGACTTTAATAAACAAATTTGTCTCACACAGAAAAGTCTACAGGTAATAGATAAATTCACCTCTCACGAACAAACCTACAAGTTTTGTTCCGTCTTTTGATAAATCAAGGTGAACAGGAACCAATCGATAAAACTAGACTTATATTCCCGAAGAACAACTCAGTTTCATCAATCACCTCACAACAAACTTAATCGACGCAGTGAAGAAGATTATTGAGGAATTAAAAATATAGTCTAAACTCTAATTTCAATTATTGAAACATTCTCAGAGGGCGTTATATAGTTGTTATTCACAAACTATTTTTCGTCAGAGCGATTTCCAAAGTGATTGAAACATAACATGACTTTCGTCACTAGGAAAAGATGAACTTGGCTAAAGTGAAAGCTTTACCAACACTCATTTCGAGAAATAGATAAGCAAGATACTTAGATCGAAATGTCACATGTGCATATTCCTAGTCTATATAGTAAAATGACTTTTGTATCAAGATAGGAGATAGAGTAGATAGACTTTTGAGTGATAGATAAGTTTAAGTCTCCACATACCTTTTAGTCAATGAAGATCCACTGGTTCCTTGAGTAGTCCTTCGTCTTGTATGATAATCTCCATGGAGTTCTTGAGCTCAACTATACTTTCTATCTTAGTATGAGACCTTAGATATAGTAGACTAGAAATCAAGACTTTATAGTTTTGATCACTAAGATTGACAAACATGCTTGAGATAGCAACGCATGCGAGTTTGACTGAGCAGTGCTCTAACAATCTCCCCCTTTGTCAATTTTAGTGGCAAAACTATTAATACATATGGAATACAAAAATTATATAAATAAACTTTGTATCTCCTATTCCATATTCCTAATCTTCAATAATACTCGAAATCTTCGTCACTTCCAAGTAGTCCAATGATCCCAAAGGTTGTAGGTTCAGCATCATCGTAGTTGAAAATCCGTATCTATAACAATGAGAAAAGCATCAATTCTCAATCATTGTTATATAGTGTCATAGTATTATTACACAGCGTCAAAGTCCAATTGCATCACTACTTCAATAACAATACTATGGTGATACTTCACTCCCCCTTAGTCAATACTCCATCTCACATGGAAACCACTCCCCCTTACATAATGATCCAAAAACCATATGTATTTTGATAGGTGTCTAAAACACCTTATTATTTATCTATTGTTTATGATTTCTTTGCTAGTTTTCTCGTAAATTATGTATCTTATGTTTTTTTTTTTGAGTATTTAGGTACTTTGGAGTCATTTGGAACAAAAGAAGAAGAAACAACGCAAAAGTCTCATCTCAGGGCAAAAAGTGTTGGAGCAGACTATTTCTCATTATTAGCTTCTATTTCTTGATTCCTATCTGAAAAGTATGTCTATTTTAGTGATGCGATTCTTGTCTGAAAAGCATGACAACTTTAATGATGAATAGAGTTGAAGAAAAGAAGTGGATATGAGAAGTAAGAGACGAGCTTCCATTGGTGGAAGGCAGAAGAAAGCGTTCAATTGGAGCGAGAAGGAGCGAAGAATGAGCTGTCAGTTTCACATAACTGACAGGCCAAATTATTTGTGGGAACCCCTTATCTACCCTCATTGGGTGGCTATATCCAAAACCATTCCTACACTAAACCTAAATTTCAGAGAAAATGATTTCTCAATCATTATTCTCAAAATCAGAGAGGAGAGCAGCCATGGATGCTCTTGTGAAACCGAGGCTAAAATTGAGAATGAAATCTTGCTGCAATTGAGTGTGGTTAAGTTAATGAAGATAAATTAGGGTTTCATATGTGTTTTGAGAAGAAATCAATGAACTGAGAGGTGTTCCCGTGGAAGTCAAGGGAGAAATCAATCTGGCTGTTCTGGGTTCGATTCATTGTCGAAAAGGAGATGGAATGAAGCAATTGATGTTACAGAGAAATGGGTCTATAGATGCTGGGAATTATTTGGGTTTGAAGCTACATCTGGTGGTTGTGATAATGAATGGGTAAGTAATTCGAGATGGGTTAGTATTGCTCATGAAGACAGGGAGTGATAGAATTATTTATCTGAGTTGAAGGAAGAGGAGCTAATGGTGTATGCACTATGGAGATTAAGCTAAGTTTTGGAAGGTAAGGACATGGAGAAGACAATGACTGAGAAGAGAAGGATTGAAGACAGGGTTTCTGAAATTGGGGATCTAATGTTGCTGATGTTGGGAATTTCAGCAAGAACAATGTAGAAGAGATCCAAAGCTGCTGTTGTTGATTAGTACAAGTCACAAGACTTGAGGTTTGAGCTAATGGGTATGTTGTGAATCTGCACAGAGAGTTGAACTGGATATGGAATGATGCTGTTGAAACTCAGATGAAGAAAGCTGTGTTGCTGCTTGTGTTTGTTAAAAGATGGAGGATTTGATGTTCATGAACTAACTCTGATAGCAATGGAGGTTGTGGATGTGTTAAGCTTGTGCAGTTGGTTTGAGCTGGTGGTAGCAGGAATTTGAAATGATGATGGTGGTCTGGTGCTAATTCAGGTGACTGAGCTGATGTTGCAGCTAAGTTAAGAATCAGGTGTTTGGTGTTATGTTACAGATGGGCTGGTGTTCTTGATATTACAGTTGAGAAGAATTTGATGAGGGTTTCTGTAACTGAAGACAAGGGGATTTGTTTCCATGACTTGATTGAGTGCTGGCAGTAATGATGGACTGTTTTTTTTATGAATCTCTACAAGGAAGCGTAGTTTGGGTTAGAGCCTGGAGCACAAATTCAGTTAAGAGAAGCTGTTGAAGTCACGGATTCTGCCGAGTGTTTGGGTAAATCGGTGGCTCAAGTTTGTGTGGTGGTTGTATCTCAAGATTGTAAACTGAATGGGTTTTGAATTGGTTCGACTTGGAGTTGAATTCTGGACTGAGTTCGATAGCACTATATCGATGGAAATGGACAGAAAGATGGTAGATTTGGTTGGAATGGATGCAGTTGCAGCTTAGCAACCAAGAGAATGGGACTGCAGTTGGGTGTTAGCTGTTGGTGAAATGAAATCGCAGGTACAGCTGCAAGTGGAGGCTATGGTTGAATGACAGATGACGAGGCAGTGAAGCAGTTGAACTGAGGCTAATGATTTGTTCAGTCGAGCTGTGTTGTGGTACCTGTGATATGCTTGTAGAATGCATGATATTGCAGGGAAATACAGATGGCTGGAAGTTGCAGTGGTGGAGTGAGTTGTGTGCTGTACTGCTAACAACTCAGTTCAAGATTTGTGGTGTTAATAAGAAGGTGTTGGTGCAACTGAGATGGAAATGTTGGTGGTGATTCATGAATCTGTACTGTGGCAGTTACAGGAATTGAAATTGGAGGAATAACTTTGGAGTTTCAGGTGGTAATGATGTGGATCTATGGGGTTATGCTGAGCAGTGAGCTGCAAATTCTGGTGGTTGCGCAGCCGTTCTATTCTTGTGTTACTCTCGTTGATATTGAGCTGAGGTTTGAGCAAGGAGCTGGTAATTGTGTTATTGCAGTTGCATCTTAGGAAGAGGGTATGGGTTGTTTGGCTTTGTTGCTGGGTGGTATTGCAATGGATTATGCGAGATTACAGCTGAGATTATATGGCAGAACAAGGTTGGTGCTGCTGTGACAGTGGCATAATGCAATTCGGAGTGGTGAAATGGAATGCACATCCAACATGGCTGGGTATGATGCACAATAGAGTTTGGCCTGTGCAATAGCTATGGCCTAGAGTCCAACCAGCCGAGTTAGATAG
>JAJJWX010003032.1:0-357571 GCA_023529315.1 Papaver bracteatum | reverse complement strand
AGGTGTAGAACCAAGTGCTCCACAACTTACATCCCACCCTGAAATTGAACCAATTGATCCAGTGCCAAGAGTTCAAGAGGAAGGACAACCAAGTGGTACCCAAAAGGCCAAAAAAGCTAACAAAGGAGCAGAAGGTGAAAAGAAGGATATTGCTAAGAAAGCATCACATCTTGTCCCTCAACACTTGAAGGTGAAGAATATTCAACCTGGAGAAATCCTTGGGCTACCGGCGGATGGAGGAAAATTGCTTTTTGGATACAAAGACTCTTGGGCCAAATTAATATACGAAACCGAGGTAATAATAATCGTATATTTTTTATTAATGTACTGTCTATGTGTTTTATCATAATAGTTGTATTAAGGGTTTTTGTATGTACTTTAAACAATTTTCGTGTATTTAATAGTATCATCAAGATGCGGTTCGTCTACTCAAACCCACCGCTGCACCAACAAAAATGCTTGACTGGCCTTTATCCGGTGAATGTGGAAGGTTCAAGAGAATTGTAACCAACTCGGGGTTAGCTAATGCTGCGGAGAATTCATTTTTGGAATATGATTGATGAGTGCCAAATATTGAATATTCATACACCTTTTCATTGGCACTTAACTCATCTTTCGCGCTTCAAAGTCATATATTATCCCAAATTCTGCATTTTTACCATTTTCAAGAATAAATATTTGTATTAATTAATTTTGTGTTTTTAAGTACTAAATAAATCTTGGAAGAATTGAGAAGACAAAAGAGAAGAAAATTGGAAGCGTTACCTTCCTTCTTGATCAATGCAACTTTGTTTACAAATTCATGGGATTAAACAACCCATGATCCAAAACCCATGACCCAAATCCATTTCCACCTCACCCCCATTGATTCTTTCCAAAACATCCACCTCACCCCCATTCTCTCACTCAATCACTCCCAATTTGTTTCCCACAACCAAATATATTCCATCAATTAAGAAAACATGTTTTGTTGAGTGGATGAGTGCCAAAATTCAGATCCAAGTGCTTGAGGGAATTTTGTGTATAAATAGAGAGGGTTGTTGTGTTGAAAAACCATCCAAGAATAGCTTGTTCATGTTAGTTTATCAAATTTCAATTTTGTTGTAATGTTCTTCATGTTCTAATTTCATTTACTAGGGTTTAGATGAAGCCCTAATCTCATTGGTATGTATTCATATCTTGTATCTTGTTCTTGAAAGTTTAGAATTTTTTAAAGATATAATTTAATCCAAGTTTGTCAACATCTTGCTCTCACAATGTGTGCCATGTATCCATTGTAGTTAGAATATCTCTATGTTGATTATGCTACAACTCATGCTTAACCAAATATTGATCT
This sequence comes from Papaver bracteatum, assembly GCA_023529315.1. Classification (NCBI taxonomy): domain Eukaryota; kingdom Viridiplantae; phylum Streptophyta; class Magnoliopsida; order Ranunculales; family Papaveraceae; genus Papaver; species Papaver bracteatum. The sequence continues at coordinate 356,235 of JAJJWX010003032.1, read as the reverse complement.
TTAGATTAGTTGTGCTTAATTAGACAATTAATGCTTTGGAGAAATACTTTAGTTGTGATTAAATTATCCATTGGAGAAACACCTTAGTTATACGGTAGACTTGAATCTACTATAAGGACAAGAATAATATTACTAGTTGAATGCATATCATAGGTTATTGGTGGATTTGAATACCCTAGTATCCATATTATCATTGTTTACATATCTTGCTATTTGCATCTTTTACTTTTATTATTTCAGTCACTTGAAAATCATATCGTCGTATCGACAAAATCAAACCCCTTTTGGTTACTTTCTGAATCAGGATTTAGAATCAACTTCTACACTCACCAAGTCTTTGTGGTTCGACCTGTGCTTGCCCTGTGTTGCTTGTCGACACTGTGCACTTGCTTGATTTATACATAGTTGTAGGTATCTTTCCGAGCCTACCAAGTTTTTGGCGCCGTTGCCGGGGACTCGGTAGTGGTGTAGTTCATTTTTCATCTCCTGTCATTATTCATTTTTCATCTCCTGGAACTGTTCAATAGTACTGTTCACATATCACCGTAGCAGCGCAGCTATTCACAGTCAATTTTACACTTTTTTTTTAAAACTTCGAAACCCTAACTACCTCTTTTGAGCTCAACAGTTGCCTGAGTAGCTGTTGTAAAGGCGAAGGAAAGAAGCGAAAGAAAGCGGAAGAAGTTTTTATTTTAATAAAAAAAAAGAGAGAGAGTTTATTTTATTTATCTATTTTTAGTTTGTATTAGGATTCCTTTACTCTTGTAATTTTATTTTTCTTTTGCACTTTATTTTGGACTTGGACTTGGACATTCTATTTTTATTTTTAAACCCTACGGAAGGGTAGTATTAAATATCAAACTGTTTGTAGAGAAGGACGGTGATTACAATATCACCTCGGCCCCTCGGGTTCGTTCATGACATAGGAGTCGTGGCCCGAGTCGACAACAACGGTTCATCCCCCGTCTGGTACGGGAGGTAAGTTTGTCGAAACACTCGCGAATCCCCTGTTAGCGAGTTACTGTATTCCTTCGGTTGCATATATGTTGAGGATTTGAATACGGCTGTTTTATTTTCCTAGTAAAGGGCAAGGACTGGCCATACAAGATAAGGGTTCGGATTTCATCACCGTTCTCTTCTTTCCCGCCTTAGGAAAACAATACCTAACGTGAACCTAAGCATTAAAATTTGAAATAAAACGAGACCTATAAGGTAATGAGCTTAGTAGGAGAGTCGTTCGAAAAACATTGGTTACTCTCTAAGCATACTTCGAAGTTCATGACGGTTTCTGTAAATTGAATGCGTGACTGCGCCGCCTTGTAATACGGTGAGGTCTTGGGTATCAAAGCTCTAGCAGCTTCCCTCGCCTCTATTCAATTTACTTAAACTCAGATTGATTCCAGAGAGGTTTACTCAGATTGTAACGAATTCCATTTCGAAGGATTAGAAGCTGGTCTAAAAAACAATCTAAGTGGAGCCATCATGCTTTTTGTTTGCTAGAAATCAGTAGGTTTACTGTGGTGGAGTCATCCTTGTTTGCGATTGCATAGAACTTCCCTTCCGTTTATTTCTTCTTTTATTTTGTTTTTCTAATGTATGCCCGAGGTCATTAGAGAACGGGCTTGAAAAAAAAAAAAAAAAAAAAAATAATGAAAAAAAAATTGGTCTGTTTTCAGTGTGTACCTCCCAATATCTGCAACAAGCCTAGTGCTAGTTAGAGATCATGTCAGGATTTTGGTCTGCAGGTGAGGATGAAAACAAATTCATTAGAGAGCTTGCTTACAGGCATGCTTCATATTATGAGCCTCCAACAGACCATGATGTCAATAGTTATAGGGATTTTTATGGACATTTTCATAATCCTGAGCATCAATACATGGACCCTAATAACTATTCAAACATGTATCATCCACCACATGGTGAAAATAAACATCTTGACAGTGCCCAACCCTCACAGTCATCATTTTTGGATCAGTTAGAAGCTAAAATCACAGCTTTAGAAATGCAATCTGAAATCTATGCTTGTACCTTATGTGGAGGCTTAGGCCATCCTGCTGAGAATTGCTATATTTTGCATGATTTTAGGCAATCTAGAGAATATCATGAAAATCCAAAATATGAAATGCCAACAGATTACAAAGATGATAGTCATTTGGACCATAATCAACCTTTCGAAGGTTGCGATCAGTATTTTATAGACCCTAATGACCATGCACACATGTATCATCCACCACAGTGGGAATTTGAACAATTTTGTACTTCTCAATATGTGGAGGAAAATCTCAGAAGCTTCGAACAAAATAATGCTAGGAGTGTATTGCATGATAAACCATATAGCATTGATTATGAATTTCCTACTATTGAAGACTCTCCTTCTATTGAACAACTTAATGCATTTTTAAAAATGAATTTGATTCATTTACAAAATGTAGGAAAGGAGGAATTTCAGGATGAAATATTTGTTTGTCCTAATGAAATAAAATGTGAAAATAGTATGCCTAGTCTTACTTGTGCAGCTGATATTGCATATGAACCTATTTTAAATGAAGGGACTAGAAATACTACGATTTTAAATAAGGAAATGCATTTCTATGATGATGATGATGTTATGTTAGAAGAATATGTTTTTACTGAAAATATTGTCGAACCTTTGGGTTCAGAGACATTTGGCTTATCTGCCTCGAACTTATGGATGAAGTTTCTTCTAATGTTCCATTTACATGTGATGTGGTTACTAATCTTGAGCATGTGCAGTTGTCCTGTGAAAGAGAGCATGCTACACAACTTGTTTGTGACTTAGAAAATGTTGAATCTTCTGTAGACACTAATGATACTATACATGAAAATAACTTTGATGTGTCTGATTCTCTGTCTAAGTCACAGTGTGAAGTTTCTTGTGATATTCCTATGCATGAAACTGAAGTTCTAGGGGATGATTGTGAACTGGGGCTTATTTATTTGTTTTATGAGCATGAGCATGATGTTGTACTTGTGTCTGACATAGGTAATGTTGAATCTCCTATCAACACTAATGATCTTATGCATAAAAACATAATTGACGTGTCTGATTCTCTGCCTGGGTCACATTGTGATGTCTCTTTGGATTTGTCTATGCATGAGAATAAAACTTTGGATGAGCATGATACTTATTTGATCTTGATGGATTGTTCTATGAATGTGAGCATGCTGCGATACTGGCAAATGATTTAGGAGTTATAGATGTGCCTAATAATGATGTGCCTACCTCCCTGCCCATGTCACAAACTGGTAATCTTGCACCTAACCTAGATTTGGTTTGTAAAGTTATTGTTAAACCTACTTTTCTAAGAGTACCTAATCTAGGATTGGAACTGTGTCCCTCTCAAGTCCTCTTGGACTATTTTGCAGTTAAATATAATACCTTTGATGAGCCACAATTAGAGTTCATTCATGTCTCTCCATCCATCCCTGACAAAATCCACTTTGAACTAGATCTTGTGCATGGTGCACCCCTGAAATTGTTAGATTTTGTACCCAAAAATATATCTATTAAAAAATCTAGGTTTGGGGGTAACTCATTCACATATGCAGTCTCACTTGCATTGCTGTCCTGTTATAATTGTGTAAGGCTGTTGATGTTTCCGCACTACGTCTTTTGGGTTGATCCTCAACTTTTTAGATTGTTGGTACATGGTGAGTCATCATTGTATAATCTAGTAGGTAAAATTTTGAATCTTGTTGATATATTTGTGTGCTAACCAAACATTTTGTCTTGCGCTCATATTATTTGCTTTCAAAGCATTCATTCAATTATGGTTAGCACCACCCTTTTTGGCATCTGGTAATCTCTTTCCTTTGAATCTGTTTTGTTCTCATGTTTTGTTGTTTCTGTTATCTTTTGAAACATTGAGGACAATGTTAGATTTAGGTTTGGGGGAGTATTGCAATTTTTGTTGTGTCTTTTATGACCAGCTGTGGAGCGGGTCTTTTATAGTCTTTTGCATTTTTTTATGACCAGCTGTGTAGCGGGTCTTTTATAGGGTCTTTTATAGTCTTTTGCATTTTATTTTTGGTTGTCTTTGTCAAGACCAGCTGTGTAGCGGGTCTTTTGTAGGATCCTTTGTAGTCTTTTGCATTTTTTATGACCAGCTGTGGAGCGGGTCTTTTGTAGGATCCTTTGTAGTCTTTTGCATTTTTTATGACCAGCTGTGGAGCGGGTCTTTTGTAGGATCTTTTGTAGTCTTTTGCATTTTTTGTAGTGTGTTTTCTATGACCAGCTGTGTAGCGGGTCTTCTGTTGTCTTCTATGACCAGCTGTGTAGCGGGTCTTCTGTTGTCTTCTAAGACCAGCTGTGTAGCGGGTCTCAAAAAAAAAAAAAAAAATTATCGGATCTTGTGGTTGGTATCTTATGACCAGCTGTGTAGCGGGTCACTAAAAAAAAAATGATGACCAGCTGTATAGCGGGTCTTAAAAAAAAAAAAAAAAAAAAAAAAAAAAATTGGTTACAAATTTTCATGGTTCTACGAAATTCCGAAGTTCATCATCTACAGTTGAAGACCGAAGACGAAGACATTTCTATGGATGCTCTGAAATTGGAGAAGGTTTTGTGGGTACATCTTTGGTAGGCCCTCACGAGACTACAACTCGTCCACTAGGGACACCTAGGGGTTTAAAGGCTTAGTGCATACGCTAAATGCATTCGAGAGACCAGCGACAGTGGTATAGTTAGGATTTCTGGATTTCTGTTTCACTTGAGGACAAGTAAAATTCAGGTTTGGGGGTATTTGATGAGTGCCAAATATTGCATATTCATACACCTTTTCATTGGCACTTAACTCATCTTTCGCGCTTCAAAGTCATATATTATCCCAAATTCTGCATTTTTACCATTTTCAAGAATAAATATTTGTATTAATTAATTTTGTGTTTTTAAGTACTAAATAAAGCTTGGAAGAATTGAGAAGACAAAAGAGAAGAAAGTTGGAAGCGTTGCAACCCGCTCGCGCATCAGTGGCAACCTGTTTACAAATTCATGGGATTAAACAACCCATGATCCAAAACCCATGACCCAAATCCATTTCCACCTCACCCCCATTGGATTCTTTCCAAAACATCCACCTCACCCCCATTGGATTCTTTCCAAAACATCCACCTCACCCCCATTCTCTCACTCAATCACTCCCAATTTGTTTCCCACAACCAAATATATTCCATCAATTAAGAAAACATGTTTTGTTGAGTGGATGAGTGCCAAAATTCGGATCCAAGTGCTTGAGGGAATTTTGTGTATAAATAGAGAGGGTTGTTGTGTTGAAAAACCATCCAAGAATAGCTTGTTCATGTTATTTTATCAAATTTCAATTTTGTTGTAATGTTCTTCATGTTATAATTTCATTTACTAGGGTTTAGATGAAGCCCTAATCTCATTGGTATGTATTCATATCTTGTATCTTGTTCTTGAAAGTTTAGAATTGTTTAAAGATATAATTTAATCCAAGTTTGTCAACATCTTGCTCTCACAATGTATGCCATGTATCCATTGTAGTTAGAATATCTCTATGTTGATTATGCTACAACTCATGCTTAACCAAATATTGATCTTTAGATTAGTTGTGCTTAATTAGACAATTAATGCTTTGGAGAAATACTTTAGTTGTGATTAAATTATCCATTGGAGAAACACCTTAGTTATACGGTAGACTTTAATCTACTATAAGGACAAGAATAATATTACAAGTTGAATGCATATCATAGGTTATTGGTGGATTTGAATACCCTAGTATCCATATTATCATTGTTTACATATCTTGCTATTTACATCTTTTACTTTTATTATTTCAGTCACTTGAAAATCATATCGTCGTATCGACAAAATCAAACCCCTTTTGGTTACTCTCTGAATCAGGATTTAGAATCAACTTCTACACTCACCAAGTCTCTGTGGTTCGACCTGTGCTTGCCCTGTGTTGCTTGTCGACACTGTGCACTTGCAGTTTATACATAGTTGTAGGTATCTTTCCGAGCCTACCAATGATCGTGTTTCTATATCGGCGTTCGTGGAGAGAATGTATCATGAGACCGATACCTTCCATATGCCGTTTGGGGAGATGACGATTACCCCGGATGATGTTGTTCAGATTCTTAACCTTCCTAACCAAGGCACATCTGTGAAGTTTAACTACACAAAGCAGTTAAGTTGGGCACAACTTTATGCTCTAAATAAAAAGTGCTTAGGTTGGGATGAAGAGACAACAACAAAAGAGTTTAGGAGGCATGCAAGTTACAGAACAAGACAGTTCAACATTACCGTTTTGATGAATATGTTCCGAGGCACCTTGGATAAAGTTCCAGAACAAGACAGTTCAACATTACCATTTTGATGAATATGTTCCGAGACAGAACAAACGAGAACGTTAACTGATGATCAAGTGAATCACGCGGCCACATCGTATCTCCTTTGTGTATTGGGATGTGTCATTTTCCCCAATACTTCTGGCAACCGGATCGATGCCAACCTTCTACAACTTTTGGATCCCCTCCATGAAGTCGGTGACTACTCTTGGGGAACGGCATGCCTAACATTCTTGATGGAAGAGTTGAGAAAGACGTCGAGGCGAGGAATTAGCCAAGTTGCCGGGAATGTCGCTCTATTGCAGGTTCTTTTTGAACTCTAAAAGTCAATCTATAGTTATTCTCTAGACAATACATATGATGCCTATTCTGAACTCCAAATGATGCATATTCGGTAGGATACATATATTTTTAACCTCCGAATGTTGTGTATTCGAAAACAAATTACATAGTTTACTTCCGATTGTATAGAATCAGAATTTACTCTTGGAAAATTAGTACCGAATATATAGGCCAAAATACTATAGTTTACTGAACTCCAAAGGATGGATATTCGTTAGGACATGATCCAATTTTTATGTCCGAATATTTTTTATTCGGACATAGGCCAAATAGTTTTACTACCGATCATATATAATCGGAACTTTATGTTGGCAAATTAGTACCGAATATATAGGCAAAAAACCAATGGTTAGTGAACTCCAAATGATGGATATTCGGTAGTAGATTCACATATGTTTCCTTCAAATGTTGTGTATTCGGAAACATGTAAATTAGTTTTGCTTCTGATTTTATCGAATCGGGTATTATTTTTTGTAAAATACCAACGAATATGTAGGACAAAAAAATATGGTCTACTGAACTCCAAATGATGGATATTCAGTATTAGATTCACATATGTTTCCTTCAAATGTTGTGTATTCGGAAACATGTAACTTAGTTTTGCTTCCGATTTTATAGAATCGGGTATTATTTTTTTGTAAAATACCACCGAATATGTAGGACAAAAAAATATGGTCTACTGAACTCCAAATGATGCATATTCGGTAGTACATATACATTTTTACTACCGAATATTTATTATTCTGTAGTCACAGTCTTCCGATTTTGTATATTCGGATGCAATTAATTAAAATTTGGTTCCGATTGTTATGAATCTATTTACTAATATTTGGTTTGTTATCCATATAGGCCTGGATCTATGACCACTTCCCTGTCTTGAAGTTGGCCGGAGAAGACCCAGAGTGGCGCAAAGGTACTCCTAGGGGAAAAAGTATATCTTCGAAGATAACCGTTTTAGGACAAAAGAGCAGCAGTTGATCCACATGAGGGAGGTTTTGGACCAATTGAAGGCCTCAGACGTATGATTTGATCCATGCAAGGAAGATCGTGCTAGTGGGCATATAAATATTCGGTCGGACTTGTCCCTTTATTTTGGACCGTTGTGGCACCCCACATGATATGTGATGTACAACCCCTCTAGGGTGATGCGACAACACGGGTATATACAACAACAACCAATGGAGGAAATGAGGGATTACTACAAATTGGAGACGGAGTTGTGCTCTTCTAGTGGTGACAAAATAATGATCGTTCACAAAGGCCCACCTACTATTCTTGATAACTGGGATAAGAGGATTGAGTTCATTATCAACATTGGTAGACCAGCCACCCGAGGTGATGAAAATTCTCCAGGCTATATGATTTGGTATAGGAACGTATCACATCCTTTGGTTATCCGTGAAGTTAAATCCAAGTCTACTTCGGCGGGGTCGAGTTATAATTGTATCATCAAAGACAAACCAACTGGTTACGATATACTGGTGCGTATTTTTCTAACTTTCTTGATGTTATTGCTAAAAATCTTATGTAATAACCGTTTGATGTTATGTCATTATGTTTAAAAATAGGTTAATAGGTTCAAGCGTGTTTCCAAAATGTTAGCTGCATGCATTAAGAGTGGAGATCCTGTGCCAGTTGAGAAGATACAAAAGGCTAGAGACCTAATTGACAATATGGATAATGAAGATTATGCAGATGAATTTGGGGAGAAATCCAAGAAGAAGCCTCGAGACAAGATGGTAGTATCAAAGACGGGTAAAAGAACTCGAGCTTCTACGACCGCTCCAACGGAAGGTGCTGAAGCTGGAGGTCCTCAAACTCGTGGTCGTGCAGGACTTGGAGGTAATCACGGTCGTAAAGTAAAATCAAAGACTAAATGAATGACAAACTTCCGTTTTATAGTATTTATAGTTTGTGTTGGATTATGTCGTTTTTAAGATTAGGATCAGATTTTAAGTCTTAAATCACGTTATGGTTTGTTTGATGGATTGTGAATGGTTTGTTTGATGGATTATGAATGGTTAGTTTTATGGATTATGAATGGTGCATTTCGAAATTTGAATGATTATGGTCGTTCCACAATGCCGAAATTCGAATGATTATTATGGGGTGATACATTCAGAGGTTTTCTAATTTTGTTTACGTCAGAATATTACTAGTTCAAAAACAGAGAAATCTTCATTTTTCCAAAATTCTGATTTTTGGGCCATCGTATATTCGGTAGTTAAAATAAATAACTTATCCTCCGAATATGACATGTTCATAACCACTCACGCCATGTCTCTAGGTAGTTCCAAAGGCCATGTAAGGATGGTGAGCCATCGTATATTCAGAGGTTTTCTAATTTTGTTTACATCCGAATATTACTAGTTCAAAACGAGAGAAATCTTCATTTTTCCAAAATTCTGAATTTTGGGCCATCGTATATTCGGCAGTTAAAATAAATAACTTATCCTCCGAATATGACATGTTCATAACCACTCACGCCATGGCTCTAGGTGGTTCCAAAGGCCATGTAAGGATGGTGAGCCATTGTATATTCGGAGGTTTTCTAATTTTGTTTACGTCCGAATATTAGTAGTTCAAAACGAGAGAAATCTTCATTTTTCCAAAATTCTGAATTTTGGGCCATCGTATATTCGGTAGTTAAAATAAATAATTTATCCTCCGAATATGGCATGTTCATAACCACTTACGCCATGGCTCTAGGTGGTTCCAAAGGCCATGTAAGGACGGCGAGCCATTGTATATTCGAAGGTTTTCTAAAATTTTTTACGTCCGAATATTACTAGTTCAAAACGAGAGAAATCTTCATTTTTCCAAAATTCTGAAATTTGGGCTATCGTATATTCGGCAGTTAAAATAAATAACTTATCCTCCGAATATAACATGTTCATAACCACTCACGCCATGGCTCTAGGTGGTTCCAAAGGCCATATAAGGATGGTGAGCCAAAAAATTCGGAGGTTTTCTAATTTTGTTTACGTCCGAATATTACTAATTCAAAACGAGAGAAATCTTCATTTTTCCAAAATTCTGAATTTTGGGCCATTGTATATTTGGTAGTTAAAATAAATAACTTATCCTCCGAATATAACATGTTCGGAGGTTTCGATGACATTTTTAACTTCTAATTATGGAATTTCTAATGTGCTGATGATTCACATGTTGCGTACACTCGTGTTACACCTATCATAAACGGCCATATTTTCAAAAAAAAATAGCCATTGGAACACATAACCTATATAAGGAGGGTATCTCTTCCCCTATATGTTACAAAAATACATTTTAACTCTCTCCAACATCAAATAAATCATCTTCAACATAATGGCACAACCATTCATTAATCCTACGGAGTACACGATTGAAGAAGATTTACCTTTATGTAGGCGCTATGTTCAATTCTATCCGAGACGGGGCGAAGAACGTAGGCAAGGAGGTGTAATGAGTATGAGTTATTTGTTTAGAATTCACAAAATTTTTTGCGTCGACACCGGAAACCCAGATAACCGTCACTCGGCTGATCTTTTCTGCCGAATTGGTTCAATAAACCAACACGTCCAACAATTCGTCCATTTAACTTATCTTGTAAATCAATATCGATTGAGGGGTGAAACTAATGATGAGGTGATAGAACGATCTCTCGAGGAATGGCGGAGATGGAAAAGATCAAATTTCCGTTTCGAAGCTCATTTTAGAATCCTTAAGGCGATGAACAGATTTAATCCGTTTAGGGCACGTGAAAGACGTCCACGAAGCTAAGCACAAGTCATTGTAAAGGAATTGTCGAAGTATAATCGTTACATTATATTATGATATTCAATTTTTTTTTCAGAAATCGGTAGTTAGTCTGTTATTTAACCTACCAAATATGTTGGAATCGGAAACTATTATGTTTAGCAATGTACCGATTATACTACAATGGATACTTATTTTTTTTTAAAAGAGTTGTGCCTCAAAATGCACACACAATCGGTAATAACAAAATAAAAGTACCTACCGAATATTCATTAAAATAAAACAACATGTTCCTGAGTTCAAAATGCATATAATCGGTGGTATGAAAAAAATATTTACGTCCGAATATGATATTCGGTGGTTAAATGTGTAACATTTACCACCGATTATCATGAATTATTGTTGGCACGTTATACGTTGTACCTGTTCACTCTTTTCGTGCCTCTCCTAACGGCTATATTTTCAAAAAAAAAGCCGTTCGAACTTTAATCTATATAAGGAGGGTAACCTCTTCTCATTGAGGCACCAAACTACACACATCTATATTCCATTGTCTAGTATTTTGTTGTACCACTCTATTTCATATTACAATCATGTCAAACTTTGACGCAGCTGAAGATTTGGCCATTGTGAAAACATGGTACCAAGAAACCAGACGTGAAGATGTCATTGCCGGAAGGTTAACAACCGAAATCTTTTGGGGGAGAGTGTATAGCCAATTTGTGCGAGAATATGGAAATCCAAAGCAAAGATCCCTCCAACAAGTTCATGATCGGTTCCGACTTATCCAAAAAGGGGTGAACGATTACATAACGATACAAAAGAGGATCTTTAACAATATCCACTTAAGCTTGTCGATCCAACAATTTGTAAGTATTTGCATACGAAACTATACGAACTTAGCATATCGTCTTTATAGTTTATATGAACTATGCATTCTATTATAGTTTGTTTTGGTTTATGTAGGAGACACTCGAAAAAAGGCACTACTTAGAGGAAAAAGGAGAAGAATTCACATATGATGGAAGTTATGAATTATTGAAGGCCGTGGCCACGGTATAGAGTTTGGCACAATTTCCCTAAATTATTGTCTGAAATATGTTATATTCGGTAGTTAGTATGTTGTTTAATCTACCGATTCTGTTATAATCGGTAGTTATTATGTTATTTAATCTACCGATTCTGATAATATTTTCAAATTTCCAATGTCAGAGTTACAATCGTAAGTTTTTATATTTTATAATCTACCGAATACAAGAGTGTTCCAATATCTTCAAGTTCTGAGTTCAAAATGATTAAATTCGGTAATTTGGTGAAATTCAAAACCCTCTGAATCCAACATTCGGTCAAAAAGTGTCTAATATTATCTACCGATTATATCACATATCTTCATTGGATTTTACAAAAAAAATTGTAAAACAAAACCGGTTCAAAATACTTCTTTTAAACATAATGGACAGACTAATCGTCATCATCATCTTCAATCAGTTCGAGTAACCTGGCGGGAAAGTTGTTCTTCATGACACGATCCCAATTAATCATGTTGGACTCATATTGTTTCACCCAATCCTTGCAATGGTTCATTGGAAAGTAATCGTGCCACTTACTCAACGGTGGTAACCGACAACCTTTCTTTACCCTTAATCCGATAAAATGCATTTCATTCACAAACGCCATAATGATTCTTCTATCTTTAACCGACTCATCGCACACCGTTCTTGTGGGTTCAAACGTCATATTAGGTCCATACTTCGGAGGAACAAAAAAATGTACCACGCAATTCAAAACCGCCGCTAGGAGATATCCACAATTAGGCATTGTCATCCAATACTTGTATCCGATTGTCTTCAATCCCTTTCGGCACTTTATACGCGCAACTAAATCTTTGAAATCACCTTCTTTTTCGTATCTATCTCCTCGCCTCATCATCTCCATATAGAAATCATTGTCCTTCATTAGTTGTACCACCATCTTATTTCTTAAATATTGGCATTGGGTGACATCTTCGATAACCGCCTCTCTAAAGTAATCCATTTGTTCCGTAGCGACGTGAAATCCACAATTGCCATCCCCATCAACCTCGTCAGTGGACAAAACAAATGGAACAATGAGTGGAGGGAGTTGTTCCAAATACTCTTCGATAATTGTATACGTGGTTCGATTTGGTTTTCCATAAATATCCCTAGGGCAACGAATACTACCATACTTCTCTTTTAGAGTCACAATTTCTGTTAGTTGTGTTTGTTGCGAGTCGCTCATTTGATCAACAACAATAGAGCTAGCTTGGCTCTCCATTAACACAACTTCTTCTACCACCTCGGATTGACTTGCTTGAGAAGACTCCGTAGAGACCTTTGGTTTCACTTTTCGTGCGGTTGGTCCACTTTGATCCTTTCTTGGATGACCTCTTTTCTTAGGTTCCGGCTCATCTTCATATTTGGCTTCCAAATGCTCGGCCCTACATAATATTCTTTTATTAGACAAATACTCCTTCAACTCTTTTCTTTGGATGGTCCTCGACACTTCGGTGTTGGGCCTACCGGCCCCCTTTTGTTTAATAGGTTCATCAACTTCCCGTAAACAAGGGTGAAGGGCTTCCTCCAAATTTTGCATCAATATTTGCTTTTTGGTGCTATTTGATATAGCGTAACGCTGGGATATTCATGCACACAATTCAGACTCTAAGAAAGATGGACCATAAACTACCGGGGTGCTTGGAGTAAAATTTAATTGCTTCAAAAATGGATGAATATCATTGATGTCAATCACTTCAACATACCTACCCAACTTATGATGACACGGGAGTCCAATACCCATCATATCCTTGCAAACACAAACCGTATTCTCGTCATCGTAAGCTTTATAAAAATGGAGTTGTTTCATCATGTGATTTATTGCCCATCTTGAAACTTTATGAACAATGCCCCTTAGAAGCAATCTTTCCTTAGCATGTTCTGTTGGGAATTGGTGTACAATAAATTGCATAATGGTTCTAATCTTTATGAGATCACGGTTGGTGTATTCATGGATTGCTTCTTGAATCGACACAACTCCATTTTGACTACCAAGTAGTATAGTCTTTAATCGGCCATGAGATCCCTCCGCAATGCTTGTCGCTTCGTTCTTGAAGTTATGAACTTCATATGTCCATGCAAAGACAAACCTCTCCTTAATCGGTAACCATTGTGTTTTACAATACTCAACGGGTTTTGGATAGTTCGTGACATATTCATCCTCAAATTTCTTCAAGTTAGCTTCGTAAATTTCCTAGGTCATTGACCAAACAATCATGTCCCATGCTTTCAAAAACATTCTCCAAATCATTCCATCCTCCATCCATTTTTCATCAAATAACCGTTTCTCTTCCTCTCGTTCTTCCACGGTTAATTTACTAATGCGCTCATCCTCTTCCTTCGACCTCTTCGTACCCTTCCTTGGTTTTTTAGCTTGGAAATGATGATGGCAATTGGATTTGAGGTTTTGTTGAATGTTCCAAGTACATTGCAAGTTTCGGTCTTCCGGAAACACTACCGCTATTGCATGCATTAGGGCTTGATCATTATCCGTTACAATAACCCTTGGAAAATCATCACCATTATAAATGGACCTCAACGTCTCCAACATCCAAATGAAACTCACATTGTTCTCATGATCCATTAAACCCATGCAACCATAAATGTGTTTTTGTCCGAAGTGTGGAAAGCAATATTCAACAACGGCATGTTATATTTGTTTGTCTTATAAGTGGCATCTATCAACAAAATTTGATGAAAGCATTGGGCCAATTGGATCATTTAGGGATGTGCCAAGAAAATACGAACCACTTTACCATCCTTTTCTTCCCTTCTCAACGTGTAGTCGTGTAACTCCGCTAACCACTCCGATTGTTGCATGACCGTTCTACCATCCCATTTCGTTCTTTTTATCGTAGCTAGGGATGACTTAATTGTAGACAAAGAAGACAAGTTGTTGGGGTCGTCCACATTTATTTTACTTAAGATCGCACTTGCTTTTTGGATCCTCATAGACTTCACCGTCTCCATTTCTCTTGGTTTTAGCTTGGAAACCATTACATGTCCAAGTAGAGTATCCGAATCATCGTGGTTATGACAACCATTATCAACTTTATACATTTTCCACTCTAAACCTTCCTTACCTTCGGGCTTATAGAAGACAATCTTGAAAGGACATCCGATTTTCTTTGTATTACTTCGGTATTTCTCTGCGTTTTCCTTATGTACTTACTATTCTTTCCCTCATGACTCTTTCGCTTCCCACCACGCTCACAAATCATTTCCATTCGAGTATCACCTACATGATTGTTTTGAACTACAACGCACATGTTGTCTTTTGCCTTGCTCATAAGCCATTCCTTTGCCTCATCCTTACTTCCAAATGACTAAACACGAATATAACAAAACAAATATCATAAGTATAAGCATTTAACATACATATTTGAATAATAATAATAATAATAATAATAATAATAATAATAATAGTAATGAGTATACCAAATCGTTTTCATAGTGTAGGGAAGTATCGGGCCTCAAATAGAAATCATCAACCCACGCTACAACGTCCTGCAAAAGGAAACAACATGTTTTACATTCACAATCGGAAGACATTCTGTAAGTTTTACAACCAATTGTAGTATAATCGGACGAATATTGTGTCCAAATAACTACCGATTTTAATAGAAAGATTTAGACAGTCTCCTGAGTACAAAAACAATCATAATCGGAAGACATATATCTGGTGATACTTCCGAATATAAACAATCGGAAGGTAAAGTAATAAATATTCCTCCGATTTTCACAGAAGAATTACAATTTTTACAAGTTTGCGAGAATTTGAATTTGAGGCCAAAGATATATTCAGTAGTTATATAAAATTATAATACTACCGAATGTAAAAGATAAGAATTACTGAGTTTCATAATTTTGAGGATTTCGTTTTTGGGGCCATTCGGTAGTAAATGTACTGTATTAATTACCGAATGTAGATATTTTGGAAAATCAATTTGGGGGTTTTCAAATATTCGGTAGTAATATACATTCTTTAAACTGCCGAATGTAAATATTTGGTACTCAGGAGGTTCTATTCGGTAGACATGTGGATACATTATCTACCGATTCTGGGTAGTTCATGGCGTTAAATGCATGCATTAATCGAGTTTTCTCGTTTAAAAACTCATACAAACGCATACAAAGTGGGTTATGAGTTTCTTAACACAATACCTGTGTGTTAGATGCATCGTTAGCTTCGATCTCGGTTGATTCTCCGGTTTCCTCCATGAAAGCGTCGTCTAGGGTTTCCTCTCCACAAAAGTTTGGATCATTCAACATATACCCCAAATCGTCTTCTCTAAACGGTCGAGATCCTTCAATATTATGTTCTTCACGATCATTCTCACCTTCTTCATCATATCCATCCATTTTTGTTGCCTATTTCTAAAAAAATGGGTTTTTCACTATTTTCCTTCTTTTTCTTCTCTAGAACTATAAAATGACTACAAATGAAGAAAATGAAACACATTTCTTCCAAATACTACAGCGCTACAATCGGACGATAGTTTTTTTTTTTTACTACCGAATTAATTCGGTAGATAAAAATCCTTATTTATCAACCGATTATGTGAGGGCAATTTTTCCATTACGAATTACGCGCGATAAGGGGTGACCCTGTTTTGTTTTATTGTTGGCCCCTAAATTTTTTTTGTTGGCCCCTACAAAAGCAAGGTGTTTTTTCATCTCTTTCCTTTTGCGTATAATAAAATCCTATTTGTCATGCCAAGCATCATAATGTATAGTTTTCCTTGGCTTTGGCTACATCTCAGCCAAGCAAGTTTGACACATCTCTTGGCTATAATGCATCCAAAAGCTATGGCTTGGCTAGGGAGAGGTACACATCTGTTTCATTTACTAGTTAATAGATGGGTGACCGAAACTCAGTTTTAGTAAAGTAATCTTAGTATCTATAAAACTGAATTCCTGTACTATAAGCTAAAAAAATCGGAATTACCGTATGGGATGTGTGCCCTTGGTTTGGCTATAATATAGTCAAAGCCGTGAAAAATGACACATTATAGTGCTTGGACTAAAAAGTGCAACTGTGGAAGATTTTCATATCCATATTCAATGTGGTTTTCTTTACATTTGTGGTGATATCTTTGTACCTTCAGATTGGCCCATTCCAGAGTAGCCGCAAATTTTTGCGCTCCATGCATGCAAGACTTCACACTTTGGAAGACCCCCATCCACAGTTGATGACTCGATGTGTCAAAGTTATATGGCGTGGAGGATACCCCTCTTAATAGCAGTTGTTATCAAAGATTCAAAGTGATAGATACGCTTATTATTTGTTAGGTAGGGAGTGGGTATCCAGGCCGGTTTAGATAACAACTCCATCTACTCTATTAATTACAGGCTGGTTTTGTTTTTAGAGAAAATTAAGGAAATTAAGAAAATTAATCATTGAAAATGGTCCTCATGACACTTGTCAATAAAAGAAGTGGAGTGATATGGTCCTCATGACACTTGTCAACAAAAAGAGTAAAGTAAAATGGTCATATAACACTTGTCATCAAAAGAAGTTAAGAGAAAAGTGGTCCCAGAAAAACCAGCCTATTTTTCTGAAACATTTATTTATAGAAACCAGCCTATTAAAACCTGGCGAGATTGGGATATACCCAGATTAATTGGGGTATACCCAAATTTAAATGGACATTTGCCCTTACTAAGGAGAGGCCAAAATGTGGTGAGTTCACCTTTTTACCCTTTCACTAATTAACCCTATTAGTCTATTACTTAACCTAATAACCCTATTACTTAATCTAATAACCCTAAAATTAAAAACTTAAGCAAACCGTTAATCTTCTCTTAATCTTGTCTTCTTCTTCTTCATCTCATCTAAAAATTGAAAAGTTTGATTATCCTGAAAAATGGTTGATTCCAAACGATCAAGAGATAACATAGATTCAAAGTATCAAAAGATCCAAATCAGAGAAAAAATGTAAGGAAAAAGATGGAACTAGTAAACCCGAAAGTTCAATCCCTGAGAATGTTGAAAACAACCCTCCGCCGGTGAAAATAAGACTGTAAGTTGATTTCTAAACTCAACCAAATATTGTTTGGTGTTTTTTTATTGTTATGTTAGGTTAGAAATCGAAAATTTAGATTTTCAGGGTTTTTGGCCGGCAAGGTCGATAGTTTAACATCATGCCGGCGGTTGTTGTTTCTTAAGCGCCGGCGTGGTAAGAGGATGAATAACATGCCGACTTTTCATATCATCCATGGCCATTGTTAGACAATAACCAGGGCCGGCATGCAATACCAACAGACCCATGCCGGCTGATTTGTAGCCGGCATTGTATTTTACTTGTACCTTGCCGACCGTAGGCATCATAAAATTGATATTTTTTAAGTTATAGCGGCATTATTATTTAATACAACCATGCCGGCGATGTTTTGGTCGGCTAGGTGAATGTTTATTACCATTCCGGCCACCTATTGGTCGGCAGTTTATATATTCTATACCTTTCCGGCTAGTGGATGACCGGAACCAAATTTCAATGTGTAACAATTTTGATCTCTTATTTGTGTTCAACAGTGTTGTTTGTTTTTATATCTCTTATTTGTGTATTATTTAGGTTCCCATAGGAAAAAAAGAAGATCTACCTTCTTCGGTTACTCCAGAAGAGCTATTAGAATTTATTGACGCAATTTATCCCAATGTAGAAGATCCTAAAGATGAAACTGAAAAGAATTGCCCTGTAAGAAAACTATGTTTGATGGGTAAAGAAGATCCTGAAGAATTTCTAAGGTTTATGAACAGTCCTAGCAATCCCCTCAACTATGTTGAATGCACATCATCAGAGGAGGAAGAAGAAGAGGAGGTTGATCCAAGGACCTTTTTCAGGGCATCTGACTTTTCTGGAGTGAACCCCTATTACAATGAGGATGGTGACTACATAGGTCCAGTGAAGGGGAAGAGAAAAGCAAAAGCTGATGCTGGTGAAAAAGCTAGTGATGGGGAGGAAGATAATAAATGAGAAGGATCCTTGAAAATTTTAATCTTTATTATGTTTTACTTGCTTTAGAAACTTAGATTCTGGTTTGAACTATTACATTATGTTTTGAACTCTTAGAGTGTGGTTTTAGACTTGTTACACTTATTTTAATTTTCAGTTTTAGTTGCTTTAGAAAATATTATTCTGCTTATTTAGTAATAGACAAAGTACTGGAGGCCGGCATGGTATGAAATCTATACCTTGATGGCCTAAATGTTAGTTGCACCTTTTAGGTACAAAGTACAACCCATTGAATGCTCAACGACTAGAAATTTCAAAATCAAGATATTAGGTATGTTGTTATTATAAAAGCATTCCCAACTTCATCTTCAACCTTGCATAAAGAATGGAAGTTTCAAAACCAAATATTTGTAGTCTTTGTACACTTAGTGGTCATTTTGCAAACGATTGTCCCTTTGAAGGAAGAAATGCACTATTGAAGGTTGTAAGGGATTCTTATTTCTCATGAAAGCTGCAATAGGAGGTGTATATCAGCCGTATGCTTCAAAATGCACTTGTTATGGGTTTTTCTATTGGATAGATGAGCGTCTAGCTCCGTATGAAGATGAAGTTGCTAAAATCAACCTTCTACCTTTCACAAATCCATGTTGTGACGGTAAGATGAAGCTAATTACCTCTCCTAAGAAATTGTGTAACGGAAAAAGATACTATTTATGTCCCAAATGTGTTAGGGTTAAGTTTTTAACTTTTGTATGCTTTAATTAAGGTTTGTATCCGATGTATAGTCGTCATTGTTCTAAAATATAGCCTTGTCGGCGGCCTTAAAGTCGGCATTATCCTAAATTAAGAGCCTGCCGACGGTTGATCTGTTGGCATGGATATTATAATACACATTGCCGGCTTGATAACATTCATGAACCCTTTTTGAGTGAGCTCTTAGACGACATGGTTCTCCTCCAACACAATGCCGGCGCAAATAAGGCTAACAACTTGCCAAAAGCCGGACCATGCCGGCCTGATAGAAAAAAACATCCAGGAACAATCTTTTTAAGGGAGTTATCCGCCGGCATAGTGAATTTCATAAACATTGCCGGCATAGTAAACGCATGCATCGTGGCAAAAGCCATACCTTGCCGGCCATATGAGGCAGCTTTTTCCTTTACTGTCATGCATTGTGGCCGGCAGTCTGATGAGATAATATCGTGCCGACCCTGGGAAAGCCGGCAGGGTTGTGTAATAACTATGATGCCAGCCAATTGAGAATACATCCAAAAAATAACATCCATTTCATTCATTTGTAGCACTCCAAAGTACATTACACAAAACACGCATGCGATTACAAAAGTACTCCAAAAAGTACGAATGTTTTGTCTAGTACTCCATTGTACACTACACAAAAAGCTTCCTTATTCCCTAATAATAATCACTCCTCACTCAAATCTATTGAACCTCCTTTAGTCAAATCTATGGGACATTCCCTAGACTCATCTATAACATTCCAAAGGGCCATGTTGTCTTCATAAATTTTCATCCATTCCTTGCTCTTGTTGTCTGTGAACTTCTCCCACAAACTAAACCTACATAGAGGAGGTAATGGACATTCATTATTGAGTTGTATACCAATAAAATGATTTTTATCCACCAAAGCAATGACAATTATTCTATGCTTGATTTGGTGCACGCAAACCGCATGTTTCGGTCCAAATGCTATAGATAGTCCCTCACTAAAGAAATGTACCACGCAATTCCACGTATCCGCCAATAGATGGCCACACTCCGGCATTCTCAACCAATGCTCCCATTTGATTGGTGCATTTCCCTCCGGGCCTTTAACACTAGTTAGCAAACCTTTGAAAGTTGTTTTTTTCTCCTCCATGGAACCTTCTAGCATCATTGAGATATGGAACTCTTTGTCGTTTTCTAGTCGAGCGGCCATCTTCTTTCTAATGTATTGGCATTGGGTGAGATTATCTTCAACCGCTCCACTTAGGTGTCCCAATTGTTGCGAGATAACGTGAAACCCACAATTTCCATCTTTCGGAACATCGTCGGTACCAATCACGAAATCTTGAATAATTGGAGGGAGTTGCTTGCGATACTTTTGCAACACCGGTTGTACTACCTTATTTGGACGACCTTTTTTATTCGCAACATCTCCTTGGCTTGCTTGACTCTCAAGAGGTAGAGTTCCATTTGTATTCAAGTTAGAGACCGTTGGTGTAGTTGAATCCTTCTTTGGCCTACCCCTTTTCTTTCCAACAAATTCCACACTTGCTTGACTCTCAAGAGGTAGAGTGCCATTTGTATTCAAGTTAGAGACCGTTGGTGTAGTTGAATCCTTCCTTGGACGACCTCTTTTCTTTTTAGCGGGCTCCTCCTTGTATTGCGCCACGGTATAAACATGTCCGGATGGATCACACTTTGTACTCAAATGCTCTTTAATGTTTTTCTTTTTGGATTGATCACTATTTGTACTTAAAAACTCTTTGATTTGTTCTCTTTCGGATTGATCTTCATCGCAATTTGTACTCAAAAACTCTTTGAGTTGTTCTCTTTCTTACGCCCTCGTCTTTTTGGTAGTTGGTCTACCATTAGGATCTTGTTTCTCAGGTTCTTCAAGTTCTTCCATAAAAGGGTAAACAATTGGCATCAACTTGTCCTTCATAGTTTGTTTGTCCACCCTATTCAATGTGGGGTACTTATCGAGGATTATTCGTCCAAGATCCATATCGCCAAACTCTTCACCGGGATCTTCTCTTGGAGCCGGTTTGAAAGATAATTGCTTCCAATAAGGATCGATATCATCAAGAGGAATGAGAGTTTTATACCTACCAATCATATAACGACACGGAAGTCCGATAACCTTCATTATCCTACACTTACAAGGAGTGTTCGGGTCATCAAACTAATTATACTTTTTAAACAATGCGAGATGTTTCATCATGAAACGTATTGCCAAATGCGAGACGTTTCTATGTATACCAACAAGCAACCAATCATCCTCCTTAAACTCCTTCAACTTTCGGAAGCTACTTTCTTGAAATTGTTTTTTTATCTTGTCGATATCATTATTAGTGTACTCATGGATAGCATGTTGTACCGTCACAATCCCATTTTGACTCGTGAAAAGTAGACTTTTTAGTCTCCCATGAGCTTGCTCTACCATACATGTGGACTCAAGTTTGAAATGTTTATAGTCGTAGGTAAAAGCATACACAAACCTCTCTTTGTGTGGCGTCAACCATTGTCTCTTGCAATATTCCACCACTTTGGGGTATTTAGTGCCCCAATCATCCTCTAACTCCTTCAAGTTTATCTCATATCTTGCCACACTCATCGACCAAACCAACTTATCCCACTCTTTCATGAATAACCCAAACTTGATCTCACCTTCTTTTCATTCTTCGACTTCTTTCTTCTTCTCTTCCTCTCTCTCCTCTTTAGTTAGTTTACTAAGACGTTCATCTTCCTCCTTTTCACGTTTAGTACCTTTCTTTTCCTTTGGCTTTTGGATATGATTCCTACAATTCTTTCTAAGATTGCATTGTATATGCCAAGTGCAAAGGAAATTTTGTGCATTGGGAAATACTATCCTCACGACGTTCATTATTGCTTGCTCATTGTCGGTGACTATAACCCCCGGAGTTTCGTCTTCGTGGTAGAGAAGCTTCAAAGTTTCCAATGCCCAAATATAGCTATCATCCTTCTCCCGATCCATAAAATACCATGCCACCGTGAACGATTGCTTATCCGAGGTTTGTCCTACAATGTTCAAAAAAGGCATGTTATACCTATTCGTCTTATAAGTACAATCCATGAACAAAACTTGGTAAAAGCAACGCGCCAATTGAATCATATCGGTGTGCGCAAGAAAAATACGATCCACCTTCCCATCCGATAACTCATGGTGTCTCACCGTGTAGTTGTATTTGTGTGCCAACCATTGTGATTCTTCCATCACCTTTCTTCCATCCCATTCAATTATTTTAATGGTTTCCTTGGCCGCATAAATTGTAGACAATGAAGAGAGGTTATGCGGGTCGTCCCTCTTGAACCTACGAAGGAGCTTGCTTGGTTTAATTCTCCAACTTGTTCTTACTTGTTCGAACTCGTGCGGTTTCAACTTGGCAACTTGACAGTGCCCAACAAGACTTTGCGGATCTTTATGGTTATGCCAACCAACATCAACTCTACTCATTTTCCACATGCTATCGATTTCTTCTTTCCTCCCAAAAATAATCTTGAATGGGCATTCACACTTCTTAGACTTCGTCTTGTACACCCTAGTCGTCTTCTTATCATACACATAACCCTTTATCTTGTGACTTTCGTCCGGCGATCCATAACACTCGCATACCATTTCAAACCGCGTAGATTTTTGTTGGGTATTTTTCACTAGAACACACATCTTCTCTTTTGCTTTCTCAACAATCCAATTTACCGCGTCCTTTTTGTCCTTCCATTCCAAATCATTAGCATAATGTTCGGAAGTATCGGGACCCTTAATTTTCTGAGCTTGAGGCTGATCCGCCATAGGTACCAATGCCACAATCTACAAAACATCAAAAGTTTAGTTAATATGTATTACCACGGTCGGCATGGTCGACATATAAAACACTGCCGACAAGAAAAGGCCGGCACGTAAGAGAATATAAACAATACCGACATAGAAACAGCCGGCACTGTCTTAAAACTTGAAAATGCCGGCGTAAGCATTTTCAAGTAACGACTAATGTGTTTCAAAAAAATGGAAGTCGGCAAGGTTTTAATTTTATACCCTGTCGGCGTGGTACTGCTCATGAAAAGTCGGCACGTTCTGCAAAGTAGAACCACGCCTGCCTTAAGAGCCGGCATGATCGATAAGCGTCGACCTTGCCGACCCTGTACAGTAGAAGTGAAAAAAACAACAACCAAAATCGACCATTTGCATGGAAATATTACAATCTTCACGATGTAAGTTGTCTACCTGATTACTTGCAGCTCCATTATCTTCTTCTTGGTCATTGGACTCTACGTTTGGCTCGAGACATTCATCACTTCCATACCCATCTTGAGTTTGAGGAAAATAAAAGTGAGGATCATGCAAATAATCCATTCGATCATGGTCTGGTAGATCATCATACAAGTACTCATCTGTAGGAGGAAAGTTACAAGGCTCCCCGACTTCAAAATCAGGATTTAAATCACTCATATCACAAATTTCACAAAAACCCTAACTCCCCCCCCCCCCCCAAAAAAAAACCTCCTCTACTACTTCATACTAATTCTCTCTCTAAATGATTTCTAAAACCCAACATATAACTAAATCAACTAACTAATCTAATTAATTTTAGTTAATCATTAGAGTTAATCATTGTGGGGGCATTTTAGCCATTTAAAAAAATCTATGTTAAGGGGTGGCTTGGCTTTACTTCAAAATGACCATATTTTGTCTTATTGGGTATACCCCAATTAATCTGGGTATACCCCAATCTCTTCAGGTATTAAAAAGGAACGGAGGGAGTAATTATTTAGTCAACCAACTTGTGTCAAGATTGAGATCTTTGCACTCAAAAGAATGTAAATGATTAAAAGTTCAGATATTTGACGGCAATTTTCAACACAAAAAATAACTAGATGACCGCTACCACGGTGGGATGGCCGACCGAAAAATTGAAGAAAACTAAATTTTGTGTTCACAATTTAGTTCTGCCGTAGGTGAAAATATTTCATTTTTCCTGAGACGGCACGAAGGTATAATTTTTTCAAACACGACGCGAAAGTATCATTTCTCCCGACATGTAGGCCATGATATATTTTTACTTTGCAAATAATTTGGTGGTATTTCAACACCATATATTGTGTTTTTCATTTTAAAATTAGTAGTTTTTTTATACTTAGTCAATCATTTTATTTTTCTTGTAGTCTTTTTCAAAAAAATTTAAGATATGTCTAATTTTAAGCTATGCCTAATTTTTAAGGAGAAAAGATACAAAATTTGGAGAATAATAAAAAAAATTGAAAAACAAAAATTTGATATCATTGTTTGTGCTCATTGCGTAGCTAATTTAAAGGTCTTTCCAAATATATAAAATTTATAAAAATACGACTTGTAGTTTGAAATATACGAGGTTTTTAAATATATAAAAAATATATTTACTTTTGTGCTCTTCCTTTTTGGTTTATTTATGAAAATGCCCAATACCTTATTCCCCTCCTCTTTGGTTTATTTACGAAAATATCTAAAGAAAAAAAAAGTAGAATTTGATTTAGAGGGGCAGTGTCGTCCTTTCATCGTTGAACCAAATCCAATCTTTTTGTGTAAATTGAAAAAAATGTCACGCTTCACATTGACACAAAATCACCATATATAAAGTCCTCCCTCGCTTCGCTCGGTCGGCCCAATCATACACCCAAAGGCCGAAACACTAACAACTGCAGCAACTCTCACACTGACAGCATACATAGAGGGAACAAGTCGGGTATCTTATTAGTGTAAACAACAAAACCCAAATTGCTAACAAAGGCACAGTTACAGTGTTACATCAATATATAATTTTGAAGGAGAACATGTAAAAGAAAAAAAAAATGATGTTACATACACAAACCTTGGACTGAAAGACGGCGAGAAAAAAAAGGGCAATGCAAATTCTATTCAAGCCAAAGGATTAAGAGGAATTTCTGATTTTTTTTTATCCCAAATTCAGCTATCAGAATTTTTGGGACTTGATGAAACTGGGATCTCCTTGACAACTGGTGGTTGTGACGGAACAATAGAATCAGGAGAACTGCTCTTGTTCACTGTATGAGGGGTGTGTGAAGCAGGCGGTAGAGGAGGAGGCGTGGGTATGTTAATAAAGGAGGAGGATGGGGAGCATGTGTCGTCAATGGGTTCTGAGGGGAAGTGGTGTACCTCCGTGACCTCTTCGATACCCTCATCTAAGTACACTACATCCTGCATTGTTAGCTGATGGTATTCAACTATTTCCCTTAAAAACCGATTTTCACGAGCATAGATGGAGTTCTCGTGAGCCAACCGAGCCTTCTCTGCCAATAGTGTCTCCAATTGAAGTCGTATCTGGTGATAATAACAGAATCTTGTGGTAAATACACATAATAACTTAGACCACTGGGAAAAACAAAAAGTTGCAGAAAGAAATTGATCTTGGATTACCATGTTAGATCAAATATATAGAGAACTTTATATGCTAAGAATATTTTAAATCATCACAAGAGTGCATTTAAACTATTGGCATTGACAAAACCCGAGTGGGTATGTGGCATTCACCTGTAGTTTGCAAATTCTTCTCGAGATAAGAAAATTCACTAGGTCAAAACTTACCTAAACCCATCTTAAAGGGCCTACCCTTTAGTGCATGACTCGACATATATTGTATGGAGTACAATTTTTTATGTGAATACGTGATTATAAATATGTTAATTATACTAGATTCGCATAACTATCAGTAGTAGGTACCAAATAAGTTGGTACTAGATTCATATAGACATACCAGATCATCATCTTCAGGGGTGTCTCCCTTCTCACGACTCTCCCTAAGAATTCTGTTCTCCTCTTCAAGCTGAGCACATCGCTCCTTCGCAAAGGCAAGGTCCGCTTTGACAGTTTTCAACTCCCGTAGAAGAAGCTTGGCTTTTGCGGCCATCGCCATTGCAACCTGCAGCTCATAAAAGTTGAATCATGCACTTAATCAACAGATATAGAGTGCTAAAACTGAAAGAGAATAAAGAAATGAACAAGCAAATGAACTTCTAGAAATATACGGGTGTAGGAAATGAAGAAAGATACGCTAAACTTGGTACTTCATTTGCTATATCCTTACTTCGGTACCATTCATGAACCTCGTGATCTAGTACACATCACGGCAGATATTTACATTTGACAACTTATCTGGGAATTAATATGCACAAGCTAGCCTAGATAATAATTTGTCACATTCTAACTAACTTGGTGGCTAGGGCCTAGTTCATAAACTTTGGACTAGAGAAAAGGTTAACAGTCTAGCTACATGATCTAGTTATACACATTGGCCACCTTACGTCTCGAGATGCCTTCAGTTGAGTTTCTCTGTCTGTCTGCATTTTGAGTTGCTGCTGTGAATTAGACAGCTCCGTGAGAGTTACATGATTCTGAGTCTCGGGATTGTTTCCCTTCCTCTTTATATGCAGTTTACGAGCTTCTTGGATGATATCCTGAGTTCTGTGCTCCACAATTGTCAATCCCTCCTGAAAGGAAAAGACAAAAAAAGGTCACATGCAAGTTAGGGAGATTAAACAAAATAAGGAACCACAGCAGCTAATATAACCTTTATTAACTAACTCATGGAAACCCTGGCTATGTTTATACTTGAGAGCAACAAAAAAAAAAAAAGTTAAATCTCTTGGCTAGCCATCATATTATCCCATGAATATGTATTCTTATATCTTTTCTTTTCTGTATTCCTGGAATTCATTATTATAACTTCTACTAGGAATCTCAAAACACAGAATATGATATAACCCATATATATACGAAGAAAATGAAAGAGATGGAAACTACAGTATGCGGGAACCTGCCTAAGGTGGCCCAAAAATAAATATATATTTGAGCAAGAAGCTAAACCTATATTTGAATCACAAGAACTTTAGGCCGATTGGAGGACTGTGGAAGGACTTACCTCCAATGCATTTCCAACTGTGCCACCAATAAAATTAAGAGAAGAGGTTATAGCTTCGATACCCTTCTGTAGCGAAGGACTTTCTGTCTTCCGACCACTCTCAGGTGATCGATATGTATGCTGGACCTGCACTTACAAAAATTAGTCCATGACATAAGCAACAGTGCACAACAAATATCATGGAAGAGAATTAAGGTTTTACCAAGGAGGAGAGGATTCTAAAACATAGACTAACATGGTAAAATTTTGACTCCTAAGCTAAAGTTTCAAATGAAGACCAAAAAGTAGAAGGTTATATGTAATTAAACAACTGACTCAGGTAAAGTTACTGACCTGATCCCCTACTGTTGTATCAACTGCCAGAGGTTTGGTTTTGGTAGGCGTGTCAAATTGCTGGGATACAGTATCATCCTCGAGTATCGATTTTGCTTTTTTAGCAAGAACACCCCAAAATCCATATTTTGGCTCATTCATACTTTTAATCGATGTATACTGATAGGATGTTGAATCCTGCATTCACAGGCATGACAATCATAAACAAAATTTGCATCATAAAAGTAATTTCCAAGAGTTAATATCAGAATTTCAGAACTCTGGTTGTTTTAAAACAGATTAGGACACCTATTGGGATCAAGCCATATCTAGTGCCTGAAATGGAACTCAAAAGATCACATAAAGTATAGAGGATAAGAACTTTGAGCAGATTGACAAATAGATGCTACATGATTGCAACCAATTCGTTTGACCAGACCAATAAAACACCTAAACATAATTTGTTAATCAATATTTTCCAATGAGACTCAATTCATTTAGGCCGAATCCTATAGGAAAATCCAATATCGAATAGTGAAACAGATAATTTCTATTACAATCAATTCAAGTCTGGTTCCAATCAATCTCCCAAAAACTCCCCAAAATTTGAATTAAAAAAGGAACAAAAATAGAAAGACGACCCCTAAAGCAAGAAGGATAGAAACCAACCTGTCTGGCGGGGAAGGATTTAGCCCTTGTAGTTTCTTTATGAGCGGAAGAAGAAAGAGCAGATTCTCCATAAGCAGAAGAAAATGAAGAATCGCGATGTGCAGAAGAAGCCCTGATTGCTTGAGCAGCCAAAGACGAAGACGAAGAAGATGATGAATTGTTGATGTTGATGTTGCTGTCATCAGGTGGTGGTATTGGCGTAGGTTTTGGATATAAGATTTCTTCTTTAAAAGTTGAAACCCTAGTTATCCCTTGTTTTCTTCTATACGCCATGAATATTAATGATGAAGAAAATACCCACGACAAAGAAGAAGACAGATTAACTAACAACAATCAACAATCAAACAAATGATTCGATTCGATTGATCTATGTACAGGAAAAAGTTTGAAATTTTATAAAAATGAATGAATCAAAAATTAATAATCGATTGAGAAAGAAAAAAAAGTAAAAGAGAGAGAATGTGTGGAAAAGGTGAAAAATTCGTTTAACAGAACGAACTATACAACGTTATATATGGAGAGAGAAATGTGGAGAAATGAAAGTCAGATTTAGAATTAGAAGAAGAAGAAGATCCCTGAAATGCAAATTCAAGTGCCCTTAAATTCCAACCAAATCCAAATGTGTGTGTTTGTATTCATTTCTAACTCTCTTTTTATTCCCTTCCTCGTTCTAAAATTAGTGCGTCTTTTGGGCTTTGTCTTTTTTGTTTTACACCTCTTCTTCACACTCTCATTGGAGTTTTGGTTCTCAATTGAGCCAATCATTGGAGCCAAGCCAAGGTTGCGGTGTGCCATTGTTGCACGAGTTTGTTTGTTTGTTTGTTTGTTTTTTTTTTTAGTGTTCTCTAGACTATATGCAAACTACTTCTAACCAGAGTTTATTTCGCTATTACGCGTTCAAACTAGCAGAGAATAATTTCTTACTTATGGTCACAAACACTCTTGTTACACTCGGTGGTGTTCGTTAAACACATTATTATTGTCCATAATTATTTCTGTGTAGTGTTCAGTTTTCATTGGTTTTATCTGTGTTATTACGTACAACACTAACCTGTCATTAGCTGTAATGGTTTTCAGGTGTGTCTGAGTGAGTCTGTATATAAGTTCTAAAACTGTATCTTTTTTTAGTTAATGAAAATAAATCTTTCTCAAATCTTCTATGGTATCAGGCGGCGATTTCTAGGGCTTTCATCCATACAAGATCATGTTTAATTCCGCCATTAATTTTCTTTCTGCAACTATTTTTCTACAATGTCAAGAAATCCAGAATTTATCTCTAATACCTCTACTACCTCTATTATCATCCCTATCAAACTTTGTCAAATATCATCCCTATCAAACTTCAAGAAGACAATTGGTTAACATGGAAGACTCTAGTAACTCTAGTATTGAAGAAATTTCATGTTCTTGGTTATGTCAAAGTCCAAATTTGTGACTCCATGTCCAATCCTCTTTATACATCTTGTGAATTTGTGACCATTCAATTTTACTAACTATTATCTCGTATGTTCGGATCAAGAACATCCCAAACTGTCAATCCTCTTTATACATCTTGGCAAGATACTGATATTACAATTCTTTTACTTCTTAATCATTCAATTTTACTAACTATTATCTCGTATGTTCCCGGATCTACAACATCTAAAGAATTTTGGGATATATTGAAAGACATATTTGGTTCTTCTTCATCCAATCATGTTGTTCAGTTACACACAAAACTTCAAAACATCAAATTAGGTACTTTTTCTGTTACTACTTACATATCTGGGATAAGTAAAATTCGAGATTATCTTGTAGCTGGTGGATCTACAATTACTGATAGTGAATTACTAGTATCAGTTCTTCGAGGTTTACCATCTGAGTATTATTCTTTCTGCACCTCTATTTGAATTTAGAGATCCATCGGTCTCTTTTAGGAATATACAAAATCTCTTGCTAAATGAAGAAATCGTTCTTTCTTAATCTAAACTGCCTTCTCGTTGTGGCAAAAGTAACAATTTTCGTGGTAGAGGTAGAGGTTACAATCAAGGTAGATGTGGTGGATGTTTTCAGTCCTTTAATACAAATTATGGATATTCTGGATCTACTTCATATCCTAGTTCTACTTCTAATCTGAAAAAGCGGGGGTACAACAATCATACCCAATATTTTGATTAACAATCTGTATGGACTAACTCCAATATACTTTTAAGAGAATCAACTAGACTCAATCTTAATAAAGTGTATCAAAGAGTTTTATCTCTCTTTCTCGATTCAATTATCACTCAAGAAAATAGAAATCTGCGAGTCTTATTGAATACAGGAGAAATCACTTGAACGGTACCAAAGACCAATGTTTAAGGAACAATCAATTTCAATCAACAACCAAAGGTTGTATTTTCCAATTGATTGATTCAAATGCACAACCGGTGATATTTCAATTATATAACAAAATATAATGCGGAATAAAAATAACACAGACACCAGAAGTTTTGTTAACGAGGAAACCGCAAATGCATAAAAACCCCGGGATCAAGTCCAGAATGAACACACACTATATTAAGCCTCTACAGACACTAGCCTACTACAAAATAACTTCGGTCTGGACTGTAGTTGAACCCCAATTAATCTCACACTGATACAAGGTACAATTGCGCTCCTTACGTCTCTGATCCTAGCAGGATACTACGCACTTAATTCCCTTATCTAATCTCACCCACAACTAAGAGTTGCTACGGCCCAAAGTTGAAGACTTTAATAAACAAATCTGTATCACATAGAAAAGTCTACAGTAATAGATAAATCTGTCTCCCACAGAAATACCTACGAGTTTTGTTCCATTTTTTTGATAAATCAAGGTGTACATGAACCAATTGATAACCCAGACTTATATTCCCGAAGAACAACCTAGTATTATCAATCACCTCACAATAATCTTAATCTATGCGACGAAAGAAGATATTGTGGAATCACAAACGATGAGACGAATATGTTTGTGATTACTTTTATATCTTGCCTATCGGAGATATCAATCTCAAGCCAATCGTTACGATTGTACTCAATGAGATAGAAATAACAAGATCAGATCACACAACTACAAGAAAGTAGTATCGGTCTGGCTTTACAATCCCAATGAAGTCCTTAAGTCATTAACCTACAGGATCTCGGCAGAAACCTAAGGTTAAAGGAGAATCGACTCTAGCTAATACAACTAGTATGATCACACATGAGGTGTGGGGATTAGGTTTCCTAGTTGCTAGAGTTCTCCCTTATATAGTCTTTCAAATCAGGGTTTGCAATCGATGTTAGCTTAGTAACAAAGCATTCAATATTCACCGTTAGATGAAAACCTTATTAGATTCAAGCTAATATCTTTCAACCGTTAGATCAAAAACTTAGCTTGTTACACACAAATGAAATGCACGTTTTAGGTTTGTGTAACCGTACCCAAACAAGTACATTTGTTGGTTCTACAGTAGTTAACCAAAAGGTTATCCATATAATCACTTTCATATGAACCATATTCTTATTTACCATAACTAGTTCAAATTACTCAAATGAACTAGTTAGAGAGTTGTTCAATTGCTTAGATCTTATAGAAGTATACAAGACACAATCGAAGCAAAAATAATTTGATTCACTCGAATTGATTCATGAACTTTATAGCCACTATTTGCAAACTTGCATTCCTTAGTTAATATAAGTATAAGTTCATGAATAATCGTTTTTAGAAAATAACCAACCTAAGTACGCAGACTAGGTACGTGGACTCTGTTCCGGTTTTCCTGAGCACCAATGTACGCATACTTTGGTTCAAAGAATAAGGACTTATACATGTATGTGTTTCCACACAATGCTTATATCCCACAATGGTTATATAATCTAAACTCTCATTTCAATCATTGAAATATTCTTCGAGGACGTTATATAGTTGTTATGGTAGACCTACATGTCAATTCCATGGAAAATATGGGAATTCAGCTGTTGAATGTCGTCATAGGGGAAATTTTGCTTATCAAGGTCATGCTTCTCCTCAGAACCTTTCTGCAATGATGGCTACCAATTCTTATCATGCTGGTATTCTTGGCGAGAATCCTTCATACTTTGATATTGGTGATACTAATCATTTGACTACAAATTTGCATAATTTGAATACTTCTGCTTAATGGTTCTGACAAAATAAATATTGCTTCAAGAGAAGGTATGTTAATCTCTCATTTTGATAACTCAAATATTATTATTCCACATCATGATTTTAAGTTGAACAATATACTTCATGTGCCTAAGTTATATAGTAATCTGATCTCTATGCACAAGTTTTCTTTGACTCAAATGGTTATAAAGGATCTCAAATTGGGGAAGACTATACTTCAAGGTCCAACTGAGAATGGTCTTTATCTCTTATACTGTAATACTTCAAGACATTTCAAGTTACCTACTTTATCAACTATTTCTGCTTTTTCAACTATCAAAACCTTAGTTGAGACTTGGCATAGAAGACTTTCTCATAATTCTTTTGAGTTTATGTTTAAAGTATATAAATCTTTAGGTTTGAACAATGTGGTTAGTAAACCTTTATTCGGTAATAACTTTAAATTAGCTAGGAGTCATAAGCATCCTTTTACTATTTCTTATATTATATCTACATATCCTCTACAATTGTTGCGTACGAATGTATGAGGTCCTGCTCCTGTTAATTATATAATTGGATACAAATATTATGTCAACATTATTGATGACTTCTCAAGATTCTGTTGGGTTTATCTATTAAAGTTTAAGAATGACTTCAAAGTCATATTTCAGTATTTCAAGTCTGTTGCTGGAAATATTTTATCTACACGTATTTCAGTTATAAGAATAAATGGCGGAGGAAAATCTGTTAATAATGAATTAGGTAAATTTTTTTATACAACCAGTATTAGTCATGAACTTGCATGTCCTTATATCCCTAAAAAGAATGAGTTTTGAAAAAGCGTGGGGTCCAACAACCACACCCAATATTTCGTTTCGGCAATCTGTATGGACTAACTCCAATATATTTCTAAGAGAATCAACTAGACAGTCAGATTCAATCAAGGAAAATACATTCAAGAGTTATATATTTGTTTCCCAATGTAATCAGCAAATCAAACAGACCAATGTTCAAGTGTCAATCAATTTATAACAACAAGCAAAGGTTGGATTATCAAATTGATTGAACTACCCACAACCTGTGATATTTTAATTATATAGAAAACATAACATGGAAAAGAAATAACACATACACCAGAAATTTTGATAATGAGGAAACCGCAAATGCAAAAAAATCCAGGGACCTAGTCCATATTTGAACACCACTCTGTATTAAGCCGCTACATATTCTAGCCTACTACAAGTTAACTTCAGAATGGAATGTAGTTGAGCCCTAACCAATCTCGCACTGATTAAGGTACAGTCGCGTTACTTACACCAATGAATTCTAACAGGACTCTACACACTTGATTCCCTTAGATGATCTCACCCACAACTAAGAGTTTCTACGACCCAAAGTCTAAGACTTGATAAACAAATATGTCTCACACAGAAAAGTCTGTTGAATAGATAAATATGTCTCCCACAGAAATACCTACGAGTTTTTATTTCTTCTTTTGATAAATCAAGGTGAATAAGAACCAATTGATACACTGGACTTATATTCCCGAAGAACAACCTAGTAATATCAATCACCTCACAATGATCTTAACCGTATGGAAGTGAAACAAGATATTGCGGAATCACAAACGATGAGACAAAGATGTTTGTGACTACATTTTATCTTACCTACCGGAGATTGAATCTCGAGCAAATATTAGAGAAGACAGTACTCAATACGATAGAACAAAGTAAGATCAAAACACGCAAGTACAGAGAAAATAGTTGGGTCTGGCTTCAGAATCCCAATGAAGTTTTTAAGGCGTTAACCTATAATGGTTTTGGAAAACTTAGGTTAAAGGAAAATCGACTCTTGTCACAACTAGTATCACACAAAAGGTGTGGGGATTAGGTTTCCCAGTTGCTAGAGTTATACCTTATATAATCTTCAAATTAGGGTTTGCAATCAATGTTACCTTGGTAACAAAGCATTCAATATTCTACGTTAGATGAAAACCTAATTATATTTAAGCTAATGTCTTTCAACCGTTATATTGAACTTAGCTTGTTACACATAAATGATATGAACCTATATTTAGATATAGGTAACTGTACCTAAGCGCGTACACTTAGTTGGCTCAACAATAGTTAACCGAAGTTAGCCATATGAACACTTTCATATCAACCTTGTTCATCTTAATCACAACTAGTTCAAATGACTCAAATGAAACTAGTTATAGAGTTGTTCAATTGTTTATATTCTCATAGAAGTATACAAGACACAATTGAAGAGAAATCGATTTTGATTCACTCGAATCAATTCATGAACATTATAACCACGGTTTTCAAATACTGCATTCCTTATTATATAAATAAATTTGTTCACGAATAAACCGATTTTAAAACTTAGCCCACTCAAGTATGCAAACGGGTACGCATACTTAGAGTTCCGTACATGGTCTGTCTACTAGTATGCGAACGGGTACGCATACTGTCGTTCACGACCAAACTCAGTTAAATTCCCGAATTTGAACTGTTAAACCAATACGCATACGGGTATGTATACTAAATTCTCGGACTTCAACTATTAAACCAGTACGCATACGGGTATGCATACTATGGTTTCGGGACTTGGAATAACTTGCAACAGTTAGCATACAAGTACGCCTAGTGTGATATATCCAATCAATGGTTAATCGTTCTAAGCTCCATATTAATCATTGAAACATTCTTAAGAGATGGGAATAGATGTCTCATACAAACTATTAGCTTCAAAGCAATTTTCAAGTGATCAATAGATCAATACGAAATATTCCGAGTCTACATCAAATGACTGTCTCACACAAATCATGTAAGATGTTACCAGGCGATTTTCACATGATCATAGTCAAGAATAAAATATGAACCTGGTTAAAGAGAAATCTTACCAAAACATATTTCGAGAAATATGTAAGTGAGTTAAACTCAGCTTGAAATATCAATTGTGTATAAAATAAAGTTTATATGGCTATATGACTTTTGTCTCAATAGGAGATAAAATAGAAATAGACTTCTGAGTGATATATGAGTTCAAGTATCCATATAACTTTTGTTGATGAAGTTCCACAAGCTCCGCTTAGTAGTTCTTCATCTTTAATCGATAAACGACGTGAAGTCTAAAGCTCAACTGCACATTCTATCCTAATCTGAGACATAGCTATAAGTAGACTAGAAATCAAGACTTATAGTTTTGACAACTAAACTTGACAAACAAGCTTGGGATAACAACGCTTGCGAGTTCGACCGAGCAGTGCTCTAACAATCTCCCCCTTTGTCAATTTTAGTGACAAAACTATCAATACATATGGATTACAAAATAAATAAACTTTGTAGCTTCTCATCCAAATGCTTGATTTCCTTGGTTCTACAACATTAATCGAAATCTTCGTCACTTCCAAGTACTCTAGTGATTCTGAACGTGTTCAACTCAGTATCATAGTTGTTGCATATTCGTAGCCATAACAATATATAAAAACAAGATGTTTTCGTATTGTTATACAATGTAATAGTATTATTACACAACATCAAAGTTCAATTGTGTCACAACTTTGACAATAATACTATGGTGATATGTATCGCTTCCCCTTAGTCAATGCTTCATCTCACAATGAAAATCACTCCCCCTTGCATAATGATCCGTAAACCATATGTATTTGTAGCGTGAACTACACAATAATTCTCCCCCTTTTTGGCAATATAAATTGGCAAAGGTATGAAAAGCGGGATCATAATGAAATTCTCATAGAGATACTTCATGACTAAAAGAGAACATATCAACTTTGTTTCGATGATTTCACATAGTCGAAACTTAGTGTATTCATCAAGGATTTTATAAAGATACAAGAAAACTCCTACACTATTCCACAGCCGCACTCCCCACAAAGATTTGGCAATTAAGCACAAGTTCAATTAAGAACTCTCCCCCATAAAATGTCATTCCCGAAAGAACAACAAGAGCGACCTTACTTTTACAAGAAAATAAGAATTTCTTTGGACATTTACAAATCACATGAAACATGGATTTGTATCCAGAAAACTCAATTAAATTAACCACAAAGGAACCTCGATGATTAATTTAATCGGAAATACTCAACATAAGAGAACTTGCGGAGCCATATAGTACTTTCACATAGAAGTGGATCAGGGAAAGATCAATACCGCTGAATATTCAAAGATTCATTCTATTTTTCATCAATATTTGCATAATGACATAATAGACTTAATCTTTGATATCAAAAGTTCATTTTATTTTCCATCAATATTTACATAATGATATAATAAACTTAACTTTTGACATATATGGGTCGATCATAGTTCACGGACGCAAACAATCATATCCCATAACATTATTTGCAATATATAAAACCAATGAAGATTAATACCACAAAATCATCTTCCAAATAAACTTTAGAATTTAAATAAATAAGTCTAAAAACATTGCAAGATGAAAATCATTGGCAATAGCAATGTGTAATCACAATATAGACTATTTGAAACCCTAGTTATCCTTCTTAAACACAAGAATAAATTCTCATAAGAAGTTTCCTAGACAAAATAAAAACCAACAAGCTAAAAACAAAAAGACTCCTAACCCATCAAAACCGACCAAGAACTGAAATCAAAGAGCTTTTCGGGAACCCTCACAAGTCTTGAGACCTTTGAGCTTGTGATTGACAGCATCCACTGCTTCTTCATAGAAGATATCCTCATTAAGAGGATCTTTAATATGTGTCTTCATGAGAACAAGGTCAGAGTTAACCTTTTTCAAGTCAGTTCTTAACACATTGAGACCCTTAGTATCAACGAGCTGCAGTTTTGATTCCTCAAAGTATTTAAGAAAATCGTGAATCACTTCGGCCGAAACCATCTCATCATTCTCAACATCTTGATGAGTATAAGCATAGTATCATGAGATATCAGAATAATCATCAGGATTTTGATACTTGATATCATCAACTTGTACTAGGGTTCTTTTCTTCTTCCCTTTGGACCCGAAACCAATACCTTTGTCAAGAAAACCTTTTGCAAAATCACAGGTATGATAAGGAGATGAAATTATTGACACAAAAGAATAACCTAGAGTACGCGTCCGTGACTCAATATGATTGGTATTTAAATGGTTTCTTATGGAAAAACTTTATGGTTTTTAAAAATTGGTTCGTGACAAGTCAATGTGGATACCCGTATGAAAACCAATATGGTCCCAAAAACACAAACTTAAAAACTGTAAAGTACCTCTTATATAAGGTAAAAAAGAATACTTCATGATTTTTGCTACGTGAAAAATTTTCTTTCACAATTTTTGGCTCAATAAGTTTTATATTCTCATAATAGGAAAATCTAGAGCACAAGAGTAGCAAACAACCCAATTGAACAACTTTTCAAAAAGGAAAACAATCAAAGTGATTCTACAAACAAAATAATACTTAGGAAAAGCTATCTGTATATAATAGTTTAGCTATGAACGATAAGAAAATAGCTCAACTAATCACAAAGCATACAACCAAGAGTATACCTGATTATTAGCATATCTTACTCAACATGATTTTTCATGAGTAAGAATTCAACCCTCGTGATTAATTAACACAAGTACGAGCCTTGAGCTCATCAAATGAATATTGTTCATGGTTAATCCTCTTTATCCTTCTAATTTTTGGAGGAAACCCTTTTTGATGTGAAAAAGTATCATAAAACTTATTATCATCAAAGTATGAGACTAAGTTTGAATCCTTACAAGAAGAAGTTTGGTTGGAGAATTTTTACAGCCTCTTGATAAGATCCTTGTATCCTTCAATTATCAGATTAAGGTTGTCCTTAAACCTACAATTTGTCCGAACATTCGATGAGAAAATTGATCTGACTTTCTTGGAAGAATTCACAGGGTGAGTACTAAAACCAATAGATTTAGACATCTGAATATCAGTTACACCTTTGAGAATTAATTCTAAGGTGTGTTGAAGTCGACCAATATAATTCTCATTCAACTTAGATTTGATTTTTCGTTTACCATGTCCTTTTGAATCACAAAAGAGACACACTTTTTGATCAACTGAGTGATTAGAGTGAACAAACTTAACAACATCATTATGAGATTTCTTCCTTTTGAGCAATGTGAAGTTTCCTTAATTAGAGGAAGATACAAGTACATCTATTCTAATCGGAAGGGATTGCGATTAAGCTTCTGGAACTGAATTTACAGTTGGCTCAGAAGCGATTGGTATAGTGAACTCCTTCGAACATCCTTGAATAGAGAGTTTACTCAAAATATGTTCAATTTTCAAGGCATCCTCTTTGAGTTTTTCCTGGAGTAAGGTTCGTGAGGAACAGACCACGAGGTTTTCCTCGCGAAGAACCTGTAAATGAGAGTCGTGATCATTTACCATACCAATAAGTACATTGACATTGTTTTTGAACCGATTGATTTTATCATCCTAAATTCTAACACGTTTTAGAATCGCTGCACTCTCTTTGGCTGCTTCCCTTTCTACATCAGAGTTAGACTCGTCGGTAAGGTAATCAGGGTAACATATATCAATGCTTGTATGTTTTTGTTGGAACACAATGTTCATCTATATTCGAGATTGACAAATCTTTATATTTAATAGATTTTATAGAAACAGAACTTTTGTTTTTGGTGATGCGTTTATAAGAGATAACACAACTATCCATAAACTTATGAGGTATACACACACACTTATGAGGTCTTAAACGTGTTTGCCTTCTCTGATACCAATTGAAAAAGTGGGGGTCTAACAACCATACCCAATACTTCGTTTCGGAAATATGTATGGAATAACTCCAATATATTTCCAAGAGAATCAACTAGACAGTCAGACTCAATCAAGGAAAATACATCTAAGGGTTTGTTGATGGTGGTTTTTAGTATACGACGAAAAATGTAAAAGTATGCCTACCTGACCCAACATCAGAAGTAGTAGACCTTGATATGTCTATATTCCACAAGGAATTTGAAGAATATATCAGAACCTGATGAGTTCCTATGTCGCTCTTCATATTATATTGAAGCTCAAGCTCCTAGATGAATTGTTCACTAGTATAGAGCCTAATGAGTATTTAAGCTCCTAGTTGCATTACTTACTAATGCCGGAGCCTGCCGAGTATTCATTCTTTGCTATATTCCCAGCCGAAATCTTGATTTTGACATGACATGACGATTAATGTTCGCTCGCAACTAAGTATCATGAATTTCCCGAAGTGTCGGGATTAAGATATGCATGGAAATACTCAATTAGAGGCACGTAAAGTTATGATGCCCTTTGAAACATAATTAGTGATTTTGTATGAGCGCACAAAATTCACCAAAAAAATTGATTGGTTTTGCGGCAACCCGCAAAATTCAGTCATTTAACCTAATTTTATCAATTTGCAAAAATTAAGTTTTTTGCGCCCTGCGCGATAATTCGAACCCTATTGGTCGAAACTAAACCTAGGTAAACTAGGAAATTAATCCGCCATGGACTAGTAGGAGCAAAATCCTACCAAAAATAGAAAACAAAAGGAACTGCAGCAAGTAAAAAACAGCAGCAGAGGGAGGCGTGGCCACGCCACTTGACCGGACGATCGGCTCCAGCAGGCGCCACCCATGGCCAATCGGTCACACTTCATGTTGCCGCTTGCCATCCCTATTTCCCATCGACCAATCAGATCGCTTTAAATGTGCCACACGCACTTCTAAATAAAGTTAGAAGCTGGCTGGTCGACACACCCAATTCCTTAAGGAATTTAAAATAGACTACCCATGTCAGTCTTAAAACGATCACGACCGTACGTTTTGGCCAATCGATTTATCAAATATAGCCACCTCCTAACATGGTCATACAAGCGCCATCATGTACACTTGCGGGCCTTCTAATGCCCCGAACGATCGGCCTCCTTCCAACTCTCAAGCAGAGCCACCAAATGCTTAGCCCAAAATAGTTGGCCGCGCGAGCTACAAAACCCTAATTTTACTAAGCGACATTACATTACTACGACAAAACGATCTTGACCACCCAACTTCGCCAGCCGAACTTATCGGCCTAGATTTAATCTCGATCAACGGGAAGGGTTCAAATATGCTCGCCAGTGGCTCGGCTACAATGCTGGACGGTCGAACAACTCCCAGCGCGCCGCTAGCACCAAAAACCGTTAGCCCAAAATAGGTTGGCCAAACGGATTTTAAAACCTAAATTGAATCAACGACAACCATTAACTGCCGCAAATCATCTTGACCGCCTAACTTCGCCATACGAATTGGCTACCAAACTTATATTTTAGGCGCCAAACAAGATGTGGTCGTGACCATTGGTCGCCCCTCTTACACGAGGAACAATCGTCCAAGCCGCGGCCGCCCATATGGCTCCTAAACGCGCGCCCAAAGATGGCTAGCCACGCTCCATAAAAATCTTAAACAAATTAGCGGCAACCAATAACTGTCGCAAATCATCTTAGCCATCCAATTTGTCTAGCCAATTTAACCGGTTTAGATTTATCTTGGATCGACCAATATGATGTCGAAATGGCTACCATCCATCACTCTCATATAGGGACCAACCGACCTACTTTTGGCATGCATGAACAACTCCCAACAGCTTCCTGAAAGTATCCGGCCACACTACTTTTAAGACACTAGGTTTCGCGACCAACCAAGACAGGCTCTATACAACGATGCTTCACATGCATCGATTATTTTGAGCTGCTTGATTAAACACGATGCTTTACATGCATCGAGTACACATGATATTTTATAAGTATCGGTTTCACAAATAACTTAGTTATTTAACATAATAGTGCCACATGCTATTCTTTACGGCAAGTCTCATGACTTGGCTCGCCACACATGACCACTTGCCGCCTGGCTTGCGCGTGATTGGTCAGAATAACTAGGTCTTGCAAACAAGACCCATTCATCAACTTGCTGCATATTTTCCACGAAAATACTCGAGACATCAAACATGTTACAAACTGGGGGATGTTCATCAGGGTATTGGCCTGGCGGTTTACAGCGTGCGGCGTGCAATACGCCCATTATGAGAAAGTGTTAGGAAAAGCGGACAGTTAGTGGCAGCAGAGAAGTAGTGGGTGTGTACCGACCTATCTTCTCTCATTGAAAGATGTGGTTTTCAACATTTTCGCACGATCCCGCTCCTCCATCACTCAACTACTCCCATTTCCTATGAGATCATGGTGCGTTCAACTATGACTTGTATAAATAGGTTTCAACCTATTTCAACCAACAACAGAGTTTTGGTTAACAACAAAAGTATCCAGAAAAACACCAAGAACCGATAGCTTACATTCCGTAAGCCAGTTCCACATTCTGATACAAGTAATAAAATAGCCACACCTTCAGAGTTAACCATTCTGATCTCAACACCTTCTTTGCTTCCCTCCTTAAGATCAACCCTTCTCCTTCACTTTGTGACCGAAGAAAGACTGGAACGACCATTTTTTGGTTTAGGCTAGGATTGTAAAGATTGATCTCTCGCATCTAAAGTACTCCCGTGCAGTGCATTTGTTTAGGTATTGAATTCGTTTCTCATCAACACACCCAAATTTACCAAAACCAGCAAATCAGTTTTTACCCCAAAACAACTGGCGACCACAGTGGGAGATTGATCTCTCGGTTGCAAAATCAGTTCAAAAACTTTCATTCCAGTTTTCTCAACTTCAAGAGGGTAGATCTTAAATCTAATTCAATCATTAAACTCAATTTAGGTTCAACAACCAATTTTAATTCTGGTGTTCTGTTCGTTAAGGAGCTTCACAAAAATACTTTTCAAGCGATACTACTGGGAATGCCTTGCATAGACGAACGTCAGTAAATCTCCCAGATGAAAGGACTAGAAAGACGCGTGGAGACACAAGAAGACGTGACTACTACTTAGGAGGGCACAATGGCTTCTCTCGAGGTTTGGATGGATCAGCCACATCTGCAACACCATAAATTTTATATGGAACAAGCCAGAAATGCCTCAAAGTTATCACCGATATGCCGTCAGGTCCACACCCAAGGAGATAAAATGAAGATTTGCATATCCGTTGTTCCAGCATGGAGATAGTCGACAATAAATCTCATCACCAGTGGAGTCCTAGAAAGGCACCTGCAGAGATCATGAAAGCAAAGGTCTATCTCAATTCTTCCACTAATACCATTTTATGGTCAGGAGTATCCGTTATTACTTTATCAGCAAAAAGTTTAGATCCATACCATGGCGTA
This sequence comes from Papaver bracteatum, assembly GCA_023529315.1. Classification (NCBI taxonomy): domain Eukaryota; kingdom Viridiplantae; phylum Streptophyta; class Magnoliopsida; order Ranunculales; family Papaveraceae; genus Papaver; species Papaver bracteatum. The sequence continues at coordinate 313,814 of JAJJWX010003032.1, read as the reverse complement.
ATTCCAGGAATTCATACATCTATAATAACAAAATAGGTTTGACACATCTTTAAATAATCATAAAGGGGTTCGCCTATTATGCCAACCCAAGCAAGAGCAAGCTCGAGACATCTTCAGATCTACTAGAGCCGACACGTCAAGAGAGCAGCCTCAAGAACATAACGATGCCCGTGCCATCATGTCAAGAAATAATCCACAGCTGAGATAACCTCATGCATAGGAAGATATGAGAAGTTGATGCATCAAAAGGACCCACGTTTCCCATATTTCCTTTGCCTAGGGAAACGGGTAATGGTGAAAAACATATCTCCCATCTTTGGAATACTTAGTAGGAATACGAGTATCACCAGATGTTATGACTCGAAGAGTTCTCCAAATCGTAGGGCTGTCAATGGGTCCGGGTCCTCCCGGGTATCACTGGACCCAGACCCGGACCCTACTTATAAAAGTCGGGTCCGGTTCCTAACGGTTCTGGGTCCAGTTCCTAAATTTGTGGACCCAGAACCGGACCCGTTAAAAATGCAGGGTACCCGTCGGTTCCGGGTTCCCATTGGGTATCAAGAAAACTATAAAAAAAACTTCAAAATCTTGATATATTTCTCTTTTTGGCTTGAATCTAAATTTTTTTTTACAAAAATTTATTATTATTTCTTCATTAGTATACTAAATAAAGATTAAATGTAAGAAAAAATGAAAAATGAAAAAAAATCTAAGCCAAAACTAGCAAAATACATATAATTTTGCTAAAAAGATGAAGTAAAGTTAGACTAACCGGGTACCCATTACCCGCGGGTACCCGACGGGTATTACCCGTTTGGACCCAAATTCGGGTCCAATTACCCGTCGGTTCCAAAGTTGTTAATGGGTCAAAATTTAGGACCCAAAACCGGACCCATTTCTACAGGGTCCGGGTAATGGGTACCCATTGACAGCCCTACCAAATCGCCTCCCAGCATAATAAACGGTTCTCGTGGTTACATCCTTGTTGATGGTGGATTTTAGTTCAGGGCTAAAGTTGTAAAACCGTTTTTTTGTGTAATCATCCTACAGAGGATGAGATTATTTTATAAGTGATGAATACTCCTTCGCTTTATTAATTCACCTAGAATGGAGCATGTAGCAACAATCCCCCGAATATTCTGTGAATTTTTAGCATTATTGATTAATGCATAGAACGCCTTGTATTTCCTGTATCGTTCCTAGTAGAACTCTCATTGTTGGTGCGGCATGATGACTGATTGTTACTCGCAGCAGAGTAGCATGAATATCCAAGTACCAACAGTGAGGCATGCACGAAATGCCCGTATGAAAGGTGTTAATCTCGGTGTGTTATACTAGCCCGATTGAGCACCTAGATACTAGTCCATAACAGTTTAGAAACGATTAATAGTCATCCAACTTCACCAGCATGATTGGATGGTCCAGATCGAATCCAACACCCCCAAGCAGGTATTGGAACATTCACTGCCGACCAAATGCGGACCCCGCGCGATCGACCTCCCAAAAGGGGCGGCATAGCTTGCCAAACCGTCCAAACCAAGTGGAATGGACAAAAAACCCTAAATTAGGGTTTGCGGCGCGTTACATGTGTCGCAAAATGATCTCAACCATCCATCTTCGCATGCATAGATGGAGGGTGTAGATGTATATTCAAAGGGCCCATAGCATGTCAACACGATCACTGTGGGCCCGCCTACGCACATGACCAATCGGTCAGGACCAACCGTGATTGGTTGTCCCAAATCATGCACGCCAAACCAAGAATGACGCACGGTCGGCAAAACCCTAAATTAGGGTTTGCGGCATCATCTATGTGTCGCAAAATCATCTCAAGCGTCCATCTTCGCAGGCTTGAATGGAAGGCAAAGATGAAACATCAGGGAAGGCCGAGCATGCTAGCATGACCATCGTGGGCCCGATTTCATGTCCGACCGGTCGGCCAAAGCCAGCCTTGGTCAGGCGCCTTGATTTTTGCGCCCAAACTAGTGTGGTCACGCTTCCCAGATCACAAACTAATCTCGACCACTCAACTTCGCCAGAAAAATTGAGTGGCTTAGATCACGTTTCCATGGGACAGTCAGGTATAGGCGTGAATACCAGCCTACCACCTACACGCCGGACCAAACGGCCTAGACCGACCAAGCTTGGTCGTCTCGAAACACACGCCTTGAAGGTGGCATACCGCGCCCCTTTAAGAATCCTTTGCGGCATAGGATTTCTGTCGCAAATCGATTTCAGCCACTCAACTTCACCGGTAAATTCGAGTGGCCTAGATCAAGCCTTCGTGGGATAGTGAAGCATGGACATGGACATCAGCATGTCGTCTACATGCATGCATGATCGGTTATCCATAAAACACCTCTCATGCTTGGATTCGACCAAGCTGAAGGAGTACACTCGCGCACCTCCTAAACCCTAATCCGAGGGTCGCGGATGTGGGTCGCAAGTCATCTCGTCCGCCCAACTTCGCCAGCTCGGACGGTAGGCCTAGGATAAGAGTTAGGCGACCAGTGAAGTATCGCCGTGATCACCATATTCCACTCTACCACGCCATGTGGTCGGACAATAGAGGATTTGCTAACGCAGCCTCCAAACCCTCACGTGATGTAGGCAGGGAATGATGCTCAACATCGATGCTTCATATATGCAGAATACATTCGATGCATGACATGCATTGAATACGCACGATACTTTACGAGTGTTGATTTCTTAAATAACTTAATTATTTAGCCTAGCATTACATGCTACTTTCTATGGGTCCCACGGTCCACACTTACACTCGAGACATCAATCATGTCACAAACTGGATGATACATACTGGGGTATTGGTCTGGCGGTTTACAACGTCCATCATGCAATGCGCCATCACAAGAACGTGTCAGGAAGACATTGACGGTTAGTGATGATGGGAGAAGTGGGAAAGACTGTTCGTGTGACACTAACACACCACTCCACTACTCCATCACTCCACTTCCTCCACTTCCTACGAAAGATGTGAATAAGGCATAAATGACTTGTATAAATAGGTTCTCCTCCCTATTTCCAAACAAGTACGCAACACAAAGACCAAGTGTTAATACAACACGTATTCAAATACCCAGAGCATGCTTGCATTAATCGTAAGCCTTCTCACCTTTCTGTTACAAGTCATAAGCAATCCTACACCTTCACAATCTCAACACCTTCTTCGCTTCCCTCCCTAAGATCAACCCCATCTCCTTCACTTGTGACCGAAACAAGTCTGGAACGACCATTTATTGGTTTATGCCAGAATTATATAGATTGATCTCTCGATCAAAATCACTCACTGCGCAGTGAATTTGTTTAGGGTTTAGATTAATTTCTCATCCACACATCCCAAATTACTATAACCAGCAGAAGTAGTTTTCACCCATAAACAATTGGCGACCACAGTGGGAGATTAATCGCTCGGTTGCAATATCGATTTTCAAATTTTCAATTTCATCTTTCAATACCCGATTCGATTTTCTCAAATTTAAGGGGATAGTTCTTAGAGCCATTTCAATCATTAACCTATTCAATTCTTTCAATTGAAAAATCTTACGATGTATTCTCCTTAGCCGAGTTATCCGGGGGTCGAGAGTGATCCAAACCTCATGGAGAATATATCCAGAATGCTAGAAGACGTCCTAGCAAATCAAGTTGGTATCGCTAGAAGATAGAGTGAGACGTTCCGTCTTCTGAATAATATAGCAGTTCAATTGCGAGAAGGTTCTGTAGGTGCCTACCCGGAGAGTATCAAGAACGATGTCACATTCGAATCTCTATCTAGAAATCTTGTTTCTACCAATCAGGACGCGAAAGGAACATGTGGCCACACCAGGAGGCCAGGGGGAGACGAACAACATAATCCGTCTAACGAATGAGGCTCAAAGCAACTCTACAGGGGAAGTAACGTGTCAGGAATGCCGCAGCCTTTATCAGACAAAAGAAAGGGGCCAGCCTATGAAACCCTGCTGGAAGATTTATATATCAAGACCCTTGCCGAAGTACATAAAACTGCCCAATCTGTCGCCACTTTTCAACCAAGCGAAGAACTACCTGAAGAGAGAGAAATCAGCCAAGAGTCACATGGCTGGGGATACCTGAATCAACCATCTGACGATGACGCTCTCGTTGACACGAGACATTTGAAAGCAGCAGCGCCTCGGCAGAGGCAGCCACCCAAGCGGACCGTGTATACGTTGGCACACGTCCAGACTCCAAAATGTTCTTCATATCAAAGTCATCAAGATATATCACAGCAGCGTCCGTCAAAGCAAGGAAAGTCTGGATCAACATACCTGCACTTCCCATTTTCCATGAATGAGGTCTTGGAATTATTGGAGATGTGGGTATAAGACGGAGAAGTCCAACTGCCTCAGGTATGGCGATAACCAACTGATCAGGAAGTGATAGATCCGAGATATTGTCACTATCATCGTTTTCTTCACCACCCCACTAGTGAATGCAATGCCCTGAAGCGCATTTTCCAAGAGAAGCTTGGTTCCTAAGATTTGTCGCAGTCTCCGAAGATTAATGCATGCAATTTCTCGAAGTAAGAACTAGGGGATATCTAAATCCATACCGATGGAACTCCAAAAGCAAGTAAGTTTTATCACGTAATTTTTACAAGAAGGTTTTATAGTTTACTGGAGACTTGACATCCCGCATGAGAAGGATTCAACAATCAAACACTGTGTTTGTTTCCATTCGTGCTAGCACGATATTTACAAATTCATATAAATATTGTTGTCTTAGCCACATTACTCATAACCAGAATGCGAATTTCATTCAGAATAATCTCTCTCAAAAAATTATTCACAAAGAACTATCTCAAAATAAACCAATTCAAAATTCAATCACTTATTCATTCAATACCTAAAATCAAGTTGTGAAAGGAAACCCTCACATCACTCAAAAACTCCTAAAAAACAAAAAGGAAAAACATAGCATAAAACCGTTCAAGGGAAGTCCTTCAGCAACAAATCATCCTTCTATGCATGGGCGGCTTTCATCTTCTGGAGAAGAGCCTGTTCCAGCTTCAACTCATGAGACAGTCTTTCAACCTTTTCTTCCTGGTAAGAGATGCTATCCGCAGAAGGGACTTCACCCGTTTCAGCTTGCAACTACTGGATTTTAGCGAGCCCTTCACAGAACCAGGAGGCATTAAAATCATACTTCACGAACACGTCACGGTAAAACTCTCAGTTTTCGATTACTTCTTTAGAAGAGGTACGCCCTGTCACGATTCCCATGTCGTGGATAGAAGATAAAGCTTCTTCGACACGTTTGACTAATGCAAGGTAGTGGCGATGTGACCATACTTCTTCCATATTTTGGTATATAACTCTTCATACTTAGATGGCACGCTGAACCCTCCAACTAGCGCATGATCTGTGAAAAGAATGCCAAAAGAAGGCTCAAAGGTGACACCAGCACTGGAGTACACGACCAACGTGTTAGAAGTCACATGAATCTCTTTAGAAGGGCAGCGTCTACAACTATCACAGATATGGTGTTTCCAGAAGCTTATACATCGTCATTCCTCCAATCTCGAGGTTGGCATCTTTCATAGTCTCGTCTCCTGGATCGCCAGATTGATCAGGCTCCTCATTACGCGCGGAGACGCTTCCTTCATAATGGACTGAACCTCCATCATCCTCGTTATCTTCTACAAAGTTTTCAGTATCACCGTATTTTTTGATATGCAGATAAGTGTCTCCAGACTTCTCACTATGGTTACGTGCCAGTCTTGCGAAAGCATTTTCTTTCGGAATTCCCTGATCACGAACAAGAATCATCGTTGGTGGAGATTACTTAAGAGAGGACAAAATCAAAAGATCAAAGATGATTAAAATACATGCATATTAGAGGAATTGAGGATCACAGGTCCGCATGCTTGCTTCTTGGCCTGAGGACTGCAGTTATCAGTAGCATTAGCTTTGGATCGTTTACCCGGAAGTGGATTCAACCGTTTGTGCTGCTTCAGGATTTCAGGAGACGGCATGCCACGAGAAGCTGTCTCCATTTCTTCTGAGAACACCTGGAAAGCTAATAGTTGCTTTCTCCAAAATTCCTTGTAATTATCTGTTGTCACTGGTTTTCTCCCAATGGGCAAAAATGGAAGGCTTTGCCCTGGTGTGAAGATGTCAGCATTGAGAATGGATGTGATGAGTTCTGGCAAAGGCATTCGTGGACGATAGAAGGGAACACCCTGGTCAAATCCCATTTGGCGAGCGGCTCTGTCGATATTGTAAGAAACCGCAGAGAGGAGCTCATCGAAGAAAGTTGGAATATATCCTGATATACAACTTCGAAGGTAGATGGCTTCTCCATGACTCATTTTTCTTCCCTCAGTGTGCAACACAATGTTAGAATCAATGGTAGAAGTTTCTGGTTGAATCACTGAAGAATGGACCGGCCCCCACGGGCGGAAGTCTATGGCATACATGTTATCAAGAAAATCAACAAGTCTTAACCCGAGTTTTGGACGCCTGTTTTACCAACGAAGTATCCTTGAACCACCATATAAACCAGGGAGCGGAGTTGCAGGGACATAAGCATAACCTCTGAAATGTTCCCACAAACACGCTTGAAGGAAAGCAATATGGATGTGCGTTTCCACTTTTTTGTATCCATTGGAAGCATACATGTCTACCGCCAAAGCATCCAAATGAGAGTAAAATGATCCAAGGAACAAAGCGCCCAAAGGAAGAACCACACCTTTTGCCAATTTTATAGCAAACATGACGAGATCGTGTCTTATAGTATTCTTCCCAGAACCATCATCGAAGATGTCCCGAGATAACCACAAGGACAGAAATGCAACCACACTAAGTTCGTCATCCAGTTTTTGACCTGGCTTCGGTTTTGCAGGAGACCACTCAGACACCCACCAAGTATAGAAGCATCTCACATCGCTTTTATATTGGTCATAATCTATAGCCTTTTTTAAGGATAGTCTTGAGGGTTACCTTCTTTTCGTCATATAACGTATATCGGAAGTTCCCAGCAATCGGAAGATTCATCAACATAGCTACACTTTCCAGGGTAATAATCATTTCTCCCCACCTACAAATGGCCGTGTGTGTGGAAGGACACCATCGCGAAATAAAAGTAATCAAACCTGCAATATCTTTCTTAATGTGAAGAGAAGCAGACGCCATAACAGCTTCAATGATCTATGCCTTGGTCAAGTTGTCCTTGATAGTATCATTGCTCAGCATACGTCTTATCCATCCCTCATAAGAGCTCAGTAGAGTGTGGCAAACCTTGAAGTCAATAGGATAAGGCAGATATTCATTTTTTCGAAGACATAATCTCATTACGAATGCTGGAGAAGATGACGCAACAGTCTCTTCACCTTCTGAGTTTGAAAGCAGTACTATCTTGTGGCTAGGATGTTTCCTAACACTTGGGAAGGGAACAGTGAATAGTTCATCATCTATATTCAACATGTCTCTGGAGTTATCAACACATCCCGATTTTGCAACAGCGACATCCCCAGATGACATCTCAACAAGAGCCTCTTTGTTCATTTTCAAACAACTAAACTACAATGAAGTGTAGAAGGAAGGAGTCATTACTTCGTGTTAAGGGAGAAGTAGGTCAACCGTTATATAAAAAATACATATGTGCGTCACCCCACATTCACATTCGAGTGAAGCAGGCACGCAGCATGTCCATGTTCGATCAGGCACGGATGGGGCCCATGATTTGGCCAAGCAGGTATTGGGTCATGCAAGGCTAATCTCATATCGGTCAAGTAAGATGACATTGGGTCATGACAAGCCGGGCGTTGGACGAAATGACAAGGCTGGTCAATCAGGTACACGTGGTGGGGCCCACGTTTAATCAGGCGTATATGGTAGGTCCCATGTTTGTTTAAGGTTGCATGCACGGTTTGGTTTATGGGCGAAGATTAAACGAGCTTATTCATGGGTTTTCAGTAAAAAGAAGCAAAGTTTCATCTACAAACAGGATGGTCTTCTCAAAGAGTGAAAGGGTTTTACCCAAGAAATTAGGGTTTTGCAAAAAAAATAAAAATAAAAATGGGACATTACCTAATGAGTGGCGGCGGCAAGCTCACGGAGGCGACGGAAAGGACGTCGGCGTGCACATCAGTAGCTGCGGGAGAAGACGAACGAAAAAAAATCGTGAGGAAAAGAAAAGCGGTCGTCCCCTTTTATAAGCAAGAATTGGAAGAATCCCAATAGGATATGGATTCCTCTTTTGATTGGATTCTTCTTTTAATTCGAACACCCAAAAAGGAAACCGCTCCTACTCATGATTCCATGCTTGCAACAACATATTCACATGTGCGGTTAATAGCGGACGAGCAAGGCTTGCCGGGCAAGCTCCCTTTATCTCGTTTTCTCTCGTATATTTGTCACCATCTCATTCCTACCCAACAATAGTGTAACCATTATATGCTAGGCAGGGGACTTAATGTTGATGGTGGATTTTAGTTCAGGTCTAAAGTTGTAAAAACCAATTTTTGTAACCATCCTGCAGAGGATGAGACTATTTTATAAGTGATGAATACTTCTTCGCTTTATCAATTCACCTAGAATGGAGCATGTAGCAACAATCCCCCGAATATTCTGTGAATTTTAGCATTATTGATTAATGCATGAAACACCTTGTATTTACTGTGTTGTTCCTAGCAGAACTCTCATTGTTGGTGCGGCATGATGACTAATTGTTACTCGCATCAGAGTAGCATGAATATCCAAGTACCAACAGTGAGGCATGCACGAAATGCCCGTATAGGCTATAACTCTCGGTGTGTTATACTAGCCCGATTGAGCATGTAACTCTCGGTGTGTTATACTAGACCAATTGAGTGTGTAACTCTCGGTGTGTTATACTATCCCGATTGAGAGTCTAGACTGTCCGTAATAGTCTAGAAACGATCATGGTCATCCAACTTCGCAGGCATTGGAAGGTCGGGATCGAATCCAATACCCCCAGGCAGGTATTGGAACATTCACTGCCGATCCAATGCAAGCCCTGCGTGATCGGCCTCCCCAAAAGGGGTGGCATAGCTTGCCAAACCGTCCAAACCAAGCAGAATGGACAAGAAACCCTTAATTAGGGTTTGCGGCACATTACATGTGTCGCAAAACGATCTCAACCATCCATCTTCGCAGGCATAGATGGAGGGTATAGATGTAGATTCAAAGGGCCCAGAGCATGTCAACAAGATCACTGTGGGCCCGCTACACACATGATCAATCGGTCAGGACCAACCATGATTGGTTTTCCCAATTCGTGCGCACCAAACCAAGCATGATGCACGACCGGCAAAACCCTAATTGGGGCTTGCGGCATCATGTATGTGTCGCAAAGTCATCTCGTACCTCCATCTTCGCAGGATTGAATGGAAGGCAAAGATGAAACATTAGGGAAGGTCGAACATGCTAGCATGACCACCGCGGGCCCGACTTTATGACCGACCGATCGTCCAAAGCCAACCTTGGTCAGGCACCTCGGTTCGTGCGCCCAAAATGGCATGATCACGCTTCCTAAATCATAAATTGATCTCAACCACTCAACTTCGCCAGACAAATTGAGTGGCTTAGATCACATTTCCATAGGACAGTCAGGTATAGGCATGAATGCCAGCCTACCACCTACACACTGTACCAAACGACCGAGACTGACCAAGCTTGGTTGTCTCGAAATGCATGCCTTGAAGGTGGCATACCGAGCCCCTTTAAGAATCCTTTGCGGTATAAGATTTCTGTCGCAAATCGATCTCATCAACTCAACTTCACCGGTAAATTTGAGTGGCCTAGATCAAACCTTCGCGGGAAAGTGAAGCATGGACATGGACATCAGCATGCAGTCTACACGCATACCTGATCGGTCCCCCATGAAACGCCTCCCATGCTTGGATTCGACCAAGCTGAAGGAGTACACTCGCACACCTTCTAAAACCCTAATCTGAGGGTCGCAGATGTGGGTCGCTGATCATCTCGTCCGTCCAACTTCGCCAGCTCGGACGGACGGCCTAGGATAAGAGTTAGGCGATCAGTGAAGTATCATCGTGATCACCGTATGATACTCTACCACACCATGTGGTTGGTCAAGGGAGGATTTTCTAGCGCAGCCTCCAAACCCTCACGTGATGTTGGCAGGGCATGATGCTCAACAGCGATGCTTCGTATATGCCGAATACATTCAATACATGACATGCATAGAATACACACGATACTTTACAAGTATCGACTTCCTAAATAACTTAGTTATTTAACTAGCATTACATGCTACCTTCTTTGGGTCCAACGATCCATACACTCAAGGCATCAATCATGTCACAAACTGGGGGATACACACTGGGGTATCGGTCTGGCGGTTTACAGCGTGCAGTGTGAAACGCGCCATCACAAGAACGTGTCAGGAAGACATGGACGGTTAGTGATGATGGGAGAAGTGGGAAAGATTGATCGTGTGACACTAACACACCACTCCACTACTCCATCACTCCACTTCCTCCACTTCCTACGAGAGACGTGAATAAGGCTCAAATGACTTGTATAAATAGGTTCTCAGCCCTATTTCCACAACATAGAGACAAGAACACAACACAGAAACCAAGTGTTAATACAACACGTATTCAAACACCTAGAGCTTGCATTATTCGTAAGCCTTCTCACCTTTCTGTTACAAGTCATAAGCAAGCCTACACCTTCACAATATCAACACCTTCTTCGCTTCCCTCCCTAAGATCAACCCCATCTCCTTCACTTTGTGACCGAAACAAGTCCGGAACGGCCATTTCTTGGTTTAGGCCAGAATTGTATAGATTGATCTCTCGAATCAAAAACACTCATCGCGTAGTGCATTTGTTTAGGGTTTAGATTCACTTCTCATCCACACACCCCAAATTACCAAAACCAGCAGAAGTAATTTTCACCCACAAACACCCGCCAAAAACCATAATTCAAATGTTGAAGATGAAGTGCCCCTTAACTAATAGCCGGGTGTCCTTATCAGCTGACCTGGGGTATCCCTTAGTAATTGAGGTGCCCCTTAGAAATTTTCTCTCACGAGTGCAAAAACCACTTTTCGAGCCACTTTCGCCGCAAAAGCTTATTTCTCCAAAAAAATACCTACAAGGACATAAAATACCAAAATAAGTACACAAATGGGTTCTAACAATATAGAAAATTGAGATCAAAATAGACACATAAATGTGTCTATCAACAATCTCCCCCATTTGTCAATTTTAGTGACAAAACTATCAATACATATGTATTACAAAATAAATAAAACTTTGTAGCTTCTCATCTACGTGCTTGATCTCCTTGGTTCTTCAACATTACTCGAAAACTTCGTCACTTCCAAGTACTCGCATGATTCCATAGATGTTCAGTTCAGCATCATAGTTGTTGAAGATCCATAGCCATAACAATGAGAAAACAAAAGCTCTCGATCATTGTTATACATTGTCATAGTATTATTACACAACATCAAAGTTCAATTGTATCACAACTTCGACAACAATACTATGGTGATATGTATCACCCCCCCTAATTAATACTTTCATCTCAACATGAAAACCACTCCCCCTTACATAATGATCCGAAAACCATATGTATTTGTAGTGTGAACTACACATTTATTCTCCCCCTTTTTGTCAATAAAATTGGCAAAGGTACGAAAACTAGTGGGATCCTAATGAAATTTCCACGGAGATGCTTCAAGACCAAAGAAAATCACATATCAGCTTTGTTTGGATGATTTTACATAGGAGAAATTTAATTTATTCATCAAAGAGTTTATAGAGATACAAGATAACTCCTTTAATATTCCACAGCCGCACTCCCCACAAAGATATATAAATTAAGCGCAAGTTCAAAAAGAACTCTCCCCCATAAAATGTCATTCCCGAAAGAACAACAAGAGCGACCTTACTTTCACAAGAAAAGAAGGATTTTTTGGACACCAAAATCACAAAGGAAATGATTTTGTATCCAAATTTCTCAATTAAATCAACCACAAGAGAACTCATGATTAGTTTAATCAAAATACACAACCAAATTAGCCACAAAAGAATTCATGATTAATCTAGTTGGAAATGCTCACATAAGAAGGCTTACGGAGCCGCACAATATATACATAAAATGTGGATCAGGGAAGATCAATACTGCGGAATAGATAAAGATTCATTCTATTTTCATCACTATTTGCATAACGACATATAATAGACATAATCTTTATATACAAAAATTCATCATATCTTCCATCAATTATTTGCATAATGACATAATAGGTTCAATTTTCGAATGTCAAAAGTTCATCGATCTTTTATTAATACATGTGAAAAAGCGGGGGTCTAACAACCACACCCAATATTTCGATTAGCAATATGTATGGACAAACTCCGAGTTACTTTACTAGAGAATCAACTAGACAGTCAGACTCAATCTAGATAAAAATATCTCAAGGAGTTATTATCTCAATCTCTCAATTTGATTTACTCAAGAAAATACAATCTGCGAGTCTTAATCAAAGAGAGATGACTTGGATGGTACCAAAGACCAATATCCAAGTGTCAATAAATTTAAATCAACAACCAATAAGGTCGGATATTCTAATTGATCGAACAACGCACAACCTGTATTATTTCAATTATATAACAAAATATAATGCGGAAAAGAAATAACACAGACACCAGAATTTTGTTAACGAGGAAAACACAAATGCAGAAAAACCCCGGGACCTAGTCCAGATTAAGCATACACTGTATTAAGCCGCTACAGACACTAGCTTACTCCAATCTAACTTCGGTATGGACTGTAGTTGAACCCCAACCAATCTCACACTGATCCAAGGTAGAATTATGCTCCTACGCCTCTGATCCAAGTAGGATACTGCGCACTTGATTCCCTTAGCTGATATCACCCACAACCAAGAGTTGATACGACCCAAAGTCGAAGACTTTAATAAACAAATTTGTCTCACACAGAAAAGTCTACAAGGATAGATAAATTCGTCTCCCACGAATAAACCTATGAGTTTTGTTCCGTCTTTTGATAAATCAAGGTGAACATGAACCAATTGATAAAACCAGACTTATATTCCCGAAGATAACTCAGTTTTATCAATCACCTCACAATAAACTTAATCGACGCAGCGAAGAAGATTATTTAGGAATCACAGACGATGAGACGAAGTGTTTGTGGCTACTTTTATATCTTTCCTATCGGAGATAGAAATCTCAAGCCAATTATTACAATTGTACTCGTACGATAGAAGATGCAAGATTAGATCACGTAACTACGATAAAAGTAGTATCAGCCTGGCTTCACAATCCCAATGAAGTCTTTAAGTCGTTAACCTGGTTTTAGAAGAAGAAAACCAAAGGTTAAAGGAGAATCGACTCTAGCTTAGCAAACTAGTATCACACAGAATGTGTGGGGATTAGGTTTCCCAGTTGCTAGAGTTCTCCCTTATATAGTCTTTCAAATCAGGGTTTGCAATCAATGTTAGCTTAGTAACAAAGCATTCAATATTCACCGTTAGATGAAAACCTGATTAAATACAAGATAATATTTATCAACCGTTAGATCGAAAACATAGCTTGTTATACACACATGTACTGCACATTTGTAGGCTAGTGAAAACCGTACCCAAACTTGTACATTAGTTTGTTCAACACTAGCTAACCAAATGGTTAGCCAAATGATAACTTTTATATCAACTACATTCTTCTTCACTATAACTAGTCCAAATGACTCAAATGAACTAGTTAGAGAGTTGTTCAATTGCTTAGATATTTATGTACTACACAATACACAATTGAAGCAAAAACGATGTGATTCACTCGAATCGATTCATGAACTATAAATCCACGGTTTGCAATAGCATTCCTTAGTTTATTAAGATAAGTTCACAAATATTGTTTCTAGACATAACCTACTCAAGTTCGCGGACTGGGTTCGCAGACTTAAGTTCCCGGATGGAGTTCACAAACTCCAGCAAAAATTCTCGGGTTCTAGAACTACGCCAGTTCGCAGACTGGGTTCGCGAACTGAAATTGTATAATGAGTTCGCGAACTGAGCTCACGCACTACTCCGGTTTCACTTGATCAACAAAGTTCGCAAACTTCGGTTCAAGCAATAAGGACTTATACATATATGTGTTGCCACAACAATGCTTATATCCTCCAATGGTTATATTGTATAAACTCTCATTTCAGTCATTGAAACATTCTCAGAGGACGTTATATAGTTGTTATTCACAATCTATTTTTCGTCAGAGAAATTTCCAAAATGATTGAAACATAACATGACTTTCGTCACTAGGTAAAGATGAACTTGGCTAAAGCGAAAGCTTTGCCAACACATATTTTGAGAAATAGATAAGCGAGATATACTCATCTCGAAATATCATATGTGTATATTCTTAGTCTATATAGTAATACGATTTTTGTCTCAAGATAGGAGATATAATAGATATACTTTTGAGTGATAGATAAGTTCAAGTCTCCACATACCTTTTAGTCGATGAAGATCCACTGGTTCCTTGAGTAGTCCTTCCTATTGTATGATGATCTCCATGGAGTTCTTGAGCTCAACTACACTTTCTATCCTAGTATGAGACCTTAGCTATAGTAGACTAGAAACCAAAGACTTTATAATTTTGATCACTAATATTGACAAACATGCTTGAGATAGCAAGACATGCGAGTTCGACCGAGCTATGCTCTAACAATCTCCCCCTTTGTAAAATTTAGTGGCAAAACTATTAATACATATGGAATACAAAAAATATATAAATAAAATTTGTAGCTTATATTCCACATGTCGTCTAATCTTCAACAATACTCAAAATCTTCGTCACTTCCAAGTAATCCAATGATCCCAAAGGTTGTAAGTTTAGCATCATCGTTGTTAAAATCCATAGCTATAACAATGAGAAAACAAGATTTCTCAATCATTGTTATTCAGTGTCATAGTATCATTACACGGCGTCAAAGTCCAATTGTATCACAACTTTAACAACAATACTACAGTGATACTTCACTCCCCCTTAGTCAATACTCCATCTCACATGGAAACCCCCCCCCCCTTTACATAATGATCCGAAAACCATATGTATTTGTAGTGTGAACTACATATTAATTCTCCCCTTTTTTATCAATAAAATTGGCAAAGGTACAAGAACGGGATCCTAATGAAATTTCCGTAAGAGACATTTCATGACCAAAGGTAAATATATATCATCTTGTTTAGATACAATCATAAAACCAAAGCTAAATGCATTCATCAAGGATTTCATAAAGATACAAGATAACCCCTATAATCTTCCACAGCCGCACTCCCCACAAAGATTTGATAATTAATCACAAGTTCAAAAGAACTCTCCCCCATAATATGTCATTTCCAAGGGAACAACAAGAGCGACCTTAATTTCAAAAGAGAAAATAAGGATTTCTTTAGACTCAATAATTCACATACAAGTATGAATTTGGAATCCAAAAAGAAATATTCAATCATATTAACCAAAGCGAACCAAGATTAATTTGACTAAATATGCTCGACACAAGTAAACTTATGGAGACTTAAGAAACCAATTAGATTTATCACAAGAGAACTCGCAAACAATCTAATTGTCTTGCACAACCAAACCAATTACAAGAGTAATCAATTTAATTGGCTACACTCGACATAAGAAAATCTATGGAGCAATGACTAAGTTAATCACGAATAACCAACCCAGTCAAAGAAATGCTCAAACATAAGAAAAACTTATGGAGTGATAACTAAATAACCGCACAAGATGATTAATTTAGTTCAACATGTTCAACATAAAGTACCTTATGGAACAACAACTAAGCTAATCACAAAAGCAATCAACTTTTGTTTTTTTAGTGCTCAACATAAGACACTTCATGGAACAACACAGTATTTACACAAAAATTGTGGATCGTAGAATCGACCTTATACCGTGGAATATGAAAGGATTCATTCTATGTTTCCATCACTATTTTCACAATGACACACAATAGCCATAATCCTTGAATCACAAAAGATTTTAACCTATCTTCCATCAAAACTTGACAATATAGGCTTAACTTTTGTGTTTGCCAGAAATCTATTCATTCTTTTATCAATATTTGCATATCAATTTACGAACGACTTTACTTTTGACAAAATATGGGACAATCAAGTTCATGGACGTAAACACATATCCCATAAAAATATTGCAATATATAAAACCATAAAGATTAATACTGCAAAAAATCATCTTCCAAACAAGTTTAGAATTTAAACCAATAAATCTAAAAACAAGAAGATGAAAACTTTGGACATAGCTATGTGTAATCACAATAATGGCTATTCCAAAAAATAGAATATATACTAGGCAATAAGACCTTTTAAGAATTCTTTATCGTCCCCGAACTCCTTGTCGTCAACAACCATTGGAACAGAAGGTTCATTAAGGTAGGAGTTTATATCAATAAACCTTCTAGGTTACTGCTGTCGAACCAGGGCCTTCTGAATCTCGTGAGTCTTATACACAAAATCCTTTATTAGTTGAATCTCTTTACACAACTCCTTCATTACTTCAAGAACATTAGAAAACTTCTGAGAATTTGAAGGAACGGCTCTTGGCTTCCTCACATTCCTTCTTTTCCTTTTCAATGTAGGAGGAAATGGAGAATGTTCTTTTTCCTTCATGATTGATGGCTTAGCAGTCATATTACCGTCCTTTCCATCCAAAGACATCATTCTTGGAGCGTCCATGAACGTATGGGTTTATGAGAGGAATTCAAAATTAGCTCAACAAGTAGTCTTGAGATAAAAAGAGGTTTTAGAGAAGGAAAAGGAATGTAGGGTTCGAAACCTTTAAACGGGCTCGTAAACGACCAACTCTTAACCCTATGAAGAGCAAAATTGTCGATAGTACCCTTGCTTTTGTTTGATAAAAAAAAAAAACCTAAGAAAAGAAAGAAGAAAAACTTTTCCTAAAGCCTGAGAGGTACAAAATCATTGTCTTTTTTGACCAGGCACATGAGACAAGATTTCAAAAACAACACAATCAAGTTGCGATGTGGTGAACAACAATTTGTCCACCAATTTCCTCTTGGGAGGACTTCACAGACCTCTGTCTACCAAAACTATTTGACCATAATTTCTTCTCTAATGGTCTTAGTTTATCCTTGGAAACTAACTTCTTAGGCGAAGATAAAATCTTACATACCTCAGCGGTCTTCTGAGCAAGTTTAAGTTTCCTTGCTAGATGATTTGCTCTTCGTTAAAGTTTGTTGACGTGCCTTTGTTGGTGTTTGAAATTGTAACACTTTGAGAGTTCATGACCCTTTAATGAACAATATGAACACGTCAGACTTGGATAAAAATCAGGCTTCTGGAATGTGCAAGCAGGTAGGTACAAATTGGTACCTGAAACATTATAAGCAGTGTTTCCAAATATTGGGTCAACTTTTTCTTCCAGAATTGTTGGATTTTCTTCTGAAAGAATATCAAGATTGATATGTGTATTGTTATAATTATCAAAATCAATATTTTCACCAAGAAGTGCAACACTTGGTTTCTCGTCTTCATCATAGTCATAATTGTCAGAAATTTCATCAAGAGTTGCAGCAAGACCTTTGTTCCCAGTGTATTTTCTCCAATTTGGACACTTGATTGAAAAATGACCAAATCCCTTACACTTAAAGCACTGAGGCATATCCTCATCATCAGTTTTATCAATATCCTTGCTTTTAGGAGGAACACGATTATGAGGTTTGACTGATGCCTTAGGCTTATCTCTGGAGAACCGTTTACTTCTCTTCAACAAAAGATCCATAAAATGTCTTGTGATCATCGAGACTGATTTGTTAAGATCTTCATATGATGAATCTGTCTCAAAGTGATCGTCTTCAGAGATATACACTTTTTTACTTTTATCAAGTAATTTAATGTCCTTTAGTGCTTTGAACACAACATCCTTAGATTTGGACGAATTTTCATGATCAAAGATCTTAAGCTTTCCAACCAGCGTATTTCTGGAGAGAGTATCAAGGTTATTTCCCTCAACGATGGCATGCTTCTTAGAATCATATCTATATGGAAGCAATCTGAGAATTTTTATCACAATGTCCTTTTCAGGAATAGTCTTACCCAATGCAAAAGATGCATTAACAATTTCATACACTTTGTGATTAAACTCATCAAATGTTTCTTCATCTGCCATACGAAGGTTTTCCCAATCGAAATTAAGGTTTTGAATCCTAGCTTCCTTCTCACTGGTAGTACCTTCAAATACGGTTGCTAAGATATCCCAAGCTTCTTGCGACTTAGTGTAATTAGACACATGGTGTTGAAGGTTTGGGGTAATGGCATGTATGATCGCATTCAAACCGTCGGAGTTTTGCTTTGCAGAAAGAATCTCGGAAGGAGTGTATTCACCAATATTCTTTAGAACGTTTACACCTCCAACTGCCTCAACGGAAGCATCATAGCCATTAACAACATATACCAATGATTGGAAATCACGTGCTTGAAGAAAAGCTCGCATAATAATTTTCCACCATAAGTAATTAGAGCCATCGAAGACTGGTGGTACGTTAATTGAGATAGCACCTCTGTCCATAGAGTCATTTCGCTACACACACAGACTTGTAAGGTCTTAAACATGTTTTCCTGCTCTAATACCAATTGAAAAAGCGGGGGTCTAACAACCACACCCAATATTTTGATTAGCAATTTGTATGGACAAACTTCGAGTTACTTTACTAGAGAATCAACTAGACAGTCAGACTCAATCTAGATAAAAATATCTCCAGGAGTTATTATCTCAATCTCTCAATTTTATTTACTCAATCAAATACAATCTGCGAGTCTTAATCAAAGAGATATAACTTGGATGGTACCAAAGACTAATATCCAAGTGTCAATCAATTTAAATCAACAACCAATAAGGTCGGATATTCTAATTGATTGAACAACGCACAACCTGTATTATTTCTATATAACAAAATATAATGCGAAAAAGAAATAACACAGACACCGGAATTTTGTTAACGAGGAAACCCCAAATGCAGAAAAACCCCGGGACCTAGTCCAGATTAAACATACACTATATTAAGCCGCTACAGACACTAGCCTACTCCAAGCTAACTTCGGTCTAGACTATAGTTGAACCCCAACCAATCTCACATTAATCCAAGGTACAATTATGCTCCTACACCTCTGATCCCAGCAGGATACTGCGCACTTGATTCCCTTATCTGATCTCACCCACAACCAAGAGTTGCTATGACCCAAAGTCGAAGACTTTAATAAACAAATCTTTCTCACACAGAAAAGTCTACAAGGATAGATAAATTCGTCTCCCACGAATAAACCTATGAGTTTTGTTCCATCTTTTGATAAATCAAGGTGAACATGAACCAATTGACAAAACCAGACTTATATTCCCGACGAACAACTCAGTTTTATCAATCACCTCACAATAAACTTAATCGACACAACGAAGAATATTATTGAGGAACCACAAACGATGAGACGAAGTGCTTGTGACTACTTTTATATCTTGCCTATCGGAGATAGAAATCTCAAGCCAATTATTACAATTGTACTTTTATGATAGAAGATGCAAGATCATATCACGCAACTACGATAAAAGTAGTATCGGTCTGGATTCACAATCCCAATGAAGTCTTTAAGTCGTTAAACTGATTTTAGAAGAAGAAAACCAAAGGTTAAAGGAGAATCGACTCTAGCTTAGCAAACTAGTATCACACAGAATGTGTGGGGATTAGGTTTCCCAGTTGCTAGAGTTCTCCCTTATATATTGTTTCAAATCAGTGTTTGCAATCAATGTTAGCTTAGTAACAACGCATTCAATATTCACCGTTAGATGAAAACCTGATTAGATACAAGATAATATTTATCAACCGTTAGATCGAAAACATAGCTTGTTATACACACATGTACTGCACGTTTGTAGGATTGTGAAAACCGTACCCAAAATTGTACATTAGTTGGTTCAACACTAGTTAAACAAATGGTTAGCCAAATGATAACTTTCATATCAACCATATTCTTCTTCACCATAACTAGTCCAAATGACTCAAATGAACTAGTGAGAGAGTTGTTCAATTGCTTAGATATTTATGTACTACACAAGATATAATTGAAGCAAAAATGATGTGATTCACTCGAATCGATTCATGAACTATAAAGCCACGGTTTGCAATAGGATTCCTTAGTTTATTAAGATAAGTTCACAAACATCGTTTTTTGACATAACCTACTCAAGTTCGCGGACTGGGTTCGCGTACTTAAGTTCCGGATGGAGTTCACAAAATCCAGCAGAAATTCTCAGGTTCGAGAACTTCGCCAGTTCGCGGACTAAACTTGTATGCTGAATTCTCGGACTGAGCTCATGCACTTCTCCGATTTCAATTGATCAATAAAGTTCCCAAACTTCGATTCAAGGAATAAGGACTTATACATATATGTGTTTCCACAACAATACTTATATCTTCCGATGATTATATTTTCTAAACTCTCATTTTAATCATTGAAACATTCTCAGAGGACGTTATATAGTTTTTATTCACAATCTATTTTTCGTCAGAGCAATTTCCAAAATGATAACAGGATTTTCGTCACTAGGTAAAAATGAACTTGGCTAAAACGAAAGCTTTACCCAATACATATTTCGAGAAATAGATAAGAGAGATATACTCATCTCGAAATATCATATGTGTATATTCTTAGTCTATATAGTAATACCACTTTTGTCTCAAGATAAGAGATATAATAGATAGACTTTTGAGTGATAGATAAGTTCAAGTTTCCACATACCTTTTAGTCGATGAATACCCACTGGTTCCTTGAGTAGTCCTCCGTCTTGTATGATGATCGCCATGGAGTTCTTGAGCTCAACTACACTTTATATCCTAGTCCGAGACCTTAGCTATAGTAGACTAAAAATCAAATACTTTATAGTTTTGATCACTAATATTGACAAACATGCTTGAGATAGAAACGCATGCGGGTTCGACCGCGCTATGCTCTAACAACATGCGTATCGACATATGAGGGAGATAACTTTTGACAAAGTATGGGACAATTATGGTTCACATATGCAAACACACCTATTCCATAACACATTGCAATATATAAAACCATAAATATTAATACTGGAAGAATCATCTTCCAAATCAACTTTAGAATTTAAATAAATAAATCTAAAAACATTGCAAGATGAAAACGTTGGACATAGCTATGTATAATCACAATAATGGCTATTCCAAACCCTAGTTATTCTTCCTAAAAACACAAGAATAAAATTCTCATCAGAAGATTTACTAGACAACATCAAAGTTCTTTGAGAACTTCATACCTTTCAATGAAACCATCATATAAGGTATCGTTGATTTCCTTGATTCTCTTGACCGTGGATACTCCATGTTCGTGAGTTAGAACACTAACCTTACGATCAACTACCCGAGCAAGTTTTCCAGCTTTGACACAGTCCATGATGAGTTTCTTCTGATTCCGTATCAAGATATTTTGATTTGCAAGGATTTTGGCCTGACCATCTAAAAGTTTGTTTATTTGCAGTTGAAGATTAGCAAACTCGACCTTTGAATCGTTCTGAAAACAAGTTAAATCCTTGACAGGATCATTAATTCAGGAGTTGTGTTCCTTCCTAGCAAGCATCTTCTTTAGAACCGACTCCTGAATAGAGTCACGTCCTTGAGTGTCTTCCTCCATATCAAGATGCACAATCTTTTGAGATTTTGCAGAGTTCTCCATATTTTTTTTTTGTTAGGGATGGAATAACACAATATAGGATATATATATATATATGTGTGTGTGTGTGTGTGTGTGTTTGTAAACAAGAGAATAAAACTCTTGTTATGGAAACCCTGTGAACTCACTAGAGGAGGACACGGACATTCGTGGATTGGCAGCATAAAGAACACAAACAAAAATATTATACAACACACTTGAGAATTTCTCAATTATCATCCTTGCATCTCTCAAGTTAAGTACACGGATGAAGATACCTGGAATCAGGTGGTAGAGTGAGAAGTAATCCCACTACAATTATTGAGGAAGGAGTTGCAAACATTGTTTGAATGTATGACTTTATTCCTTGACTTTCTTTGGTTGATTTTCATCTCAGATAAGTTGGACACAACATGTTTAACATATACGTCAGAAGGATTTTTCTGAGGACTAAATCTAGGACCTCTTGAAATTGGTTCAAGAGGGTCAGGATTTAGAGAAATTCATTTCTTATACTTAGATTTACCAGACTCATTCTTAAAAACACAGGGAGTGTGATCATTAGTGACATAAGAAGTCATACCATTACGATGAGCTTGTAACCTGTGACGATTTCTTGAAGAGAGATCATTTTTATAAGCGATCTGTAGATGTCATCAGGAAGTCTATTCCATTTACAGTAGAAAGAAGCAATTTATGGAGAACATAAATCTGTTTCTTTCTAGCAAAGCAATGAAGAGCAAAATGATTCTTTTTTCCACAAAAGGAACAGATTCGTGGAAGAGAAGCATCAGAATGAATCTGTTTCAAACCCTTATCCCGTTTGGAATACTACATATACTCTTTAGCAGGACCTTTCTTTGATGAGATTTTCTTCATGTCATGTAATTCTATCTGAGAATCAGCGAGAGATATAGAAGACTTTCTCATTAAAACATCGTTTTCCTTAGTCAAGAGATGCATCAAGTTTTTCTGATTCAACACAAAGGTTGTTCATATCAGATGAATGTGTCTCTATAAAACGTTTTTCTCTAATTAACCCATCTTTAACAATATTCTCAAGGATACTAATCTTTTCCCGTTGTAGAATAGTTTCCTGAGTAAGTTTTTTGATATTGTTAGAGAAGACTCAATAATTTTATAGAGTTCCCATTCTCGACAAAGAGACTCTTCAAATTTATCCAAGAGTTGAGCATGATTGAAGAATTCAATCGTCTCAGTTGGATTTTCTTTAATTCTGGTGGCATTCAGTTCTACTTTTGACATAATGTCAATTGTCTCAGTTCTATCTCGGGATTCGAAAGAATCAACTAAGGATTTATCCTTTGAGGAAAGCTCAAGACATTTGACATAGTTAAAAGTATTGAAAGACATAGACTATGCGTAAATAGGAGATATGTCTTTGTCCACAGAGATAGATCGCTACAAACACAAACTTTTGAGGTCTTGAACGTGTTTCCCTACTCTGATACCAATTGAAAAAGCGGGGGTCCAACAACCACAACAAATATTTAGATTAGAAATCTATATGGACTAAATCCAATATACTTTTAAGAGAATCAACTAGACAGTCAAACTCAATCTTAATAAAAAGTATATTAAAGAGTTGTATCTCAATTTCTCGATTCAATAATTACTCAAGCATATAGAAATCTGTGAGTCTAATTGAATACAAGAGAAATAAACTTGGATGGTACCAAAGACCAATATCCAAGGATCAATCAATTTCAATCAACAACCAAAGGTTGGATTTCACAATTGATCGATACAACGCACAACCTGTGATATTTCAATTATATAAAAAAATATAATGCGGAAAAGAAATAACACAGACAGCAGAAGTTTTGTTAACGAGAAATTCGCAAATGCAGAAAAACCCCGGGACCTAGTCCATATTTGAAAACCACACTGTATTAAGCTTCTACAGACTCTAGCCTATTACAAATTAACTTCGGTCTGGACTGTAGTTGAACCCCAATCAATCCTACACTGATTCAAGGTAAAATTGCGCACCTTACGTCTCTGATCCCAGCAGGATACTATGCACTTGATTTCCTTAGTTGATCTCACCCAGAACCAAGAGTTACTACGACCCAAAGTCGGAGACTTTAATAAACAAATCGGTATCACACAGAAAAGTTTACGATAATAGATAAATTTGTCTCCCACAGATAAACCTATAAGTTTTGTTCTATCTATTAATAAAATCAAGGTGAACATGAACCAATCGATAACCCAAACTTATATTTCCGAAGAACAACCTAAAATTATCAATCACCTCACAATAATCTTAATCGACTAGCGAAACAAGATATTGCGGAATCACAAACGATGAGACAAAGATGTTTGTGACTTCTTTTATCTTTCCTATCTAAGATATAATCTCAAGACAATCTTATGATAGAAATGGCAAGATCAGATCACTAAACTACAAGAGAAGTCGTTCAATCTGGCTTCACAATCCCAATGAAGTCTTTAAGTCGTTAACCTACAGGATATCGAGAAGAAACCTAAGGTTAAAGGAGAATCAACTCTAGCTTAACACAACTAGTATCACACAGGAGGTTTGGGGATTAGGTTTCCCAGTTGCTAGAGTTCTCCTTTATATAGCTTTCAAATCAGGGTTTGAAATCAATGTTATCTTAGTAACAAAACATTTAATATTCACCGTTAGATGAAAACCTGATTAGATTCAAGCTAATATCTTTCAACTGTTAGATCGAATCTTAGCTTGTTATACACGAATGAAATGTATTTCATTTAGGTTTGAGTAACCGTACCTAAACATGTACACTTAGTTGGTTCAACAATAGTTAACCAATGGTTAGCCATATGAGCAATTCCATATTAACCATATTCATCTTTATCACAAATAGTTCAAATGATTCCAAAAGAACTAGTTGGAGAGTTGTTCAATTGCTTAGGTCTTTATGAATAGACACAATTGAAACAAAATCGTTTGACCAATTCATCAACATTATAGCCACGGTTTGCAAAGATTGCATTCCTTATAATTTATTTGTTTAAGTTCATGAACCACCAATTTGAGAAAATAACCAGATCAAGTATGCGTACGGGTATGTGTACTTAAGCAACCAGATTTGAGTTGGTTTTGGTTTCCAACCTCAGTAGAAAATTTCGGGTAGAAAAGTTCCGCCAGTATGCGTACCCGTACGCATACTTAACCTGTCTCCTTCACCAATTCCGTGTACACACATATGCATACACTTGGTTCCCGGTTTATGTATTTATACACTAATGTGAGAACACACTATATATGCTTATATCCAAAGATGGTTACATAATCTCAACTCTACATCTCAATCATTGAAACATTCTTAGAGGATGTTATATAGTTGTTATTCACAAACTACTTTTCATCAAAGGGATTTTCAAGATATTGAAATGTCATCATGAAATTCGTCATGAGTAAAGATGAACTTGGTTAAATCAAAAGCTTACCAACACATATTTCGAAAAATAGATAGGCGAGATAAAATCGGCTCGAAATAGCAAATGTGTATAATTGAAATCTATATACTTATACGACTTTTGTCTCATGAGTAGGAGATAGAGTAGATAGACTTTTGAGTGATAGATAAGTTCAAGTATCCACATACCTTTTAGTAGGATGAAGTTCCACTGGTTCCTTGAGCAGTTCTTCGTCTTCGTAAGATGATCGCGGTGGATTTTGTAGCTCAACTACGCTTAACTATCCTAGTCTGAGACTTAAGTATAAGTAGACTAGAAATCAAAACATATAGTTTTGACAACTAAATTTGACAAACAAGCTTGAGATAGCAACAATTTCGAGTTCGACCGAGCAATGCTCTAACAAGTTTTCCTTTTATCACTAGTTATCTTAAATCTGAATTTGTTTGTACTCAACTTACAAACAAAATTTGCAGTGCATGGTTTTCACATACTTGTTAAGAAAATGGTGTATTTTGTTTAACTTTATTGGATTTCCTAGCTCCGTGTTCTAGAAAAAATTGCAGACCATAGAAGATTTATAAGCACTAACACTGTATCTACCATCTTTTCCACTGGGAAATTTGGTATACATCCGAATTCACGTGCGAAAAACTAAATATGCAAAAAAATATCAATTTGTAAGAATATTCATCGACCAAAAAATCAAGAGCATCAAGCATGGTTAAAGGAAAAAAGAAATATAATTTAGTACCCAAATTTGAATTTTAAATCCAAGATTACTATTGATAAGGGTAAACCTATTTTGAATCCACCATATGTTCACCCGAAATCAAACAAGTTGGATCGAAGTCGGTGTTTTCACTAGTAAAAGTGGCTTTCCCCTAACAATTATCAAAAAATAAGTCAAAAGTTAGATTGCAAACTCATAATTGGGTGAAATAACTCACATAATAGCTCATCACAGGGACGGGCCTAGTGAGTGGCTAACT
This sequence comes from Papaver bracteatum, assembly GCA_023529315.1. NCBI lineage: Eukaryota > Viridiplantae > Streptophyta > Magnoliopsida > Ranunculales > Papaveraceae > Papaver > Papaver bracteatum. Next base: position 287,619 of record JAJJWX010003032.1, on the reverse strand, counting down.
GAGGATCTATCCCATCCCGTGATTTGCTAACGAAAAAAACTATTATATTTAATTAGCAGATTTTTGTTATTAACCCTAACAATTATAGGTAACAGACTAACATCCCATACATTATTAAGCACGTACAATAACTATATTATCCTTGTCATTGCTTTAGTTCGGTAGTAGGTAGAAAATTAGTGGTGTTGCAAGTACAGATTTACCAAATTTTTGATTGAATTTGACATATCGACTTTATGAAAAGAATTAACAAAGATTCCTAACCAATATAGTTATTAAATAAATCAATATCTTAATCTCTTTCTCTTACTCACTAGATAAAATTTGGCAACCTTCGACCAATTATAGAATATACGAACTACAACATTTTAAGTTAGTCATACAATGTATATTAAAATTATCATCATAATTTAGAAGGATTTCGGCTATAATGAATTAGAATCATCGTGTAATACATTTGTATTGAGTACAAAACCAATTCCTTTGGCTCACTTAACGAGATGTTGACTATAAAAAGTTTGGTTAAGTAGTGTCTTAAGTAAGATGGATCCTCTCCTAAATTTGATTAAGTAGTGTGTTAAATAAGATAAATTGTTAGAAATTATTTGGTATAACAATCTGTACGGTTCTTGTACATTTAATAGTATTGCGTCTCAGTCATTGGTCGATAGTTGTGTTTACAACTGTGTAACAAAAAATAATTTTCTTTTATAGTCAGTTATCTTTTAGCTGTAACAATTGGCTATATTTTCCTGTTACATTTTTACTTAGTTTTTGTTTTTTCATTGTAAGTCTTGCTTTTTGTAATTTAACTATATTATATTTTCAATACAAACCATATTCTTACTTGGTATCACATACCAAATGGGGATTCTGACTTTTTTTGATCCTAAAACCTAAAATACATCCACCATTAATCTGAAACTACAATCACCATTATAATGGTTAAAACAATTTAAAATCAACATGTTTCATCTTTTTCCACATTTACCTTCTCTTTAACGTCAATAACAACGATCTTGAGTTAATAATTTCTTGTCCTTATTTGCATCAAAAAAATGGATCTGCAAGGAAACATAAACATATTACTGAAGTTGGAAATTGATTATCTTTTAATGCTTCTATGTCTAAGAAGTTCTGGTTTGATTTATTTATTTTTGCAACTGTTTTTCTCATCAACAGACTTACTAGCAAAGTTTTGGAGTATAATATGCTTATGAAGCCTTATATAAATCTAAACTTGATTATTCAATACTAAAGGTATATGGTTGCTTATATTATCCTAATCTAGTCCCTTATCGAAAGGATAAGCTTAGTCCAAAATTCACATCTTGTGTGTTTTGGGGATATAACATCCAGCGTAAAGGATATGGGTGCTTGAATTTAAAATCCTAGTATATATGTTACTAACAATATGGTGTTTTATAATACAAAGTTTACATTTACTGGTCAAGCTGCTTTACCTAAAATGTTATCCAACTTCAGATCCCTTATTCTCAAATACTCTTATTTCTTTGGTTGTGTTAGAATGTCCACCGCTAACAGTTACACCAACTCAGCTTCATGAAACTTCAAAATCTCCTACTATAGTAATTACACCGATACATGATTCTACTTATGGGACTTCATCAACATCTCTAATGGCATATGACCATATTTTATCCAAACCGCGGATATTAATACTTTTGCACCTCCAATTATCTTACCAACTACTTCTGGTGTTCATACCAGCCAAAGTCGGTATTCATATTCCTAAAAATCTCTCTAAAGATATTATAACTAATAGTTTTCTTAAGCATCCAATTCAAACTGCACTTATTTATGTAGTTGAACCTATTATTGAACCAAAATCGTTTAAAGAGGCTATTAAACATCCAGTTTGGGGGTTAAATCCATGCACAATGAATATTAAGCCTTACATGGAAAAAATACATGAAGACATGTCCCATATCATCCTTTTATAAATGTCCTTGGTTATAAGTTGGTGTTTATAATAAAACTGAAAGAAGATGGTACTATCGAGATACATAAAGCTAGATTGGTAGCTAAAGGATATCATCAAGTTGATATTTTTTTACTTTGAAAAAACTTCTAGTCTGGTTGTTAAGGAAACTACTGTTAGATGCGTACCCTTTTTTTTTTTTGCATTTCTAATACTTAGTGCATAATACAATTAGATGTAAGCAATGCCTTCTTACATGGTCACTTGTCTGAGAAGGTATATATGGAACAACCCCATGGTTTTGCTGACCCTCATCATCCCAATCATGTTTTTATCCTGCAGAAATATCTATATGGTCTCAAACCAGACACTAAGGGCGTGTTTTGAGAGATTTAATGGTTATCTCTTAACATATGGTTTCCCCAACACTGTTTTTGATACTTTAATGCCTCATCCTTTTCGGTTCATCTGATTTCTTGCTTACTTCCTTTATTTATTCCCTAAAAACTGAGTTTGCAATGAAGGATTTAAGTCCTTTACTTCTTAGGGATTGAAGCTTATTTTAATTCCACTACTAAGAAGTTACTTCTACAAAATAATAAATAATCTTTAGAGCTCTTGAAAAAGTATGATATGAAGGGTTGTAAAACTCCACTGTCTCAGGGAAAAAGAGTTTCCAGCTTTGATGGTGATATCTTACTAGATGCTGCAACTTATAGGCGTTTAGTTGGTGGACTGCAATTTTTGAATCTCACAAGACTGACATCAGTTATGCAGTTAACTATGTCAGTCAATTTACTCTTGCTTCAGTATCCCAATGCAGTTTTACTCAAGTGTCTGTGTTATTTAATTTTCTTCCATATTATATTGTTTATATTTATGATTACAATAAATACATTTGAACTTTAATCATCTTGGTAACGATCTCATAGTTAGTTCGATCCAAACTTTGACTATTTGCCAAGAACACCTTATTAAAATAATCTTTTGGACGTTATTGTTTCGATAATATTATACAAGGCCTTCGTGCATAGGTTTATATCGAAAAAAATATGTTGTGCTTAGTACCCTCGTCATTTCAATTAGTACTAGAGCAGCAAACACGATAAGACATAACAATCTTAATTTGTTGTGATCCAACATATAAGACATGAGTCAGAATAAGGTTAAGAAAAAACCAAGAAAATATTCAGCTGACGTACCACAAGGTAATGGGAATACTATATCCAGATCAGCAATTGCCAAACGACTGAATATACCTTCCAAATCTGAATCAAGTACAAAAAACTTCTCTGATAAAGTTTTTGATGAGTTTGTACAATCTCATGATAAAGGAAGAATATAGAAAAATCAGGTTGCGAATTCCTTGCCAAGAATCGGTATTCTAACTGGTTCAGAATACTCAATATAAAAATACTTCGGCACATACTATATTGTTTTCTTATGACAACATTACTGAAGTATTTAGTGTGACAACACTAAATGATGTTAGCTTGTGCATTTTTCTTAACAAGGTTGAGTTATTCTCAAAACCAGGAAAATATGTCAATTGTCTTGATAATGTTTTAAAACTTGTTGTTCATCAAAAGGTCAAAATTTGTGGAACGAAACGTGAAACGCTCAGTTCTCAAAATGATATTGCAAATTATTTGGAATAAAAAGTTGTTTTGTGTAAGGAAGTAAACAAATAAATTTCAGGGTGTGAAAGACTTACATAGTCGCCAAAAATTTCACAAATCGAGATATGAACTTTTAAGGGATAAATTCTCAAGGAAATTAATCGAGAATTGGAACTTGTTAGATCCCTTAAACTGAATTCATACTAGGTATAAATATCTTGCTCAAACAAATTAAAGTTACAAAATCTAAGATTTTGATATATGAATACTTGAACCATGTCATTGAGCATGAATATGTAAATCCAGACAACGATAAAATACTTCATATCATTGAGCATAAATATATTGTTCAACATCCTTTCTCGTACCCATTTGTTGGCCGTTAAAATAATTCATATCTTTCACATTCGTTGGTCTAAACCCTTTATGACTATAAGCTTGAACCGAAGTTGACCATTTAGGATAGATCCTGAAAAGACGAGGGTACCCAAATACACCACAATCTTTTATTTATCCACCTATAAGTCCTCTTACCGAAAGTGATTGTCTATGGACAAAGTCGAGACAATACTACAAATCGGTATTCACACTTTATGTGATTGTCTATGATACGATATCGAGACAATACGACTACCAAAGTGTGATTACTTGATAATAGGTTCTGACTTAACCAAACTCTATAGGATCACTATCAAGTAAAGTGGAGTTAACGTTTGTGTAATTTACTTTAAATTATAATAATAACAATTATAATTGCGGAAAGTAAAAGTAAATGACACAACAAGATTTTGTTAACGAGGAAACCACAAATGTAGAAAACCCCAGGACCTAGTCCAAAATTGTATACTCTCAGAATTAAGCTGTTATACAAAATCTAAACCAACTTTGTATAGTTGAGACCAAGCAACTAACCCTAGTTCACTTAGTTTCTTCAGTATCCCTGCGCTTCTGACTTCGATAAGTGCACGCACTGGAATAATTCCTTTCGATCGTATTCCAAACAGTAAAGGAACAACAAATCTGTTGTGTAGGATCAGAATATTGTCACAACAATATTCCTGCGAAATAAACAACAGTTCTGCGATACATCAATGATATTCTGCGACACATCTCAAAGTGACGTAAGAAATGACATATCAGATGAAAACGATGGAAACATGAATAAAGTGTGACATTTCTGTGGCAGATCAATAAAACCTGCGAATGATTAAGGCGGTGCTAACTGTGATTTATCGCGAGAACTCAGATCCGAAACTAAAGGGAGTCTTAGCTGTAAATGAGCTGTCATGAGCTGTAATCCAATATGTAAATGCTTATATAAAGGGAATGAATAGTTCCAGAGAGAGATGATGAATTTTTGAGTGCTAGGAAAGTTTTTAGGAGAGAGAAAATCTTTTATCAAGTGTTCTGTGTTCTTGATTTCTGTAATTCCTTAAGATCAAATTAATGAAAAAGTGTCTTTAATCTTCAAATTATGTCATAAATATTGATAAATTCTTGAATAGGGTGTAGTGTGGGAATTCCTGCAACTACATTTTGGCGCCCAGAAACAGGGAGAATCAATTTGAGAAATTTCAAACTACAGCTTGAAGATTTGAAGAAATTATTAGAATTGAAGAAATGGCTAGAAGGAGAAGAAATACATCAGAACCACCAACAACAGTGAGAAGAAGTAAAAGAATTGCAGGGGAATGAACAGGTGAATTGGAGGGATCTTTAAGGATCAGATCAGGAAGAAGTAGAATGAGAAATGGAGCAGAAAATTCAATCCAACCACCAAATCAACAAACACGAACACAAGATAGAAATGAGGATTACGATAGAGTGAGTGTGCATACTTGGAGGTCGGATTCGATAGAAGAGGCGGAAAATCAAGAAGAGGAAAGAAATCAAGAAATGGATGGAGGATTAATTCATGAAGGACATGAAGTAGTAGATGATTTGAGACAAAGGATACAGGAACAAAGAAGATTAGAGGCAGAAGAACGTGCCAATCTTACAAGGCAAAATCACGAATTAAGAATGGAAAATTTGAGGTTGCAAAATAGAAGATCGAGGAGCAGCATGAGATCAAATTCAAGATCATATAGAGAAGAAACAAGACAAAATATCCATATACAAAATATTGGAGACAATTTGATAAATGATCGTTATATTCCACGCGGTGAAACTTTAGACATTAGACATAATCAGGATGAGGGAGAAAATCAAGAAGAGAGAAGGAGAATGTTACGTGATGAAGAGATTCGAAGAAATCGCAGAATAATCGAAGATGATATTGAGAGGCATTATATTGAACAAGTACATTTAGCAGGAGAAAGAGAGAGATTACGAGCAGAAGTAGAAGAACGAGAAATTCAAACAGCGTTGCGTCAGAATAATCATGATAATCGATAAAGACGACGTGCGCAAAATCGTAATAATGATAATCTCAATGAGGAATATGAGAGAATTCGCAGAGACATAGAAAGACAACGAAGAGAAACAGTAAGATATGAGGAAATTCGCGGAGAGGAGAATGAAAGACAAATTAACCTGCAAGAAGAAGAAAATCGCAGAAGAAGGCAAAGCCAAGATGTTGGAGAAGAAACGCGAAACATCGCAAGACATGAACGCAGACGAAGAGAGGCTGCATTGAAAAGTCCAATGGAGCAAAATTCTGATAGGAATGAAAAAATCTTGCGAGAATTAGCAGAAATGAGGGGAATGATAAATAACAAAAGAGAAGGAGGAAGAAGACAACTTGATGAGGCAATTGAAGAAGCTGCGAAAATTCCATTTACTCAAGAGGTACAATTAGGAGGGATACCTCCAAAATGCAATTTACCGGTGTTGACCAGTATATTTGATGGGACTACGTGTGTTGTCCAACATATCAAAGCTTATATTCGATGTATGTTGCAATGGGAGAACCATGATGTCGTTTTGTGCAAATATTTTGCGTCAAGTTTAACTGGCGAAGCACTGAAGTGGTTCGAGAGTCTTCCCAAGAATACAATAACTTCGTTCATGCACTTGCAAACTACTTTATTAGGAGCATACATCAGCAATAACTTTACGCGACCTAGAATTGAAGATGTGTTTGGATTAAAACAGAGAGTGGGTGAGAGTTTAAAGCACTTAACGATAAGATGGAGGACAATGTGTAGTGAAATGGTAGGAAGATTAGATGAAAGATATCTCATTTTGTCCTTCATAAATGCTATGTTTGCGACAAATCTATTATACATCCAGGTCTTCAGAGTTAAAAACACAATCACTATGACAGAACTGCGAGAATTGCAAGAAGAATATATCGCTTTGGAGGAAAAACAAAATGAGATGGAGTCTTATCCAATTCTCGCAAGCACAAGTTTAGCCGCAGCAAATGGAAGTTTGTTACCAAGGATGATTAACACAGTAACAAGTACTTCCCAAAATCCGCGTGAGAAAATGGAGACCGATAATCAACTTAAGATGGTAGCAATGGGGAGTAGAGATCAAGAGGAATTAGAAAAGGAGAGGAATTTTTATAATCGCAATAACAATAATAAGGTCCCAAGGTTTGATCAACCGCAAGAGACTTATGGTGGACAGAGGCAGAAATTATTCAAGAGAGCAAAGAGGTCAGAGGAATATGTGGGAAGACATCAAATTACCACCTTTAAATACTGGTATAGACAAGATTTGGGAAGCGATTATTTTAATGGAGAATATACCCTCACCCTGGAACATGGGGAAAGAACCACATCCCAACAACCAAAATCAAGAATTTTGTCCTTATCATCATTTTCATGGTCATTCTGTGAATAATTGTAGAAATGTGAAAATAATCATTTTGCGAATGATTGAACATGGAAAATTAAATCATTTTTTAGCAAGATATTTACAACCGCAGCAATTGCCACAAGCACCAGAAATTCGCAGAGTTAATGTTGCAAAAGAAGCAGAAACATTTGTCATTGAAGTAGGAGCTACAACAAAAAATCTATTTTGCAATTCAATTGTACATTCACAAAAAACGATAGAGGATTTCCATGACAATGTGTTAAGCAGAGTATTTGCAAGGGATATAGAGGGAAGAGAGGTGATGAATATTGAGAAGGTTTCTCCGTTAGAAGAATGGCAGAAACAAGTTATTTTTTTTACTGCAGAAGAGATACCAGAGCCTGGGAAGATGCATGACAACCCATTGGTGGTGAAGTTAGAGATAAATCCAAAATACATAGAAGAAGAAGATGATGATGACGCAGCAAGTGATTCTTGGGAAATAGATAAAGTTTTAATTGACACTGGTAGCTCAGTAGACATTTTGTTTTATCATACTTATCGCACAATGGGTGGAAGAGATGATGAATTAATTCCTTCAACTTACAAGATCTATGGATTTAATGGCACTGCAAACAAGCCAAAAGGAGAAATTACTATGGAAATTACATTGAACAAGATATCTTCAAAAATCAAGTTTTGTGTAGTGGATATAGAATCTCCTTACAATGCCTTAATTGTAAGGTCATGTCTCCATGGGATCTTGGGCATAGCATCAACATATCATCAATGCATAAAATTTCCACTTCCTCATGGTATTGGGATAATTAAAGGTGATTGGTTTGAAGGCAAAAAGTGTTATGAAGTTGACATTAATACTTGCGAAGAAAGGAATGCCCGAAATCGTAATTGGCAACATAACAGGAGGCAAAATCAGAGAGCTGAGAAATTGATGGTGGACAATATAGAGTTGCGGGGAAAGGATATACTTCAAGAATAGTTTTGTCCCAAAATATTCAATGGCGATTAATCATACGAAGATGGGGAAAAGTAGAAACCTTCATTCTTCACAGGAGAACAAACAAGTATAAGATAAATAAGTAAAAAGAAATTGCGAATAATCATTCGTCACAGAAGAAAAGAAGTGCAACAATATCATGTTGCGAACAAATGAAAAACTCACATTGTGAGAATTAAAAGAAAAACTCTGCTCAAAAATGAGAATTTTTCTATTAAAAAGAAAAAGATGATGATTTCTAATCATATAAGAAATTTTAATGCAAATGCATAATAAGGGCGCAAATCGCCTAAAAATATATAAGAACGGGACGAACTTTTATGGCGTACACCTTAGTTCGCGGATTCTATTCCGTAAGAGGCAATGTCCTTAAAGTGCGTCATAAGGGGGGTATCTCTTTGCATGGCTATGGGAAAGGCTATACCGCTGCTGGAACCTAGTCATGGAGATTTGGGATTATAGAAAATCCATCCGGGAGAGATAACTTGGATTCCCAATTATATAAGGTTATACCCTGGTTGGGCACCCGAGAGTTTCTCCTAAGGAATGCAACGTATGATCAAGGCGCCGAGGTACACGGTTGAGCTGTGGGTGCCCGGGATGGATGAACCTACCCTGTCCATCCATGGAAAGTCTTGGCTTACGATGTGTTCGGCCCGAAGAAAACCCCACTTAGGGTGCATTCTTGTAACTATAAGCCATATAAGGCATAAAGGACAAGGTTGCGAAAACAACTGGTTGTTGGCAGAACCGGATGGGAAAGTGCTAGTATTGTATGGCCGATGTATAATCCTTGAAGGGGCAACCGGGGGGAGAGATAAGGGCGATACCCTCCATTAGGGAGCTGTGTATCAAAAAAGACGGCAATGTCATGGGGATTTATATTCGCAAGAATATTTAGGCCCGTCATATTGTCGCGTGACAGAGACAACAATGTCATGGGACTTTATATTTACAAGAATATTTAGGCCCATCATATTGCCGCGTGACTGGCCAAAAAGCCTAAAGAGAAACGTTAAGATGAGATCAATGGGTTTTTGCGATAAGATCAAAAGATGAGATAAATGAAATCAATAATAAGAGGAAATAAATCTCAAATACGGCAATGTCATAAGTCTTAAAAAGCAAAGAGAGATTAATCTCACAAGATGGCTTAGATTTATCATATTGTCGCAGAGATAAAAATAATGATAAGGCAAGATCAATGGATTATTACATGTAAAGTAAGAATGTCCTGCGATCTTGTCGCATAAAAGTGGCATAATAAGACCTTTAACTAGGAAGGCGAAATAAGACCACAAGAGAAGTTATATCTGCGAATCATATAACAGACGGTTCGTAGAAATATTTGCGATAATTCATTTATCATATTGCAGATTAATAATAAGAGGCAAGTATGGGAACGATGTATAGCATAGTAAATATTGTTATTCATCATTATATGATAAATTCATATAAATAACAGACAGATAGAAGCAAAAAATGGAATTTATATATTGAAAGACATCAGGAGTTACAAATATCTTGCAGAAAGAATGATACAATTTGTCGCAGATAATTATCGCAAGAAAGAAAGAAATACAAGAGAAGGTTAAAAAGAAAAAAGAAAAAAAAAACTATTGAGATTTATTTTCATCATTATCTTCATCTTTGTCTTCATTATCTTCATCATCAGTTTCTTCTTCATCTTCGCTTTCATTCTCATCTATACCAACCTCACTGTCAGAAATAACTGGTACTTAAGTATTGGTTGGGATGTTATCCAAGAGACAAGGATATAGACTAAGAGGAAGATCATTATCTTTACAAACTTTCTCAATAGCATTATTGCGAACGGTGAGAAGATTACTACGCAAATTGGAATTGGATATCTTTATTTTCTCTCGGAGTCTAGTGATTTTATCATTGCGGGAAGCAAGATTTTTCTCAAGATCACTTTTTTCTTCTTCAAGTTCTGCTATCCTTGCGGAATGTTTTTCTTCAGATTCTGCGATGATACAACAATAAATTAGAAAATTGTTAAAAATCTACAAAAAGTATAAAGATGTTGGAGGAGCAATAAATAACCTTCTCTTTCATGAATCATTTCTTGTATCAAGGTTGCTTGCTCGGTATGAAGACTGACATCTATCGCTAAGTTTTTCCTAGCATTATCGAGAATTGTTGCAGCCCATGCTAATTCATCATCATTCTGAATAAGAAGATGGGAACGGATTTGTTTTTCTCTCTTAAGAAGTTTAATATTTTCATCCTTAAGTCTATCTCTGTCAAGTTCAGTATCAATAAGGGTATTGCAAAATTTTGATAGAGCTTCAGCGCCTTGAAGAGTAATGCGTTCTTTATCCTTCTCAAGTTCACTCTTCTTGGATTTTAAGACTTTGATTTTTTTTCTAAATTCATCTCTGCAAGTCATCTAGTCCATTCTCATAAGGGAAACATGATGTTTAAGCTCATCAAGGAATATATTAATTTTTTCAATAATTATTTAAAGCATCATTAAGACGCTGAAGAAGAGTGGTTTCATCTATGGGTTCATCAAAAGAATTGAGAATAAGAGCTTCATCAGTAAGATTATAGGCATCTGCAAAATGGTTGCTCGAATAAGCTAAAATAACGAGAATAGAGAAAAGTAAAAAATAAAATAAAATAAAATAAATTAATTAAAGAGAAAAAAGATTTATACCAATAACTTGTTTGCAGAACTTCTCCTTGTCAACTAATTTCTGTTGAAGAACTTCAATTTCTACTTCAAGCGATTTGTTTTTATTAAGAAGCTCGGTGTTCCAATACTTCCAAGTGTTTGCATTTTTCGTGAAAAAGGATATTTCAGCTTCATATTGTTTATTTTTCTCCCGAAGTATCGTAGATTCTTGTGAATCAAGACTTTTCAATGTTGATAATGCTTTTCTAAATCTGAAGCAACAGTAAAAAGCTCTAGCATCTAAAAGAGAGAATGAGTGAGGATAAGAAAAAGATCTTCGATATTACTCATGATAAGTGTAAAATTTACTAAAAGAAAAATAAAGTAAAGGGGCATACCAACAAAGCTAGCGCATGAAGAAAACCTGGGTCGATAGATCTTGAGACTCCTTTAAGATCTTTATTATTAGTCAAGATCAAGCGTCAGATTTTCGAGAGATAATCGCAAGTACGAGTTATATCATCCTCACCAACACCTTGCATGGGATTCCTAAAAATATTTGACAAATTGATCCATTGGAGTCTTAGGATGAGAGAAACCCATCACAGACCTAATTCTTGCGAAAGAAATATGTGTTGAAGTGCCTTGTAACGCCATGGTTCACCCCATCATTTTCTTCAACTTCATTATCTTTTTCAAATGATAAAAGAAGTTTGTCTAAGTGGAAGAAGTGGTTGAGTTTTTCTTCTCTTCTCTCTGGTGGATCGTGTCTGTGGTTTGATTTTATTACGGTGAGGGGAAGTACCAGAACTTTCATTTGAAGTTAGTACTCTTTTGCCTTTATCTTTGGCTTCAACTACCGCGACAAATGGAATTTCCTTGAAAACAATAACACATAAAGATAAAAAACAGGGGTAACAATATATTGTTAAAAGTTATAAAAGAATGTTTCTTACTTCATATGTGAAGGTTTTCAAAAGTTGTAGGAGATTGGGATTCCCGATCTTGGTAGTAGCTAGCCTTCATTTTTCCAATGATAAAAGATAGTTCAATAATTAGTAAGAATAATATATTTATCTAAGTCTGCGAATAATGATTAATTTCGAGATATACCTATAAATTCCTTTCAGACAATTAAAACCCAAGGGTGATACTGAAAGATATGTAGGATTCAAGAAGGCTAAGAGTACTGTAATATATGGACCTTCAAGAAGGAGAGGAAATCGCACCATCTATCATCCTTGGAAGCGTGGACCATTGTTTCTTGTTGAATGATAGTCTATATCTTGCATAGGAATTTTATCCTTCGCAACTTTTTTATCCCTATTTAAACGAATGTACTTAACACGTGCTTTCTTTCTTCATTGGAATCACTTGATAATTCGTTAAGAAGTTCTCAACGGATATTTACTGGAATAATTGGGATATCTTCAAATCGATGTTTCGCAGAATCGATAACAAGATCCTTTACCAGCTCCACGAAAGGCATATTCAAGAATAAGGCGAATACAATCTCCACTCAATTGGCATTGATCGTGAAATTTAACATGAGAAATAATTTCATAAAAAAGAGGAAATCACCAGCTTCTAATTGACCTAGCTAGCGAGTCTTTAAACTATTGGACATACTCAAGGTCATTTGCCTATTTATCAAACAACACAGACAAACACTCAAGTGATTACTTAGGATCGACTACATTAATTAATCGAAACTAATCATACCAAATCATAAGTCGTGCATTGTGATTAGTTGTACCAAGATACATAACAAAGTTATGAAAAACCAAGTGTTGTCATCGGTATCCTCCAAGAAACCACCGTTCAATGACCACCAACAGACCTGATACAAGTCATAAAAAAACAGACGACCGTCCAACACCTTCACCATCACAACATCTTCTTCGCTTCCCTCCCTAAGATCAACCCCATCTCCTTCACTTTGTGACCGAAGCAAGTCTGGAACGGCCATTTCTTGGTTTAGGCCAGCATTGTATAGATTGATCTCTCGAATCAAAAGCACTCCCGTGTAGTGCATTATTTAGGGTTTAGATTCATTTCTCATCCACACACCCAAAATTATCAAAACCATCAGAAATAGTTTTACCCATAAACATCTGGCGACCACAGTGGGAGATTAATCTCTTGGTTGTGAAGTCATTTCCATCAATACCCAATCTCATTGGTTGATTTCAAAATGGGTGGTCTTAGGACTCACCAAACAATTTCAAATTCCGGTCGAAATTCCTCAAACGAAGATGCTCTCCCCCCCCCCCCACAACGGTATATCTAATGGTATAACCGGAAAAATCCCAACGTTGATCGAATTACTACGTGTGCAGGAGATTCACATGAGGAACATGGACCCGATCAAAGAAACATTAAATGGCATACTCGATCTCCTCATCAAGATGACATCAGATATGAACGGTCCCCTTGTCACGGAGATTCCTGCACTGGGGACTGGTCCTCACAATGATCCCCCTCAAGTCAATAGTTTCACAATGAACCAGAGACCGGTGGATCAGAAAGCCGCTTATATAGTGGAAAGTTTGTGCGAATTTTTACACCTTTCGAAGAATCAGCGGGCGGAGATGTTTGCTGCAATCAACCAAATAGCCTTGGACGTTCAGTTAACCCCTTTGCGCCCAGAAGCCTCAAAAATACCGGAGATGTCTGTGAATAACGTTACATTTACAGAAGAAGATATGATGGTTGAAGAGGGTCACAACTGGGCCCTACACATTACTGCACGCATCAAGGATTCAGAATTCAAGAGGGCCCTCATAGACACAGGAGCATCTTTGAATGTAATCACCCTCAAGACACTCGGGATGGCCAAGGTTCGCCCAAGTAAGATCGTGCGGTAGCCTACCACGATGACAAACTTTAAAGGAAACCAAACCAACACATACGGGTATGTCCATTTGAATTTATCTGTAGGACCTGTCCAGTCAAAGGTGAAATTTGAAGTCATAGAGAAGGAGCCAAACTACCACATGATACTGGGGAGACCATGCCTTCATGACAATTGTAGTTGCAGGAATTCCTACACTACACCCCTCACAAGAATCTACCATCATCAACACATATTCGAAGATTAAGAACAAAACTTTATTGATTAATTCTTAGAAATGTTACAAGAAATGGAAGAAATTAAGAATACAACCGCTCACAAGAACTTTCTCTCTCCTCCAAACTTTCTCCAGACTCCAAAATTGATCTCTCCTTCCGAACCTATTGGTTCTCTTTATATAGGGTAGTTACATAGTGGATGACACCTAAGCTATCCTTTATTTTCGGATCTAACTCGCGATACTCTCGCAGTAGTTGTAGTGTTAATCCTCGCAGCGTCATCACACTCTTCTCATGTTTCAGTTATCGTCATCCGCTACGTCATTCTTTCAATCATTTTGCGACACTCGCAGTGTGTTGTTGTAAATCTCGCAGGAGTATTACTGTGGCGATATTCTGATCCTACATCTTGCCTCTTCTCATGCATTTTCTGCAAAGGGGAAAAGATCATGAGAATTGAAACTTTTTAAAATGCCGCAGCTGTTTATCTTTTGATCTGACACGTTTCTGCATTCTTCGCAAAATTTATTACACGTATCTTTTCATCCATTCAATTTCTGACATGTCTTTTTCAACCGTTGTGCTTCAACCGTTCACGTCTTTTCTTTGCATTGAATGCACTTATCCTCTCAAGATTTTTTTCCCTTTATATATATCTTCTTCATTCATCTCTTTTTTTGCTTTTACCTTCTTCTTCCTTCTCTCTGCAATTTTACTGTTCTTCCGTAAATTCTGCATCTGCTATTGCGTTGTAATATTTCTTTCACTCTTTTGATCTTATAACTTTTTTTTATTCCCATACTTTCTAAAAAATGGCTCCTGCTGGTCGTAAAAATCTAATTGCTTTGGAAAAGATGCAAAAGAAATTTGTAAACAGTGGTTTTACTTTATCTTCTGTTCCCGATCAACACCCTAAAGCCGAACTTTTCATTAAATTATTCTTTGATCATTCATGTAATTGCGAGAAGATCATAGTCTCGCTAGGTCATCTTGAAGCTGGTTTTCCCATTCCTCTCTATGACCCAGAACTTCCTTTATTCTATAAGATACATTCTCATGCGAAATTCTCGCGGGCTGTATATCAGTTGAGTAGATATTGCATTCGTTTGATGCTTGAGTATGCTACTCGCGGTGCTGGTAAGAAATCTCTTTATCCACCTGAAGCGAAGAACCCTAAATTTTCTGCAGTGCCAATTATTCCTGCGAAGTATACCATAGAAAATTTCTTCGCGAATTATGAAGTTATCCCCATGAGGAAAGATAGTACTTGTTGGGGTGTCCGCTAAAAGAAGGATGAAATTGCTGAAGATAGAGTTCTCATGTTGGATATTGACTGGCATCCAGGTAACAATCAAGGTCTGTGCCACTCTAGTGATGACAAATGGTATATTTTCCCTTTATTTTTAGAAGGTCCATACATCTCTGGTTCTCACGCTTTACCTGCGAGTATCGCGGGGTATCAACCATGGGTGTTTAATTGGCCTGAAAGAAATACAGAGGTATGTTCTCGAATTTTTTGCTTAAATTATCTTTATTATTTTTCTCATACTTTCATATATACTATCGTTGATTGCTCCAATTTTACCAGATCAAAAGGCTGAAAGCTATCTACAACAAGTTAGGGAAACCCAGTACTCTATTAGCTCTTAGATCACTCACAGATGAAGTAAGAAATATTCCTTTACGATTCTTAACAATATATTGTTTCCTCTATTTCTTATCTTTATCTATGTTTGAAGGTTATTGAAGAAATTGAACCTGCTAAGCCTGCAAAAACTAAGGGGAAAGGCAGAGGTGTTTCTCTCAAGGAGAAATCTGATGCTCCTCGCAAGGAGAAATCCGGTGCTCCTCTTTTAAAGAAAAGAAAAAGTCCAATCCTCTCTTCCTTCAACTGTTCAGTCTAGCGAGAGTTCTGGCGATGATAATGATGGTGATGATAGCAATGCTGGTGATGTAGATATCACTTCTGCAAAGGAATCCTCCCAACCCGAGTCTTCTATGTCTCAGCTGTCCAGCATATTCTCTGATACCATGCTAGGGATTGGCGATACTCCTCTTGCTGAAACTTGCAAATCTATGGCAGCTATCTGTGATTCCTCTCTTTTGGAGAATAATGAATCCCTTCGCGGGGTTTCAAAATCTATATCTCCAAGTTTCTTACATTCATTCAGCATTCGGGTATGTTTTTGTTTCTTCGCCACATCCGTGTATTCTTATTTCCTCACAAGGTTTTAATTTACATTTTTCTTGACAATTTTTTACTTTTCTTCGCAGGCTGGAAGAGTTTTTTTTTTGTTTCCTCAGACTTGGAGAGAAGACGTGCAATCTATGAAAAGAAGAATATTATTTTTCGCGAAAAGAATGAAAAATTAGAATCTGAGTCTGCTAGCCTTCGCGAGAATAATGGAAAATTGGAAACTGAAGTTGCTGAGCTTCGCAAGAAAAATAAACAGCTAGAAATTGATGCTGCAAGCAATGAACGCAAGATATCTGATCTTGAAAAATCTAACCAGCAACTCTATGGTATGAATTCTTCCCTTTTTCTCTTAATTCTTTTACTTTATTTTAGCTTATTCAAGCAATCATTTTTGCAGATATTTATGGTCTTACTGATGAGGCTACATTCTTTCGCTCTTTTCCCGAACCTGTAGATGAGGATACCCTTCTTGATCATCTTAATAATTCTTTAAGTAGCTTTTCAGATGACCAAATTAAATCTCTTTCTATAGATGAACTTAGATCCAAATTTCACCTCTTAAAAATCGAGCATAGATTCAAATTGGGTTTAACCAATAAATTTAAACGCCTTTATATTGATTCAAAAGAGGAAACTAATAGATTAAGAAGCAATTATAGTGATCTTATTGACGAGAAAGACCTTATTGCTAAATATGGTGCTCAAGCTTTAGCATATTTCCATAAAACTCTTCTCAATATTCAAGTTGAAAGAGATAGACTTATCTGCGAAAATAGAGATCTTCTTGAGAGGGAGGATCAAATTCGCTCCTGCCTTCTTATTAGCAATGATGACGAATTTGCTTGGGCTGCGAAAATTCTTGATAATGCCAGAAACAATTTAGGTGTAGATGTTAGTCTTCAAGATGATCATTCTGCCATGATTAAGGATATGATCTTGCAAAGAGAAGGTTGTTATTCTTGCTTTTCCACTAATCCATTTTGTAGCTGTATCTCCACTATTTTATTAATATGTTATCATTTGTTCGCAGTATCCGAAGAAAACTTTCACCAAAGAGTTAAAGAATTGGAAGAAGAAAAAGGAAATCTCGCAAGACTTCTGTCTTCTCGCAACGAGAAATGTTCCAAATTCAAGAAGCAACTTCAGATTTCTCTGGCAAATTTCAGCAATGTTCTTGTTGGTGTCCACAATGATTCTATTAAGATGGTCTACGATGATCATAAAATTCCTCATTCTACTTATCCTTATCTCGCGAATGAAATTCCAAAGAATATTCATGACCTTGTCATCTCCGATAGCGAAGCTGAAGAGTCTGGAAAAGATGAAGATAAAATTGAAGAAGAAGAAAAATCTGGTGAAGACAATGATGGATCTAAATAGTTTTGTCTTCCTTTTTAATCTTTTTTGTAATATTTGTACATTTATCCCTTTCTCCTTGTAATATATTGCTGCGAATTTCTCCAGCTTCTAATGTCCTTTGGTGTATAGATTTCTTTTGTTTCTACCTGCATACATTAGAAAACAATTCTTTTTGCAATATGGTTAATTAATATGATTATTAATTTTTAACTATTTGCGTAAATCTGTCATATAAAGATGAATAACAACTTTATCATTCTGTTCATTCCCATACTTGCCTCTGTTATTCATCTGCAATCATGAAAGATGAAGCAGATTATTTTATGAATAAGATCTGTTTGTAAATTTTGGCTATAATATCGTAGCCATTTCTTGATCTCTTGTGGTCTTATTTTACCTTCCTAGTTAAAGGTCTTATTTTTCCACGTTTTGTTTTTGGCAACAAAATCGCAAGACGTCCTTACACTCGCATGTAAAGACCCAATGATCTTGCCTTATCCGCGCGTTGTCAATTTCTCTTGCGACAATATGACATGCCTAAGTTTTCTTGCGAAGACAAATCCCTATGACATTGCCGTCTTGCGATGAAATCGCAGGACGTCTTTACACTTTCATGTAAAAACCCATTGATCTCATCTTATCTTTTTCTCATGGCTTTTTGCCTCTGTATAATTGTTGCACAAATATGACAAGCCTAAATATTCTTGCGAACATAAATCCTCATGACATTTGCGTCTTAGACACTTATCATCTCCCTAATGGAGGGTGCCGCCCTTATCTTCCTCCTGGTTGCCCCTTCAAGGAGGAGTACATCGGCCATACAAGACTATCTCCTCTTATCCGGTTTTACCAACAACCAGTTGTTTTCGCAGCCTCTTATCATTTTTGCCTATATGGCTTATAGTTACGAGACTGCACCCTAGGTGGGGTTTTCTTCGGGCCGAGTGCATCATAGCCAAGACTTGCCAAGAATGTCCAGGGTATTTTCATACGCCCCGGGCACCCTTGGATCAACCGTGTACCTCGACGCCTTGATCATACTTTTCACTCCTTAGAAGAGACCCTCGGTCGTCCAACTGTTAATATATATATATATATATATATATATATATATATATAGTTGGAAATCCAAGGTACCTCTCCCGGATAGGCTTTCATGGGCCCCAAATTTCCATGACTCAGGTTCCAGCAGCGGTATAACCTTATCCCTGAGCCATGCAAAGAGATACCCCCTTGTATGACGCACTTTAGGTCTTACATCTGCCTCTTGCGAAATTTTATCCGCGAACTTGGGTGTACGCCATAAAGTTTCATCCCATTCTAATATGTCTCTGCGAAAATTTATTCGCGTTTTCTTCGAAATTTTCGCGTTTCTTTGATTTTCTCTTTTTGCATTTCAGCTCTTGTACAATTTTTCAATTTCATCTTTTTCATTGAATCAAAACATTCTTTTTGTAGCACTTTCTTTAACAAATTATTCATACATCTCTTGTGTTTTACGATTTAGAAATTTTACCTTTTATACTTACTATTTTCTGCTTCTTCTTTTTTTGTTTCGCTTAGCTACATTTTCTCCATCTGCAAGACGCTCGCCATCTATTGGTTTCAGCACATTTTGACTTCGCAGCATTCCTTCTTCTCGCCGTTCTATTGTATCGACCATCAGCTTTTCACTTCTTTGCTTTTGTTTGATGTTATGCTTCCAGTCTCTGTTCTTCGCAGCCCTTTCCTCGCAAGATTCCATATCAATTTCATAGCACTTTTTTCCCTCAATCCAATCTCCCTTTATAACTCCAACACCGCTGGGATGAGAAAATTTAATGCACTGGTGGAAGGTTGGATCTGCACCTAGAATCCCATGCAGCCAAGGTCGACTAATCAAAGCATTATATGGAGATTCAACATCGACAACACAAAATATAATTTTAGAAGATATCCCTTTTAATGGAATACTCATTGTGATCTCCCCTTTGGGCTTATTGGCAGTACCATTGAAACCATAATATTTATAAGTTGATGGTATTAGATCCTCGTCTCTTCCTCCCATGGTTTTGTAAGTATGATAAAATAAGATATCCACCGAGCTTCCCATGTCAATTAAAACTCTGTTAATAGCCCATGAATCTTCAGCTTCATCATCCTCATTTTCTTCATCTTCTTCTTCTATTTGTTTTGGATTTATTTCTAATCTTACCACTAGTGGGTTGTCATGCATCTCGCCAGGCTCAGGTACTTCTTGTGCAGTGAAAGAAATAATCTGCTTTTTCCACTCTTCTAATGGCGAGGATTTTGCAATATTCATTATTTCTCTCCCATCTGCATCCCTCGCGAAAACTCTTCTTAGAACATTGTCATGGAAATCCTCTATAGTCTTGTATGAATGTATGATGGAGTTACATAATAAATTCTTCGCTTTTGCTCCAACTTCTATTACAAACGTTTTTCCTCCCTTTGTTGTATTCACTCTGCGAATTTCTGGTGGTGGCGGTAGTTGCTGAGACTGTGGATGTCCTATTAGAAAATGGTTTAATTTTCCCTAATCTATCATCCTCAAGATGATTCTTTTTACATTCCTGCATTCATTTATTGAGTGACCATGAAAATGATGATAAGGGCAAAATTCTTGACTTCGATTATTTGGGTGTGGCTCTTTTCCTATATTCCAGGGTACGGGTATGTCCTCCATCAAAATTATAGCCCCCCAAATTTTCTCTATGCTAGCATTTAGAGGTGGCATCTTAATTTCTTCCCATATTATCTTTTGACTTCCTTACCCTCTATAATAATTTTGTCTTTAACCACCATAAGTCTCTTGCGGCTGATCAAGCCTTGGAACCTTATTATTTCCACTTCGACTAAAGAATTTTCTTTCCCCTTCGAACTCTTCTTGATCTCTGCTTCCCATAGATACTAATTTTTGTTGATCATCATTCATACTCTTTTCTTGCTTCACCTGTGAAGTGCTCGCTAATGTATTTATTAATCTGGGAAGTAGACTTGCTTTTGCTGCACCTGAACTGGTGTTCGCAATGGGATATGACTCCATCTCGTTTTGTTTCTCCTCCAATGAAATGTATTCTTCTTATAACTCTCACAGCTCCGTCATGGTGATTGTATTTTTGATTCTGAAAATTTGTATATACAACAGATTGGTTGCGAACATAACATTAATGAAAGATAAAATGAGGTATCTCTCATCCACTTTTCCTGCTATCTCACTACACATTGTCTTCCATCTTATGGTTAGATGTTTCAAACTCTCGCCAACCCTATGTTTTAACCCAAATACATCTTCAATGCCAGGTCGCGAAGAATTGTTACTTATATATGCTCCAAAAAATGTAGTTTGCAAATGATTGAAAGAAGTTATAATGTTCTTAGGTAAACCTTCGAACCATTTTAGCGCCTCGCATGTTAAGCTGGATGCGAAATATTTGCACAATACAGCATCATGGTTTTCCCATTGTAGCATACACCTAACATAAGCTTTGACATGTTGAATAGCACAAGTAGTTCCATCAATGATACTGGTTAACGTTGGCAAATTGCATTTTGGGGGTTTTCCTCCTAATTGTAATTCTTGGGTAAATGGAGTTTTCACAGCTTCTTCAATGGCCTCATCAAGTTGCCTTCTGCCTCCCTTTCTTCCGTTATTTAACATTCCCCTCATTTCTTCTAACTCTCTCAAGATCTGTTCATTCCCAGCTGAATTTTGCTCCATTGGTCTTTTCAGTGCAGCTTCCCTTCTTCTGCGCTCTTGTCTTTCTTGCCTTGCGAGATTTTGTGCTTCTTCTTCAGCATATTCATTCTGCCTTCTTCCGCGATTTTCTTTTTCACCTCCCTTATGAATTCGCAAATGATTATGCCTTTCATTTTCTCTTCTGCGATTTTCTTCATTTCTCATCGTTTCTCTTCGCTGTCTTTCTATTCTTCTTTGTATTCTATCATATTCCTTATTGATATTATCATTGTTACGATTTCTTGCGCGTCTCCTTTCTCGATTGTCATGATTGTTATGACGTATTGCTTCTTGAAACTCTTGTTCTTCCGCTTCTGCTCTCAATCTTTCTCTCTCGCAAGCTAGACGTGCTTGTTCAACATAATGTCTCTCAATTTCATCCTCAATTATTCTTTGGTTTCTTTGAATTTCTCGCTCATGTAATATTCTCATACCTTCTTCTCGATTTTCTTCACCATCTTGGTTATTTCCACCCTCTTGCTTTCTATTATCATGTCTATCATCCACAGTTTCACCACGCGGAATGTATCGATCATTAATCACCTATTCTTCTCCATAATTCTGCTCTTCATTTGGATTTTGCATTTCCTCTCGAATATTTTCACCAGCGTTTCTCACAGGGGAATTTCTCCTTGCTTCTTCTCTAAATGATCTTGAACTTGATCTTGCAGTACTTCTTGATCTCCTATTTTGTAATCTCAAATTCTCCATTCTTAACTCATGATTTTGTCTTGTTAAATTCGCGCGTTCTTCCGCCTCTAACCTCCTTTCCTCTTGTATTCTTTGTCTTAAAGTCTCTACTGCTTCATTTTCGCCATCTCCATGAATTAATCCTCCAACCACTTCTTGATCTCTTCCCTCTCTACTTCCATTTATTAATTGTTGATTTTCTGCTTCTTCTATTGAATCTGATCACCAAGTATGCACGCTCACTCTGTCATAATCCACATCTTTATCTTGTATCGGTGTTTGCTGATTCAGTTGTTGAACTTGATTTTCTCCATTATTCCTTGTTCTGTTTCTCCTTGTTCTTAATCTTGAAGATTCTCCTATTTCATTTGTCTCTTCTCCAGCAAGTCTTTTACTCCTCCTTACGGTTGTTGGTTGTTCTGATGTATTTTTTCTTCTATCCATTCCTTCAAATTTAATGTATTACTGTAAATCACGTAAATATATTCTCCAATTTCTTCAAATTCTTACAAATCAAAATTTCAATCTTTGCTCAGAAACAGTCCCTGTTTCTAGCGCCATTATGTAGTTGCAGGAATTCCTACACTACACCCCTCACAAGAATCTACCATCATCAACACATATTTGAAGATTAAGAACAACACTTTATTGATTAATTCTTAGAAATGTTACAAGAAATGGAAGAAATTAAGAATACAACCGCTCACAAGAACTTTCTCTCTCCTCTAAACTTTCTCCAGACTCCAAAATTGATCTCTCCTTCTGAACCTATTGGTTCTATTTATATAGGGTAGTTACATAGTGGATGACAGCTAAGCTGTCCTTTATTTTTGGATATGACTCATGATACTCTCGCAGTAGTTGTAGTGTTAATCCTCGCAGGCGTTTGTAATCTTCGCAGCGTCATCACGCTCTTCTCATGTTTCAGTTATCGTCATCCGCTACGTCATTTTTTCAATCATTCTGCGACACTCGCAGTGTGTTGTTGTAAATCTCGCAGGAGTATTACTGTGGCGATATTCTGATCCTGCAACAATAAGGTTTTCCCCTCAACGTATCACCAGTGCCTGAACACTGTGCTGAATAAAGAAATTATTCGTATTCCTGCGTCGTTGTCCCCTTACGCACCAATATGTGGAGTGGAATTGTTTGAGCCAAAAGAAACTCTGCGGGATGGATCAGGCAAAGTTCATTGCATCCCACTCCCCACGTGGGCATCAATCCAGGAGGAGGACCGACTAGCATCATTTAAGGCTAATCCCCACGATATGTCGGGACATTCTTCTTCATCAGGTAAAGCCGCAACTCATGTTCATACTAAAAGAAATCGAACTTTTGTGGCGAGCCATGATCAGAAAGGGAAGACTGTATACCGACGCCTCTGTTAGAAATTAGCAGGGGACACTGCTACCCAGTCTCTCCGCCCAATGGAATGCTACAACAACGAATAGCCGCAAGGAGAGGTGTTGGATGCTCCATGACAGCTGCAGGATGACACCAACTCCACGACTTATGAGATCGAAGTCATTAACATTAGGAATAAAAAATCTCCCAGGCTTATCTCTATCAGCACAACCTTATCCACAGATGAACGTGCAAGAATTTTGCAACTTCTCAAAGAATACCAGGATATATTCGCTTGGAGATATGAAGAAATGCCCGGTTTCGATGAAAAACTGGTCACCCATCATCTGCATGTCATACCTGGATCCAAGCCTATCAAACAGTCTCCGTGGCAGTTCAGGCACGAGGTGGAAGAGCATATCTAGACTAAGATACAGAAGCTGCTAGCTGCGGGCTTCATTAAACCCATTCATCATCCGACCTGGTTGGCTAATGTGGTTCCAGTAAAAAAGAAAAATGGGCAGATCAGGTGCTGCGTAGATTTCAGAGACTTAAGCAGATGCTGCCCAAAAGACGATTTTCCTCTACCTAACATCGACATGTTAGTATATGCAACCAACGGGCACGGTATGTTTTCCTTCATGGACGGATACAACAGGTACAATCAGATAAGAATGTACGAGCATGACGCAAGTAAGACAACTTTTCGAACTCCTCTCAGAAATTTTTATTATACTGTAATGCCATTCGATTTAAAGAATGCCGGTGCGACCTATCAACGTGTTATGATGTCAATCTTCCACGACATGATGCATAAACAAGTTCAAGACTACGTGGATGACATAGTAGTCAAATCGAGAGCTCGGGCGGATCACACAAGAGTCCTACGGAAAGTGTTCGAAAGGTGTCGTGAATACAAATTGAAAATAAACCCATTGAAATGAGATTTCAGTGTTTCTTCAAGCAAATTTATGGGATTCCAGTTTACTGCTAAGGGAATCGAGGTGGACCCATCTAAAACTCAAGCTATCCTCACGATGCCGCCGCCACATACTGTGAAAGAGATCCAAAGCTTCATGGGCAAGGTAAACTACATTCGACTTTTTATACCCGGTTTGGCCCAGCTCATCGCTTCATTCACCCCCTTACTGAAGAAAGGAGCAAGTTTTGTCTGGACCGCGCTACAACAGGAAGCGTTCCAGAAGATTCAACGGATATTATCATCTCCAGCGGTCATGAAGCCCCCTGTCCAAGGAAGACCATTGTGTCTCTACACTGCATTCAACGATACTGCCGTAGGGGGCTTGCTTGCTTAGGATGATGATGAGGGAGTCAAACATCCCATATACTATTTAAGTTGAGCATTAAGAGATTCTGAACTCAGATATCCCAAAGCGGAGAAAGCATGCATAGCCCTGATTCACTCCATTCAGAAGTTCAGATATTACCTGCTGTCCCACAAGCGCTATACATAACATGCGCATCACCAATAGCTATCAAATAACAAGCCGTTGCTGATTTACTGGTAGCGTTCCCTGGTGAAGGCACTACTGCATTACATGAGGATCTTCCCGGAGAATTTCCAAAGATATCCGTTGTCGAAGAAGAGGTGTGGCTGCTGTATTTTGATGGCTCCGCCACTCCTAGCAATAACACTGGAGGAGCAGGCGTGGTCCTAATATCTTCAACTGGCGAAGTTTCTCGCATTCTTTCAAGTTAGAATTTCAGTGCACCAACAACTCAGCAGAGTATGAAGCCTTTCTCATAGGACTGTCAATAGCCAGACAAGCAGGGGCCACTCTCCTAGAGACAAGAGGTGACTCTAAGCTACTGGTTAATCAGATGAATGGAGTATACGCGTTGAAGGAGGCGACATTGGCCCCGTATCGATCAAAGGCGCAAAAGTTACTAAACTACTTTGCTGGCGCAACCATAACCCATGTTGGTCGCAACAACAACAGACATGCTAATTGTTTAGCCACACTGGCATCCAAACTGCAGTTTGAAAGCTTAGAAGAGACCTTAACCATAAAGATGAGGATATTGGAATCAATATGGCTTTCACAACGCGAAGATATTGGAACATGTGATTGGAGAACTCCTATCATTCAAGAACTCAGCAGCTCGCTTTCTCAAGGAAATGACAGTCTCAAAACCCTGCAGAGCTTTTTTATGCTTCATGGTATGTTGTATCATCGAAACTCGGATGGTTCCCTATCGAGATGTCTTGGAGATGAAGAGGCGCAATTACAACTTAACCGCGTTCACGATAAAATTTGTGGACAAACGTTGGTAGTAACGCTCTATCGTCGTCTTCAACTCCTAGGCTATTATTGGCCAGAAATGGAAGCTCAATCTCGTTTACTCCAGAAGTCTTGCTCCAATTGTCAAGTACCACCACATCAATTGGAGGTTTTCAACGTAAGACATGATGGGGACTGGAGAGAACCGTACGTTATCTATCTCCGCAACGGGGTAGCCCATACCAATCAAAAGGATGCTTTCAAGATGAAGCAAAAGGCGAAGCAATTCGTATTTCACGAAGGGATCCTATATCTCAAAAGTTTTGGAGGCGATATATTATGGTGCCTAGCTAAGGAAGAGATTCCGACTATGTTGAAAGAAATGCATGAAGGGGAACATCAAGGAAAAAGGAAACTATTTCTCCAGATTCACGAAAAATACTATTGGCCAACCATGGAGGATGATGCAGCTGTATTTGTTCAAAGCTACCATGAATGCCAAATTCACGGGAACCACATTCACGCACCTTCCACTCCTTTACACTCGATAAGCAGTCCATGGCCGTTTTATAGTTGGGGACTTGACATTATTGGGAAGATTAATCCGTCATTGTCAAAGAAACATGAGTATATCATAACTGCGACGGAGTATTTTACCAAATGGGTTAAATCCATCCCTCTACGAGGAACCATAGGAGCAATAATTACATCTTTCATTAAAGAGTACATCATTTGTCGGTTTGGTGTACCCAAGCATATCATCACCGATAATGGCACTCCCTTTGCAAACAAACAGGTACGAGAACTGCTTGAAGAATATGGGATTAAACAGGTCTTCTCCACCATTCACTATCCTCAAGGAACATACAAGCTGAGAGCACCAACAAGACGCTAATTCTGATTCTTGGCCAAACAGTGCATGAAAACCCCAGAGAATGGCACGAACAGCTGCCTATGGCGTTATGGGCGTGTCGTACATCACCTAGAAGTTCCATTAGGGTTTCTTCATATTCACTTGTTTATGGTGCGAATGCAATCCTCCCAGCAGAAATCAAGATTCCGTCAGCTAGGATTGCAGCAGCGAGTGAGGTCCACTAGAACGAGGCTGAAGCATCTAACTCAAGAATTCCTGAGTTAGACACTCTGGACTCCAGAAGAAGCAAGACGGGGGAACATGCTCAGGTGTACAGAAATAGGATCTCGAGGGCGTATGACAAGACTGTGAAACCACAATTTTTTAAAGTAAGAGAGTTGGTCCTGAAGACAGCCAAGCACACTCAGCAAGACATGTCTGCACCAAAATTCTATCCAAAATGGGAAGGTCCCTACGTGATTACCAAGGCTTACAATACTGGCTACTGCAAAATCATTAAGGCGGGCAAGTTAGAAGCAGTCATTAACGGAAAATGGCTCAAAGCATACCACACTTGATCATTGTCACGCTACTGTCCCAAGACATGACAATACATGCATTTTTCATTACACATTTAAATTATCAATTTATTCAAAAAAAAAAAAAACGTTAATGAATAAAAAAAAACTTTATCCATCTACCAAAAAACCAATGCAATTCATTTCTCAAGTGTAGGACCAGAATATCGCTACAACGTTATTCCTGCGATATTAACAACGTTTCTGCGAGCGTCACTGCCAATTCTTTAACAACGTTTCACGAGCGTCACTGTAGTTGTAGGAAATCCCACAACTACACCCTCATGAGATTCTATTAATTTGATTTGATGATCTAATTTATTTTATATTAAAATGAAGATTAAAGTACTAAAATTATAAAATTATAAAAGAGACACACATTTTTTTACATGGTTCGATCATTGTGATCTACATCCATGGTTCTTCACTAGTGATTGTATGTAATTACATGATTTTACAATTGAGACTCCATTAAAGAATATTTGGAGCTCTAGATTTTTGGGGAATAAGATCATCAAGAAAATAAGTCTCTCTCTCTCTTTATAAAATTCTAACTTCAAATATCTCTTCAAAATCTATTCTCCCAAAGAACTCCTAAAAAGAACTCTCCCTTTCTCTTATGCCTAAATGGCTATTTATATGATTTTATATAAAAGATGACAGTTGTGTTTCCCCGCAATTTCGGATCTAAAATATGTCATGCGAGTCTTCGCAGCCTTGCTCGCAAGATATCTTTTCTCTCCACAATTTTGCAAGCCATCATTTGTTGCGTCGTTAATTATTCGCAAGCATAATAATGATGCGAGATTCTGCTCCTACATTTTGCCTATTTTTTCTTGAATATTGCTTGAAGAGCGATCTTCAGGAAAAAACTAGTTGTTGTAGCTATTGGAGTAGTCTTTAATCTTTTTTGATGAAGGATCGAGCGAAAGAATACTGGACTTGAAAAGTATGTACTTTCCTCTATTCTTTTGCGAAGTTCCAGAATGTTGCGAAGTAAAGAATATCAATCCTTGAAGTATAAGAAGTATGAAGTATCCTTGAATAAGTATAAGAAGTACTCAATCCTCGAAATATATAATAAGTATCCATCCCTGACTGCGAATAAGATGTATTGCGAAATTATTATTCCACATTCTATGCCTCATGTTGTGCTGTAATGCAAATAAGAATTTAGATTAGTATTTAACATTTCTTTTATCAAAACTTTTTATTTATATGCTACTTCAAAATCTTTTTGTTTGTTTTGATTTCCTTTGTATGATTTATTTCATCTCATTTGATAAATATCTTTCATGGAAATGATCCTAATAGGTACCCCATTACATTACGCACTGAGGTTCTTTGCCTCTTGTGAATGTTTCTTCGCGAGTGTACGCCATAAAGGTTTGCCCGCTACTACTCTCCATGTTGAATATCATATCATTTGAAACAAAGCAAATTTTTCAAGAGAAATATATAAATTGATTTGTGTGAGATTTTTCTCGGTTTCTTTTGTAATTATGAAATCTTGAAATCTTTGTAATTGTGCAATTGAATCATTTTTTGTAAATCAAATCAATTTTTTTTTTATTTTCTGTAAAAGTAAAATGTTCGAGGAAAGCGGTACTTAGCTTTCATGTGAGTCGCAAAAACAAGTGTGAGAAGTGAGACTTGAACCCTTGACCTGCTTCTTGGATTTTCTCGTGACATACCAACTGTACTAAGCAGCTCTTGTGAAATAATCAAAGTTCTTGCGAAGTAATCATATTCTAATTCCGCGAGATGAATATCTGCGAAGTAAAAAATTATTTGCTCGCAGGGGGAATCGATCTCATGTCCTCTAGTTCGCATACTTCCTTCTTGTCCATCTGTGCTATTTGTTGCTTGCGAAATATCTCTGCGAAGTAATCATAAACTCTTCTCTGCGAAATATCGTAAATATACTTGCGAAAAAATATGTTTGTGCTGTGACTTGATCCCGCGACCATGGAATTCCTTAAATTCGCAGACGACCAATTGTGCTGCCTCTTGTTTGCGAAATAATGAAACAATATTGTGAACTTATTCATTTTTTTCGCTCTTTGTAAAAAAGAAGAAAATTATGCTCGCAAGCATAATCGAACCTGCGACCTCTCTGTTACTCATTCAGCCTTAAACCATCTTTGTGAATTTCTGTTCATGACAGAAATTGCAGTGTCTGCGTCTTATCTCTTCTTCGTCCTTCCTTTGTTTCTTCACAAATTGCCTCTTGCTTTTTCTCTTGAATATGAAAAACTTCCAAGAAACTTTTGATTTCTTCCTCTGATTTGTAGATCTGGCGAGATCCAACTCTAGCAATAGATAATTTCCCTGAATCTCTTTTCATGTCTTTGAATTGTTGATGATGTTTATTCCTTGAAAGTGTATCTTCTTCCATGAAATTTCCATTTTTGAACCTAAACTTTGTAGATCTAGAAAAATATGAATAGTAATTAATCTTCATGAAAATTTCTTGAACCAATAAATTACAGGAAGGATAAATCCTTGACTCCTCCCTGTTTCTAGCGCCAATTATGTAGTTGCAGGAAATCCCACAACTACACCCTCATGAGATTCTGTTAATTTTATTTGATGATCTAATTTATTTGATATTAAAATGAAGATTAAAGTACTAAAATTGTAAAAGAGACACAAGAATTTTTACATGGTTCGATCATTGTGATCTACATCCATGGTTCTTCACTAGTGATTGTATGTAATTACATGATTTTACAATTGAGACTCCATTAAAGAATATTTGGAGCTCTAGATTTTCGGGGAATAAGATCATCAAGAAAATAAGTCTCTCTCTCTCTACAAAATTATAACTTCAAATATCTCTTCAAAATCTATTCTCCCAAAGAACTCCTAAAAAGAACTCTCCCTTTCTCTTATGCCTAAATGGCTATTTATATGATTTTACATAAAAGATGACAGTTGTGTTGCCCCGCAATTTCGAATCTAAAATATTCCATGCAAGTATTCGCAGCCTTGCTCGCAAGATGTCTTTTCTCTCCACAATTTCGCAAGCCATCATTTGTTGCGTCGTTAATTATTCGCAAGCATAATAATGCTGCGAGATTCTGCTCCTACAGTCACAGAATATCCAAAAGAAACTGACGATGGAAGAAATAAAAGAAGAATATGTTGATCTTGCGATGATCATCATTCTTGCGATAGAGAATATTGTAGTGATCGCGATGAGATCGCATAATAGATCCGAAATAGGAGGAAAACTTAGTTGTCATCCATTATGTAAATCCCTATATAAAGGGCTCGATAGATCCAGAAAAGGATGATGTATTTTTTGAGTTGAAAGAGTCTTGAGGAGAGATAAACTCCAAGAGAATATTTGTAATCTTGATTCCTTCCAATTCTGTAAACATTTCTGAAATTTGAATAGTAAAGTGTCATTTAAATCTTTGAAGTTTAATTGATTTATAATAGATTTCTATAGAATCTTAACAAGGGTGTAGTGTGGGAATTCCTGCAACTACATTTTGGCGCCCAGAAACAGGGAGAATCAAGCTAAGAAATCTCTAATTACAATTTGAAGATTTGAAAAAATTGTTAGAAAATTAAAGAAATGGTTAGAAGAAGAAGAAATACATCAGAGCCACCAACAACTGTGAGGAGGAGTAAAGGGCTTGCAGGTGAAGGAACAAGTGAATTAGAAGAATCTTCAAGGATAAGAACAAGAAGAAATAGAACAAGGATTGAAGGAGAAAATCAAATTCCGCAACCGAATCAACAAACATCAATACAAGATAGGAATGTGGATTATGACAGAGTAAGTGTGCATACTTGGAGGTCAGATTCGATAGAAGAAACAGAAGATCGACAATTGGGAAACGAAGAAGGAAAAGAAAGAAACCAAGAAATAGTAGGAAGAATAATTCAGGAAGGAGGAGAAAATGAAATAACGGATAATTTGAGACAAAGAATACAAGAAGAAATAAGATTAGAGGCAGAAGAGCGTGCGAATTTAACAAGGCAAAATCATGAGTTAAGAATGGAGAATTTGAGATTACAAAGAAGGAGATCAAGAAGTACTGTTAGATCAAATTCAAGGTCACTCAGAGAAGAACCAAGGAAAAATTCCCCTATAAGAAATGTTAGAGAAAATACTTGAGGAGAAATGCAAAATAGAGAAGATGAGATAATTGGTGATCGCTATAATCCGCGTGACAATAGAAATCAAGAGGGAAGAAATAACCAAATTGAAGAAGAAAATTCAGAAGAAGGTAGGAGGATATTACATGGGAGAGAGAATCAAAGAAATCAAAGAATGATTGAAGAAGAAATTGAGAGACATTACGCTGAACAAGCACGTCTAGCCCGCGAGAGGGAAAGATTAAGGGCACAAGTAGAAGAACATGAATTTCGAGAAGCAGTGCGACAAAATAATCATGAAAATCGATAAAGGAGACGTACGCAAAATCGCTACAATGGTAATATTCAGGAGGAGTATGATAGGATACAGAGGAGAATAGAGAGACAACGAAGAAAAATGAGGAGAAATGAAGAAATTCGCAGAGAAGAAGATAGGCAGTTACGATATCAAGAGGAAGATGAAAGAGAAAATCGCAGAGAAAGACGAGATGACGATGAAGAAGAAGATACACAAAATCTCGCAAGACAAGAAAGGCAAGAACGCAGAAGAAGGGAAACAACATTAAAGAGGCCAATGAAACAAAACTTAGCTGAGAATGAGCAAATACTGAGAGAATTAGAAGAAATGCGAGGAATGATAAACAATAGAAGAGAAGGAGGTAGAAGGAAACTTGATGAAGCTATTGAAGAAGCTGCGAGAACTCCATTTACTCAAGAAGTACATTTAAGAGGGATACCTCCAAAATGAAATTTACCAGCATTAACCAGCATTTTTGATGGAACTACTTGTGCTGTTCAACACGTCAAAGCTTATGTTAGATGTATGCTACAGTGGGAGAATCATGATGTTGTGTTATGCAAATATTTTACATCCAGCTTAACTGGCGAGGCATTGAAATGGTTCGAGGGATTACCAAAAAATACCATAACTTCTTTTGATCATTTACAAGCTACATTTTTAGGAGCGTATATTAACAACAATTCATCGCGTCCGGGTATTGAAGATGTGTTTGGGTTAAAACAGAGAGTTGGTGAGAGTCTGAAGCACTTAACCATAAGGTGGAAATCAATATGCAGCGAGATGTCTGGAAGAGTAGATGAAAGATACCTGATTTTATCCTTCATTAATGCAATGTTCGCGACTAATCTGCTATACAATCAAATTTTCAGAATCAAAAATACAATCACCATGACAGAATTGCGAGAGTTACAAGACGAATACATTGCTTTGGAGGAGAAACAAAATGAGAAAGAATCATACCCAATCGCGAACACCAGATCGCTAGCGGCAAGTGGAAGTTTGCTCCCTAAAATGATAAATAATGTGGCGAGTACCTCGCATGCACAACAAGAGAAAGTAGTAATTGATAACCAACGAAAATTGGTAGTGATGGGAAGTCGAGATCAAGAAGAATATGAAAGGGAAAAGAATTATTACAATCACGGTGGAAATAATAAGATTCAAAGACTTGATCAACCGAAAGAAACTTATGGCGGACAAAAGCAGAATAACTTTAGAGGGTAAGGAAATCAAAAGATAATATGGGAAGAAATTAAGATGCCACCTCTTAATGCTAGTATAGAAATTTTTTTGGAATCTATCATTCTGATGTAAAATATACCATTACCATGGAACATGGGAAAAGAACCACCACATCCAAGCAATCGAAGTCAAGAATTTTGTCCTTACCATCACTTTCATGGCCATTCAATAAATGATTGTAGGAATGTAAAGAGGATAATTTTGAGGATGATTGATCATGGGAAGTTAAATTACTTTCTAGTAGGACATCCACAACCTCATCAATTACCGCCAGCACCAGAAACTCGCAGAGTGAATGCTGTAAAAGGAGCAGAAACATTCGTGATAGAAGTGGGGGCTAAAGCAAAGAATTTGTTTTGTAACTCCATTGTGCATTCATACAGAACTGTGGAAGATTTCCATGACAATGTTTTAAGTAGATTCTTCATGAGAAATACAGATGGAAGAGAGATAATGAATATAGCGAGAGCCTCGACATTAGAAGAATGGAAGAAACAAACTCTATCTTTCACCGCGCAAGATGTACCAGAGTTTGGCGAGCAACATGACAACCCATTGGTGGTACGATTAGAGATAAATCCAAAGCAAATGCAAGAAGAAGATGAAGAAAATGATGGTAAAATCGAAGACTCTTGGGCCATCAACAGAGTCTTAATAGACATCGGGAGTTCAGTTGATATCTTATTCTATCATACCTATAGAACCATGGGTAGAAGAGATGAAGATTTGATACCATAAACGTATAAAATCTATGGATTTAACGGTACAGCTAACAAACCAAAGGGGGAAATTGAAATGCAAATACCGTTAAAAGGAATATCTTCAAAAATCTTATTATGTGTTGTGGACATCGAATCACCTTACAATGCTCTTATAGGACGACCTTG
Organism: Papaver bracteatum; assembly: GCA_023529315.1. Lineage (NCBI taxonomy): Eukaryota > Viridiplantae > Streptophyta > Magnoliopsida > Ranunculales > Papaveraceae > Papaver > Papaver bracteatum. Next base: position 254,034 of record JAJJWX010003032.1, on the reverse strand, counting down.
GTTACACGGGATATTGGGTGTAGCATATACTTATCACCAGTGTATCAAATTTCCTCATCCTAAAGGTGTTGGAATTATTAAAGGAGATTGGGGAGAAAGCAAGAAATGTTATGAAATCGATATGAAGTCTTGCGAAGAAAGAGCTGAAAAGAATAGCAATTGGAAGTACAAAATCAAACAACAACAGAGATGTGAAAGGTTAATGATTGATACAATAGAGAGGAAAGAGGATGTGAAAGCTGATGGCGAGCGTCTCGTAGAAAAAGAAACAACAGTAAAACGTAGCAGAAAAGCAAAATCAGAAAATAGTAAGTAGAGAGGTAAAATGATGAACTTTAGAGAATTCTATGAATGATTTGTTTGAAGAATATGTAATTGAACAGAATATTCTGCTTGAAAGAATCGCAAGATTTTACAAAAAGAAAGAAGATCAAAGTTATGAAATTCTATCAGAGTTACAATACTCGCGAGAAGCGCGAATAAAATTTCGCAGAGATTAAAGAATGGGACGAACCTTTATGGCGTGCACCCTAGTTCGCGAATAAAATTTCGCAAGAGGAAAATGTAAGACCTAATAGCGCGTTATAGGAGGGGGTATCTCTCGACATGATTCAGGGGTAAGGTTATACCGCTGCTGGATCCTGAGTCATGCAGATGTTGGGGTTAAAGAAAACCTATCCGGGAGAGAGATCTTGGATTTCCAACTATATATGGTTATACCCTGGTTGGACGACCGAGAATCTCTTCCAAGAAGTACAAAGTATGACCAAGGCGTCGAGGTACACGGTTGAGACAAGGGTGCCAAGGGCGTACGAAACTCCCTTGCCATTCTTGGTAAGTCTTGGATACGATGCACTTGGCCTGAAGAAAACCCCACTTAGGGTGCAGTCTTGTAACTATAAGCCATATAGGCATAAAGTACAAGAGGCTGCGAAAACAGCTGGTTGTTGGTAAATCTGGATGGGAGGATCTAGTCTTGTATGGCCGATGTGCCCTCCTTGAAGGGGAAACCAGGGGGAAGATAAGGGCGGCACCCTCCATTAGGGAGCTGATAAGTGTCTTAAGATGGCAATGTCATGGGGCTATATGATCGCAAGAACATTTAGGACTGTCATATTATCGCGTGACGTAAATTATACAGAGGCAACAAGCCAAAAGTTAAGATGAGATCAATAGGTTTTTACATGAAAGTGTAAAGACGTCCTACGATTTCATCGCAAGACGGAAATGTCACGAGTCTTTGATCTCGCGAGAGAGCTTAGACTTGTCATACTGTCGCAATACAATCAAAGAAGAAAGATAAGGCAAGATCAATGGGTCAAAACATGCAAATGTAAAGACATCCTGCGATTTTGTCGCTAAAATAAAAAGGTGTGGCACAATAAGACCTTTAATTAGGAAGGCATAATAAGACCACAAGATTACTGCGATAATACTCGCAGTTGTTGTTAGCGATAACATCGCAAATATTAAAGAAAAATTTATTTAAAGCTAATATCTAATCTCTACTCAATTTTTTTCATATTGCAGATGAATAATAGAGGCAAGTATGGGAATGCATAAGAGCGATGAAATTATTATTCATCCACCATATAAAAATTGCATAGAGATTGTTAAAAGATAAATTTGCATAGATACTTAAAGGATAATAATTATATTGATTGATTAATTTGCAGAAAAAGAATTGTTTTCTAAATTCATACAGATAGAAGCAAAAGAAATTTACAGAATTGGAGAAACTCGCAGCAATGTTACAGAAAGAAGAAAATAAAAAGAAGATAGAGGGAAGAAGAAGAACTAGCTAGATTTATCGCCATCCTCTTTTTCAGATTTCTCTTCATCGCCAGATTTCTCCATTTCATCATCGCTATCTTCATTCTTATTAGATTCTTCTTCTCCACTAGACTTTTCTCCTTCGTCATTATTGTTATTATCTTCATCCTTATCAGAATCCTCAGCCTCACTGTCAGAAATGTCAAGACTTGGGATTTGTGAGGGGATTTCCTTTGCAAGATCAGAATATATAGAAGGGGAAATTCCATGATCACTGCAAACCAACCTAACAGAATCATTACGAACAATAATGAGAGATCTATTGAAATTCGCAGTAGTAATGTCAAACTGCTCCTTCAATCATGAATATTTATTATTGCGAGCAACAAGGGTATTCACGAGCTGATTCTTCTCATTTTCAAGTTCCTAAATTCTGTCAAGATATCTTTTTTCAGCTCCTGCAAGAATATGACATCAAGTTAGAAATTTTGTAGAGAAGAATAATGAAAATAAGAAAATAGCGAGAGGAAGAACAACTAACAACCTTCTCTTTCAGAAATCATATCCTTAATTAAAGCCGCCTGTTCAACTTGAAGGCTAACATTTACACCTAAATCATTCCTGACATTATCAAGAATATTCGCAGCCCAAGAAAACTCATCATCGCTATTTATAAGAAGACGAGATCGAACTTGAGTATCCCTCGCAAGAAGATATTCATTCTCGTGGACAAGCTTATCTCTTTCCATTTGAACGTTAAGAAGAGTCTTATGGAAGTCATCTAGAGTCTTGGAACCCTTTTTAACAGCAAGATCCTTCTCGTCAATAAGATCACTATTCCTTTTTCTTAATCTATTTATTTCTTTCTTTGAATCAAGATGAAGGTGCTTATATTTGTTGGTCAAACCTAAATTGAATATGTGTTCAATTTTTAAGAGATTAAGTTTGGATTTTAGTTCATCTATGGAAAGGGATTCAATCTTATTATCTGAGAAGTTACTTAAAGAGTTATTAAGGCTAGCAAGAAGAGTATTATCATCTACAGGTTCAGGGAAATATTGAAAGAATGTAGCCTCGTCCGTGAGACTATAAATATCTGCAAGTTAAAAGTGGGTGCTTGAATAAGCCGCGATAGAATAAGGAGAATTAAAATAAAAGGGGAAATAAGTAATACCATAGAGTTACTAGTTAGCTTTGTCAAGATCAGAGATCTTTTGTTTATCAACTGAAGCTTCAGCCTCCAATTGTTTATTCTTCTTATGGAGCTCAGCAACTTCAGATTCTAATTTTTCTTTATCCTGGCGAAATTTAGCAGCCTTCTTTTCATAGATGGTGCGTCTATTATCTAAATCAGAAGCAACAACAAAGGAAGCTCTTCCAATCTGCGAGAGAATAATATAAATTAAGAATCTAGCGATGGAGTAAATACATAAACAAATTGAATAAATAAAACATACCAGGGTACCAAGAAAATTCAAGAGACTGGGAGTCAGCGATCTTGAGATTCCTTGGAGAGAATCATTATCCGCCAAAATAGGGGCATCGCAAACTTTAGCGAGAGCTTGGGATGTCTTGTTAATAACTTCATCCTCATCATTACAAGTTATGCTGTGGGAAATATCGCCAAAAATTCTAGATAAATGGGTCATTGAAGAATCAGATGAAGAAGAGTTCTTTATAGAAGGGAATCCATAATTATTATTGTTAAAATCTTCATCATCATTATCCTTATCAAATTCAACACTCGGATTTTCTGGAATGGGTTGAGGAGTTGAAGAAGAAGAGGGATGGGTTTTACTTTTCTTCAAAGGAGGATCTCTAGATTCTTCACCACGAGGAGAAGAAAGTTTCCCTTCGGGATGAACAATAGATTTATCTTGATCGCCAGATCCTCCACCACGAGGGGCAGAAGACTTCCCTTTGGGAGGAACAACTGATTTGTCCTTTAAAGATTTCTCTTTAGTTCTCACAGTTTTTATTGGCTCTAGTTCTTCGATTTCCTGCGAGCACAGATGAAGATAAGAAATAGGGGCAACAATATATTGTTAAAACTTACGATAAGATATTCCTTACTTCATCCGTGAAGGATTTGAGAGCTAAGAAAGTGCTGGGCTTCCTAAATTTTTTATAACTGAGTTTCATCCTGTCAATCTGGAAAAGATAGAAGTCATTTAGCGATAGAGAGAATGTGAAAACGGAAGGAGAATAAAGGATCATAATTATACAAAATATCAGAGAGATTATACCTCTTTAGCTCGTTTAGGCCAATTAAAGACCCAAGGTTGATATTCTGCAAGATTCGCGGGAAGTTCGCGAGAACCAGAAATATAAGGACCTTCGAGACACAACGGAAAAATAAACCACTTGTCATCACTAGAATGGCGAGGGCCGTGATTGGTTTTCGTATGAAAATCAATATCTAGCATGAGAGCTTCTTCGACAGCGAGTTTCTTCAGGCGAACACCCCAGCAAGTGCTATCCCTCTTCATAGGGAGTATCTTGTAATTTTTGAAAAAGTTTTCTACAGTATAATCTGCAGGGTTAATTGGAATATGTTTGTAAAGAGGATTTTGAGCATCTTCAGAATAGAGCGATCCTTTACCAGCACCACGAGAAGCATATTCAAGTAGCAATCTAATGCAATCTCCACCTAATTGATATATTTCTCGCGAGAACCTCTCGTCAGATATTATTTGGTAGAATAATGGGAGTTCTGGGTCATAAAGAGGAAGGGGAAGACCAGCTTCAAGTTGTCCTAGCGATACTATGATTTTTTCGCGATAACATTGATCATCAGTAAATAATTTAAGAGAAAGTTCAGATCTATAATCCTGATCTGGAATTAAAGACAAGTTAAAACCTTTAATTTTGAGTTTCTCGCGCATATCATTAAAGGCCTTCAAGTTTTTAGTACCAGAAACAACCATTTTTGAGTATGGGAATGAAATAAAAGGTTGAAAAGAAGAAAGAAATCACAGCAGTAACAGAAGCGCAATTCGCGGAAGAACAGTAAAATTTGCAGAGAGGGTATGGTGAGAAAGAAGAAGAAAGTAAAAGAGAAAAAGGAAAGGAATGAGAAGAGTATTTATAGAAGAAGAAATTTCTCGAAGAAGATGAAGGCAATTAATGCAAAGGAAAGACGTGGGTGGTCAGATCGCAGCGGTTAGAGGAGACGTGTCAAAAATTTATTGGAAGAAAGAATTCGTGAAAACATCTGGCGAAGGACGTAGAAACGTGTCAGAACGGAGAAGTCTGAAAAGATAAGCAGTTATGGCATTTTAAAAAGTTCTCATGATCTTCTCTTCTTCGCAGAAAAGACATGAGAAGAGGCAAGATGTAGGACCAGAATATCGCTACAACATTATTCCTGCGATATTAACAACGTTTCTGCGAGCGTCACTGCCAATTCTTTAACAACGTTTCACGAGCGTCACAGAATATCCAAAAGAAACTGACGATGGAAGAAATAAAAGAAGAATATGTTGATCCTGCGATGATCATCATTCTTGCGATAGAGAATATTGTAGTGATCGCGATGAGATCGCAGAATAGATCCGAAATAGGAGGAAAACTTAGATGTCATCCATTATGTAAATCCCTATATAAAGGGCTCGATAGATCCAGAAAAGGATGATGTATTTTTTGAGAGTTGAAAGAGTCTTGAGGAGAGAGAAACTCCAAGAGAATATTTGTAATCTTGATTCCTTCCAATTCTGTAAACATTTCTGAAATTTGAATAGTAAAGTGTCATTTAAATCTTTGAAGTTTAATCGATTTCCAATAGATTTCTATAGAATCTTAACAAGGGTGTAGTGTGGGAATTCCTGCAACTATATCAAGGATATTCAAAAGAAGGAAGCGTGGTTTAGAAGAGGTCATCCAACATATTGTAGTTCATTTACAACATCATCTTCAACCTAGTTTGGTATCTCTCTGTCATATTCTTCAAGTTTTGAACCGCCTACTCCACCTTCTTTGATTCCGCAGCCAGAGCCTTCTCCTCCTCCAAGATAGCTTTCGCAGCAGGAACAACATTCACGAGGATAACATCTCAATCAACTTTGATGATGTCAAGACGCTGCCATAATCATCCCACGTTGAACTCCATGGATTCGCAGGTAGATACCATGTTCTCCCACTTTTCGAGATTTGATTCAGCAACGTTGCGGATATAAATATTCTCCATCTCAGCAATCATCGGAAGAAGACAGTTTACCGTGGTTACCAAGGCGGATGAACAATGACGAACTACATTCATGGTTGCGGTGTGGCCATAGTTTCTCCATACCTTTGTGTACAAAGGCACAAACTCCTTCCGCACTAAGAATCCACCGACATCTCGGTAGCTGGAAGATAAGCATTTCATTTGGATATCGAATAAAAGACCCGCATTGGGGTATTCATAAGATGAGATACCAGATCAGCATCTTCAAGGTCCGCAGGGGTAGGCGTGTTTGAGTTTGAAGGAAGAGGACTAGTGAAGTCATCGTCGTCGATAACCGTCACGCATGTTCCAGTGGGGTATCTCTGCAAAAAAAAGGATTATTTGTAGAAGAACAAGTAACTGTTCGGGTGTAGATAGTGGATTTTTGACAAAGGGTAGAATTATAAAACTATACTCAAGATTCGGAAATAGGATGGGTATTGAGGCTCACGTCTCTCGATTAAAGCATGAAAGCTCATGCCGCAAATCTCTGACTTAGAATTCTGTCTCTCAGAGTACATGAGATATGTAGTCTCCCAGCAGAAACCACGGCACATCTCATGAATGCTGAGCAATTTCAGTAATTACTCCGGATCCGGCAATCAGATGGGTATCGAGACTCGTGTCTCTATGCATGAAAGCTCATGCCGCCTCTGATGGAGAAAGTCTCTCAGAGAAGATGCGGATGTGCAGTCTCCCAGCTGAGACCACGACACATCTCATAAACCTCTGATTGAGAAAGTCTCTCAGAGAAGATGTAGATGTGCAGTCTCCCAGCTGAGACCACAGCACATCTCATAACCCTCTGATGGAGAAGGTCTCTCAGAGAAGATGCAGTTGTGAAGTTTCCCAGCTGAGACCACGACACATCTCATATTGTATAAAATCGAAAGATTGTGCGACAACGTCTTCGGGATGCGACCGGTTTTCCCCGACTATGCTAGAGGAATATGACACTCCAACAAGTTCATATTGCTCAAACCCTCAAATGATTAATGCTCCTAGGCAGGAAGCCCTTCTAGTATCGAGCCACCGATTAATTATCTGAAATCGTCTGAATATCTAGCAATATTCTACGAACCATCGTCTGAATATCCAGCAATATTCTACGAATCATCGTCTGAATATCCAGCAATATTCTACGAGCCATCTTTAATCGTCTAAATATCCAGCAATATTTTATGATTCTCTGTTATATTTCGTCACTTGAATTCGTGGTTCTTCCCAGCAGAATGCCACGGGTTAGTGATAAATATCCGACGAAACAGGCATCTGAGTATCGAATAAGCCCTGAAAAAAATGGTGTAATTGTAATTAGTAAATAATGCACAGACCAGCATGAACGAACGAGGAACCTATGCAAAATAGAAAAGAAAATAATAATAATAATATATTAGCAAAAACGTCAGGGACTGGGTTCACCAGCCGGCCAATTATGCCGTGACCAGTCCCGTGCCCAATTTTATATTTTATCATATTTTTGCTATTTTCCTGATCTCATGAAAATCCTCTCGTTCGAGCAATTTTCTTTATTTCAAAGAAATTATCTAAATCACATGATTTTATCAAAAAATAATAAAATTAAGGAAAGGTGACATGGGACCGCCGGCCGGCCGGTCATGCCCTGGTCGTGGCCGGTCCCACGCCTCACGTCCTCATTATTTTATTATTTCTCTCAAATTATGAAAATTCCTTGGTTTCTTATGAATTTTCTCTAAAATCATGAAAATTACCTAATTTCATGTATTTTTATCTAAATCACATGATTTTATCAAAAAATAATAAAATTAGGGAAAGGTGACATGGGACCGCCGACCGGCCAGTCCCACACCTCACGTCCTCATTATTTTATTATTTCTCTCAAGTTATGAAAATTTCTTGATTTCATGAATTTTCCCTAAAATTACCTAATTTCATGTATTTTCTCTAAAATCATAGAAAATATTAAAAAAATTAGAAAAAAACTTGTGGGACCGGGCTCTAGCCGGCCGGCCATGCCCTAACCGGTCCCACATGCCCCTTGTTTTATTATTATTTGGTGTTTTGTTTCATGATTTTATGAAAACTCCCTGATTTTAACAAAATACCTTGGTTTTCAACAAATCCCTTTGATTTTATGTAAAATTCCCTAAAATCATGAAAATTACATAAAATTAGGGAGAGTGTCTTGGGACCCGCGCCCATGGCCGGCCGGCATGCCTTGGCCTTTGCCGGTCCCACACTCCCATTCCTTATTTTATCTTATTTTATTTTGTCTCTCCTTATGGGAGTTCCCTAATTTCGCCAAACTCTCTAGTTTCATGAAATTTCCCTTAAATCAGAGAAAAATACATAATTTCACATAATACTGGGAAAAGCATGTGGGACCGCGTGTCAGCCGGCCGGCCATGCCCTAGACGTGGCCGATCCCACACCTTGTAATTCCTTGTTTCATTTATTTTCCCTCATCTCATGTATTTTTCCCAGTTTCAGCAAAACCATGGATTTTGCATATTTTCTCCAAATGTTGCTCAAACGTGCACCAGAGAATATAAAAATTCCCAGGACTGAAACTCGGACGTTGTGGTGACACGGGAACATCCCCTTGACCGACCAAGGGTGAACCTGAGGCTTACAAACAGCTGGTCCCGCATGTTTTAATGATTTTAACCTAATTTGCTCAACTTCTCATATTAGGTTCAAACGCTTTCCAAACTATTGGAAGTTTGCTCAAACGACCATTCGCTGGTCCCACACGCATCAGGAGCCAGTCTCATGACCTCTTGGCCGGTCCTTCACGTTTTCATAATACCAGGTTTTATTATTTGTTTCTCTAGCCGGTCCTATGTTGATTTGCAATAAATCATCATCTCGGTAAAATTAGGGTTTTGAATCCAGAGCTCCACAGAAACATGATTCTGAGCAGATTCAAACACTCTAATAATTTTATGTTGATTCCATGATCAACATTCTTATTTATTTTTCTCGACTCAGCAGTCAGTAAATTAAATTATTATTTTATTCAGTCCTGCTACCAATAAATTCATCAAACGAGCAATATTTTCTCAAACTGGCAATATTTGCTCGAACCGGAAATATTCACTTAAATTATCAATATTCGCTCAGACTAGAAATATTTGCTCAGATCAAAGAATATTGGTTCAACTATCAATATTCAACAATTCAGAAACACAGTTTGCTCATTTTAGGTTATAATGGTACCTCGTCTCAGCAGACATACATTTATTCATGAATTTCAGAACATTTGATAAAATGTGTTCAACTCAGCACTACATGGACTCATCGTCCCACGAAGTCAGCAATTGACTCCACAATCACGATATTTCAATCGTGTCATAATGGGGGGATATTAACTAGGGTTTTGGTCTGGCAGTCTTCGGCATGTGTGTTCACCCACGATGAGAATGTGAGCATGTCGTGCAATCAGTTGGAAGAATCAGCAAAGTAGTGGGTGGAAAATTAACCAAGTCTCCGCATGATGAGTAATTGGTTTAACATGATTTCCCACTTCCCCACTATCTGATTTCAGCAAACTGTCATACTTCATGGGATCATGGTGTTTTCAACTCCAGCATTATAAAATGTCTCTGAATCCTGATTGAAACAACAACACTAAACAAGATTCGAACAATTCGAACATTCGAACAACATTCGCCTAAACGAGCAATTTCTCATAAAAGTTCATACAAACAATCTTTCGTCTACACGAACTCACAGAAATCACTCTCAATTAGGCAAAACTCAATCATTCAGAGCATTTTCACGCTGAATTCACAATACACCTACAATCTCAGATCACCATTGATCTCACACATTTCTCAGCTTCCCTCCTACAGATCAACCCATCCTCTCTTATGACCGAATTTACTCTGGAATGACCATTGCTCTTGGTTTAGGCCGAGGTCTTACAAATTGATCTCTTGAACTAAAAGCACTCCCTTCTTGCAGTGCATTTGTGTGAGGTTCAACATTTCGCTCGGTTCAAAGAGTCTCCATACGGTCGACTCTTCAATTTCGTAAAAACCAGCAAATCGTTTTTTCCCATCTACAGATTGGCGACCACAGAGGGAGGTTAATCTCTCGGTTGCAATCGTTCATTTTCATAAGATGGTTGGTCTTAGGTCAGGATCGGTTACAAATCCTAATGCAAATATCGCTAGCACTAGCAACAATGAAGACATCCCGGAAACTGTTCCGGCTACTAACACTGATGGTGGTGACATCACTCCTCCTTACGCCAACACGGAAGGTCATCCTTTATTCGGTCGACGTCCCAAAGAAATCAGAGGAAATCCACCACCTACCATGGCCGATCTCATCAAAACGCAAGAGACTCTTGCAAAGAATCAGACGGATATGGCTGCAACACAACAGAAATTATTGGACCATCTGAAGACTCTCACGGAAAAACTGTCAGAGAAGGCTCAAGAAAAAGGGAAAGAAAAGGAAAAGCCCTCAGACGCCGCTGATCCTGAGGTAATTCTAATTCATATAGTAGATGATGACGAAGCCGGCAAAGCTGCAGGCGATTCATCAACAAAGGAGTTATCAAACATCATCACTCGTGAAGACCTGGAGCGTCTTATGGAGAACCGTGGAAAAGGCAACACATCACACGTCCATCATCACCAACCTCCTTATCCCGTCACTACACATAAGATTCCTCTTCCTAAAGGTTACATTTCTCCAACTTTTACTCTGTATGATGGAACTGGCAATGCTCGAGAACACGTTTCCGGTTTACTCGAAGCCTTGGGAGAACATGAACATAACCATGTTGTTCGGCTCAAGGAGTTTTCAAAATCATTGAAAGACAGAGCATACACCTGGTATACAACATTGTACCAGGGACTATCAACAACTGAAGAGAAATGATCAGCGCCTTCTACAGGAAATATTTCTTCGTGTCAGAGAAAGTCACTCTATCTAACCTTGGAAGGATGTCTCAGAGGGTCAGTGAAAATCCCAATGACTACGTGAAAAGATTCCGAGTCCAATCCCTAGATTGTCATGAACCAAATGTCACAGAACAACATCTAGTATATTTGTGCATCAACGGCATGCTCCCGGTATACAGAGCTCTGCTGGAGAATCTTCGATTCTAGACTTTCTCAGAACTTCATGAAGCGGCCAAGAGGTCAGCAACCACCGCACCTGCTCTGTTTGAAAGAGCAAAACCCATGAAGACTGAGGAAGCACGTGACACTCGAGGTAGCAGACGTCTGATCAACAAACAGTACAACCTGCAGCCCTCTGCAAACGCTGTTGCAGAAGGGAGCAAGTGCAAAGCCGAATCCACGGACAAGCATGCTGCCGCTCCTCTGAAGACACAAAAGAAGGACAAATCATAGGCACAAGCACAGACTCCTGGCCAACGCACAAAATCTCCTGACGACGATGCACCTTACTTTCCTATGCCCATTGGAGAAGTGCTCGAGCTACTATATGCCTGGATCCAAGATGGTGCAATCAAATTGCCATACGTCAGGAGAGACCCAACTGAGGAGGACATGGAAAATCCTTGTTATTGCCGGTTCCACCGATTCGTGAATCATCCGACAAGTAGTTGCAAAGTTTTGAAACGCATATTCAGAGAAAAGGTTGAGTCGGGAGAACTTAATATTGGATCCAAAGGGGAGCACAGAAATCCTCTCCCTTTCTGGACTTTCTCCATTTCCGAAGCACCGGTCAAGGAAGCAGTTCGGTCATTGATAGAGCATGTCTGCGAAATGCTCTATCTGTCAAAAGCGCAAAGAAGGGACATGTTTGCGGATTTAAATCACATAGTTTCCGGGAAACGCCTGCTGATTCCAGATGTACCTTCTGAACCTTCAGCCACTGACAAAGAAATGTATGATTGGGGACTGCTCACCACAGTGCACATTAAAGGAAATGAATTCAAAAGGGCCTTTGTTGATGTTGGTACTGTTGTCAACATCATCCCTTTGAAAACCCTTAAGGCTGCTGGAATTACTAGACAAGAGGGTATTCATGCTCCCATAGCAGTCAGAGACCACAAAGGGATTTTCAGAGACGCATATGGCTTCATCATTCTCAAAGTTACGGAGAGTTTGGTCTGTACTGAGACCAAGTTCTACATAATCCGAGAAGACCCTGGATATGACATGATCCTTGGAAGGACTTGGATCCATGCTGGAAGGATAAATCTGATGCCTTTAGCACGATCCACCACCGACGAAGACTCTGAGTCAGAAGAGGAAGCAGAAGATGCTCCACCATTTGAGCGTCTAGAGGAAATTAAAACTCTAGTAGGACTTATGCAAGAACCTGGAGAAAATACACCCACCTTTGTCAGGAGGTTTCAAGCTCAGGCAAGTCTTATCCCTCCCCATGCTCCAATATTACCAATGTTCAAATATGTTACATTGATCCAGGGACTCCTCCCCATGAACAATTTAGCAATGACTAAGAGTTACGAATGGATAACTTCACCTCGGCAATATTATGCCCAGTGGTTGGGTTCAGGGCATCTCCATGCTTATCACTCCATCAAAAAGTTTATTACTGAAGACTTAGCTAAGCATGACAGACAATATGTTGGATACTCCTCTCTGCCCGAATGTCCATATGTACCACAACCATGAAATCAGCGCAAAATATTCAAGGTACGATCTGCAAAGCCGGAAAAATTCAAGGAAGGGGATTTGGTTCTCAAGGCAACTATGCGGGATCTCCATTTTGCGAGGAGCTCTAATTGGGAAGGACCATTCATGATCGCTAAGTCCATCACCGGAGGATACTACAAACTGATCAACATGGATGGACGAACCTTACCAATAATTCATGAGAGTTGGCTTAAGGAATTTATCTGAGACTATTGGGCATTTGAGGTACTGGGCGTCTAAGCATTCATGACGTCTGGATTTGGCATTTTAGGATTTTCTTTCGTTGTATTTCAATTCCTCCAAAATGTTTGCAATACTTGCAATCAGTATTTGAATTCAACAATTTATCAAAAATTCAATTCATATTTCTTAAAAGAAAATCTCTATCAAGTCCAAAAGAAAATCCTTAACTATTTACCAATCCAAAATCATGATATCAAAACCCAAATAAAACCTCACATCTCTCAGAAATTCATAAGTTCAAGAGATTATGGAAAAGGAATCAAAGAAAATCAGCGAAGAAAGATTTTTGCGCCTCTGCATCCTTCAAATCCTGTAAAGCCGCTTTCTCCTTGTTCAGATCTTCAGTCAGTCTGGCAATCTTGTCTTCCTTCTCCATCACAGCATCATTGGGAAAGGGTATGTTATTTTCACATGAATCCTTAATAGCATTCATTTTCATACGAAGCCATTTCACATTGAAACCAAGTCTCTCAGAATTCTCCAAGTTGAACTCCCAATCAAAGAGTACATCTGGAGTTACAGCATTTCTGGCTCTAGTGCATATGTTGCTTACAACACGCAAGAGTACACTTACCTATATTATTAAAGCATAAGCGCGCCCAGGATTCATGTCAACAATTATGTGGCCAAATTTCTCCCATATTTTCTTATACAAACCCACATATCCAATGGGAACGCTGAATCCACCAACTAACTCATGATACGGGAGTGAGGCATTGAATGGAGGATCAAAGGAAACTCCTGCACTTGGATATTCATGTACAACTATACGGTTCTCAATTACTGGAGCCTCTACAATCAAAGCAACAGTTTCTTCAGTGTTTTCCGTTGGTGTCCTGGATTCTTCTATTATTGAAGTAGCAACAATCTGAGTTTCCACGGATCCATCAACAACACTTTCACGGACTTGAAGGGAAGATATAGTTACCTCCTTATCAATAGCCTCAGGGTCGCTCACTTCATCATTTCGGGTTCCTTCATTCTCAACTTCGGTATTTTGCACCTAATACGAAGATTACATGAGATTAGGATCATCCAAGCACGAAACCAAAAGAAATCATGAAATACAGCACACAAATGGTCAAGCATCATCAAAGTCTTTCATTATGCATGCTATATGTCAACAAATGGTGTGAAAGTCATAAAATCATGTTTTACAACGAGCCCGCCTGAGAAGATTTTACACTGCCATGTACAACGTGACGAACTGGGAGAAATTGGTGAAGAATAAAGGGTTGAATTATACACCATTCTATTCGTATGGAAGTTTTCTACAACATATCCAAATTTCATGATGATTGGATAAGAGATCAAGGAGATGTGCCCAAAAAATTAAGCAATGCGCAATCTGGAAAAGTTCTGAAAGTCTCCTGGAAGTTTACTATTTCGCCTTTTTCAGGACCTGAACATGCTCAGAACTTAAAAAGATTCTGTATTAAAGCTTGGAAATTCCATGGGCTTGAAAATGAATATGCATACATTGAAATTCTGGTTCCAGACGAAGGATTTACGGTATTTTAATTAAAACTGAAGCCTGAAATTTCCTGACGACGTATTTCGCCGAAATTATGTGCATGGTCGCATGAGTTTTTATTCATTCATGCACAAATCAGAAATTTTATACTTTTATAGAGAAGCCACAGGATAAATACTTACTAGGGGAGTCTCCAAACCACTTAGGGGCTCGGCAGTGATGGAATCATCATCGACAACTCCGTTATCTCCATTCAGTTCGTAAATTTGAGAACTCTCCATATTTTCATTAGGTTCAGAATTTCAGGAACTTTCCACATCCTTGTCACTCAATGAGGAAGGAGGTGCATCAACATCCTCCTCATCCACGATAAATTCCTCCTGAATACATCAACAATGGTCACCATCAAATCATCCCGAGGCATATCATGGTGGTTTAATTTGAAAAATGATACTTATATCAACTTCCTCATCAGTATTGTGTCCCTGGTTTGTTTGACCATGAGCGAAATGAAGACCATCAATAACGGATGGATAAAAATTCTGCAACCAAATGGCAAGTGTTGGTCCTGGTAAAGCGGTAGAAGAAGTCACAGCGTAAAAGTATCAACAACTTACAAGAAAATCAACTGGGGACTTTATGGTGTTGGGAACCAACTTTCAATTCTTACTCCTACCTTCTCCACCGTGAATAATTGCCTCTGTTTCTGAGAAATTCACTTTAATTCGGGATCTCAAGGCACAAACATCCTGCAAGAAGACATTGGTGTGATGATTAAAGGCAATTATACAATCTATATGAAGAATACACAAAAAATACATACCGGTAAACTTCTTGGAGATGTCTTTCGCTTCTCACCACCAGAAATATTTCTCAATATTGGACGAGAAGCACTCATCTCAGAAAAAGGAGGTTCTTTCACTAAAGGTTGGGCTGCCGTCACATAATCATTTAGACGCTTAAGCTGCTGGTCCCAGAATTCTATGTAACCCGGAGTCACATATGTGGTTCGATCAGCACAAGGGAACCAATAAAAGCTTCCTTCAGCATGTGTATGATCTAAACAGGTCTTAAGCTGTTCCACCGATGGTTTTATCTTCCGGAAAGTTGGAACGCATTGGTCCATACTTATATGACGGGCGGTTCTATCAACGTTATACTCCTCCACCGAAAAATCTCCATATGTAGCTGATAATAGATGACTGGGAGTGCAACTCAGCATAAAAGGTCTTTCGTCATCGCTCAAATCAGCATCGGATTTCAAATACTTACTTTCTCCAGTATTGAAAGTCGTCAATTGAGAAATGTAAGGAGGAATCACCTCCCAAGGACGGAAATTGAGCTCAGACTCATTATCTAACACATCAATAAGGCGCGTCTTCGACTGAATTTGCTTTGTAGACCCGCGCATGATCCTAGTGTTGTCCTTCTCATAGAAAATACGTCGAGCATCAGCATAGTTTAGACCTTGCAAGATACTACGGGGAATAGGAGCATAATTTTCGAAACGTTCCCACATCAGAGCTTGGAGAAATATCGTATTGGTGTATCATTCAATCTTCATAAAGCCGTTCGAAACGCTGGAGTCTATAACCAAATAATCCAGGTTAGAATACAAAGAGCCCAGGAATAAGCTACCTAATGGGAGTTGTTCACCTTGAGCTATCTTAATAGCAAAAGGGATTACAAACGGCTTCAACAAGGTCCCAGCATCTTCAAACACGTCCCTAGACAACCATAAACACAAGAAAGCGACAATGGACAACATACCTTCAGGTTCGTCAAGAGGGACGTCTCGTGGCCACCAGTGTATTATCCAATGAGGATAACAACCTTTACCAAAGACCTTGTTGATCCTCTCCATCTCAAATGTTAAGGTTTTGGAAACTGCTTTCTCCTCTGCCGTCCAAAGTTCTTCAGGAAAGTTACCTGTAATTGGAAGATGCAATAAAGCAACTACATCCTCCAAGGTGATGGTAAACTCTCCCCAGCTGCATATGAACGTGTAAGTTTGGATGCACCAGCGAGCAAGAAGAGCTACAATACCTCGTATATCATGAAAGATATATAAGTCTCCAGTTGTCTAAATGGCCTTGGTAACTTGTGCTCTATCTAGCATATCTCTAACATGAGGAAATCCCAGCATGTGCCTTGACCATCCAGAATACTTCTCTAAGGGTCGCCGAGATAACTTGAATTCGATCATTGAAGCTTGGAAGAGACCTCGCTCAAGACAAAACCGGATAGCATCTCGGGGAGTCACCAGTTTCTTCTGAGTAATTGTTCGGGGATTATCAAAAGACGATACACTGGGGACTTGAGATGATTTTCAGTCTCCTGAACCTTGAAGAATGCATCATCTATGTTTGGAACATTCTTGACTCCAGGTGTTTCTTCTTCTTGCCAACAAAAGTCTCATCCATACATGTTTCTTCTCTGGAGATGTCATCATCTACACACATTTCATCTCTAGAAGCATCATGGTCCGGGGAATCAGACATCCTTGCAAAGCAGCTGTGAAACCCACAACAATTATTATTTTCAGTCGTCTGAATGCAAATTTGGCGAGATGATGGATTCATGCAAACTTGAATTCCAACATCTAAAAAAGGTAATTCTTAACTCTCACCTCTTTCATTTTCACTAACAGTAGTGATGGTGCCACAAGAGTTAGCACGCGAAATTAGTTCGTTTCTTGAAACCTGCGGTAACGAACGAAACTTCATTAGTTCATAAAAATGATTTTCTTATAAAATCATACAAATAATTTCCATAATGTGAACATTCACACAACTTAACTTTGAAGTTTACAATAAGACATTATTTCATCATAAATAAATTGTCTAGTTTCGAAGGTTGCTCAAAACCCACGTCTTGATTTTGCAAAGCAATAATTCATGTAACTTATTCACGTAAATTTTCAAGAATTTATTTAATAGGAACAAATCCATGTGAATAACATATGTCATCATATCCAACATTATATGTCAAGGTTGCATATATGTTAAAAATAAATAAATATTTTCCTTCGTATTAACATTTTCTTTTAAAAGCGAAGGTTCATGCTAGTTTTGTGAAAGCTCACACTTCTTGTGATAAAATATTAATTCTCATGAAAGCTCATACATAAGGTTTTATCACTGAACACAAGTTACATACACATAATATGTCACGGCTACATATTTATAATAAAATCTATTTCCTTCGTATTAGCATTTTCTTTTAAAAACAAAGGTTTATGCTAGTTTTGTGAAAGCTCACACCCCTTGTGATAAAATATTAATTATCATGAAAGCTCATACATAAATTTTTATCACTAGACATAAGTTTATGTATATAAAAAAAAATCTATTTTTCCTCGAATGAACCCTATTTTCTAAAACGAGGTTTACTTCGGTTTTGTGAAAGCTCACAACTCTTAACATGAGGTTTTATTTCCCATGAAAGCTCATAAACAAAATTTTATTACTGGATACAAGTCTATTTTCAAAGAAAAATCTCTCATAAATCAGGGATTTATTATTAGTTTCAAAACTAACGACGGAACGAACATACGTTTAATAACTAAGGGTTTTTCTACAAAACTCACGTTAACATATACCCATGTATAAAATTTTAACATGATGAAACCATGAAAAACTCATGAAATTAGCAAGTATTTAAATTTTTTTTTTTACATGGACGTTGCCGGCCGGAATTTGGCCGGCCGTTGAATGGACGGCGCCGGCGGGTGGAATTTTGGCGAACTTCTCCTGCTCTCTTCTGCTACTGACGTGAAGGGAGGAATAATGTAGAGGAGATGGTGGACGTGTGGGAGAAATAAAAAAAAAGGGATTAATTCCTTTTATACCTAATTTTATTTCCAGAACCTAATTCCTTAAGGATTTCCTTTTTGGGACCGGCCCGTAAATCCTAAACCAACCATGGTTCCACCATCGAATCAACAATGCTACACGAATTTATGTTCGTTGGGAGACGCCATATTATGCCACTAGGTTTTTCTCAAACCGTGGTTTGCTCATTCAGTCGAAATCCGGTAACATCATATCTTATAACTAAGTTCAATTACTTATTTCAATTTACACCTGGAAAATCACCATTCAATGCTGACTGAGGAACATGACTATTCCTCACTAAGCAGGGCACTTAATGTAGATGGTGGATTTTCGACAAAAGGTAGAATTGTAAGAATCTACTACAGATTTGGTAATCGGATGGGTATTGAGGCTCATGTCTCTCGATTAAAGCATGAAAGCTCATGCCGCAAATCTCTGACTGAGAAGGATGTCTCTCAGAGTACATGAAGATGTGTAGTCTCCCAGCTGAAACCACAACACATCTAATGAATGCTGAGAAATTTCAGTAATTACTCCGGATCCGGCAATCGGATGGGTATCGAGATTCATGTCTCTATGCGTGAAAGCTCATGCCACCTCTGATGGAAAAAGTCTCTCAGAGAAGATGCGGATGTGCAGTCTCCCAGCTGAGACCACGGAACATCTCATAAACCTCTGATAGAGAAAGTCTCTCAGAGAAAATGTAGATGTGCAGTCTCCCAGCTGAGACCACGGCACATCTCATAACCCTCTGATGGAGAAAGTCTCTCAGAGAAGATGCAGATGTGCAGTTTCCCAGCTGAGACCACGTCACATCTCATACTGTATAAAATCGAAAGATTGGGCGACAACATATTCAGGATGCGACCGGTTTTCCCCGACTATGCAAGAGGAATATGACACTCCAGCAAGTTCATATTGCTCAAACCCTCAAATGATTAATGCTCCTAGGCAGGAAGCCCTTCTAGTATTGAGCCACTGATTAATTATCTGAAATCGTCTGAATATGTAGCAATATTCTACGAACCATCGTATGAATATCCAGCAATATTCTACGAATCATCGTCTGAATATCCAACAATATTCTACGAGCCATCTTTAATCATCTAAATATCCAGCAATATTTTACGATTCTCTGTTATATTTCGTCACTTCAATTAGTGGTTCTTCCCAGCAGAATTCCACGGGTTAGTGATAAATATCCGACGAAACATGCATCCGAGTATCGAATAAGCCCTGACAAAAATGGTGCAAGTGTAATTAGTAAATAATGCACAGACGAGCATGAACGAACGAGGAACCTATGCAAAATAGGAAGGAAAATAATAATAAAAAAATATTAGCAAAAACGCCAGGGGACTGGGTTCACCAGCCGGCCAATTATGTCGTGACCAGTCCCATGCCCAATTTTATATTTTATCATATTTTTGCTATTTTCCTGATCTCATGAAAATCCTCTCGTTCGAGCAATTTTCTTTATTTCAAAGAAATTATCTAAATTACATGATTTTATCAAAAAATAATAAAATTAGGGAAAGGTGACATGGGACCGCCGGCCGGCCGGTCATGCCCTGGACGGTCCCACGCCTCACGTCCTCATTATTTTATTATTTCTCTCAAATTATGAAAATTCCTTGGTTTCTTATGAATTTTCTCTAAAATCATGAAAATTACCTAATTTCATGTATTTTTATCTAAATCACATGATTTTATCAAAAAATAATAAAATTAGGGAAAGGTGACATGGGACCGCCGGCCGACCGATCATGCCATGGCCGTGGCCGGTCCCAAACCTCACGTCCTCATTATTTTATTATTTCTCTCAAGTTATGAAAATTCCTTGGTTTCTTATGAATTTTCTCTAAAATCATGAAAATTACCTAATTTCATGTATTTTTATCTAAATCACATGATTTTATCAAAAAATAATAAAATTAAGGAAAGGTGACATGGGACCGCCGGCCGGCCGATCATGCCCTGGCCGTGGCCGGTCCCACACCTCAAGTCCTCATTATTTTATTATTTCTCTCAAGTTATGAAAATTTCTTGATTTTATGAATTTTCCCTAAAATTACCTAATTTCATGTATTTTCTATAAAATCATAGAAAATATTAAAAAAATTTTGAAAAAACTTGTGGGACCGGGATCTAGCCGGCCGGCCATGCCCTAACCGGTCCCACACGCCCCTTGTTTTATTATTATTTGGTGTTTTGTTTCATGATTTTATGAAAACTCCCTGATTTTAACAAAATACCTTGGTTTTCAACAAATCCCTTTGATTTTATGTAAAATTCCCTAAAATCATGAAAATTACATAAAATTAGGGAGACTGTCTTCGGACCCGCGCCCATGGGAGTTCCCTAATTTCGCCAAACTCTCTAGTTTCATGGAATTTTCCTTAAATCAGAGAAAAATACATAAAATCACATAAAACTGGGAAAAGCATGTGGGACCGCGTGTCAGCCGGCCGGACATGCCCTAGACATGGCCGGTCCCACACCTTGTAATTCCTTGTTTTATTTATTTTCCCTCATCTCATGTATTTTTCCCATTTTTAGCAAAACCATGGATTTTGCATATTTTCTCCAAATGTTGCTCAAACGTGCACCAGAGAATATCAAAATTCTCAGGACTGAAACACGGACGTTGTGGTGACATGGGCACATCCCCTTGACCGACCAAGGGTGACCCTGAGGCTTGGAAATAGCTGGTCCCGCATGTTTTAATGATTTTAACCTAATTTGCTGAACTGCTCATATTAGGTTCAAACTCTTTCCAAACTATTGGAAGTTTGCTCAAACGACCATCCGCTGGTCCCACACGCATCATGAGCCAGTCTCATGACCTCTTGGTCGGTCCTTCACGTTTTCATAATACCAGGTTTTATTATTTGTTTCTCACACGAGCATTACTTCGGTAAATGATTAAACCAACATTTAATCATTATATCACCAACTGGTCCTCAAGAGACTTTGGTATTTTTGCTCATTCGAGCATCTGGGCGTTATATGGTGAACCCGTCATGCCGGTCCTATGTTGATTTGCAATAAATCATCATCTCGGTAAAATTAGGGTTTTGAATCTAGAGCTCCACAGAATAATGATTCTGAGCAGATTCAAATACTCTAATAATTTTATGTTGATTCCATGATCAACATTCTTATTTATTTTTCTCGACTCAGCAGTCATTAAATTAAATTATTATTTTATTCGGTCCTGCTACCAATAAATTCATCAAACGAGCAATATTTGCTCAAACTGGCAATATTTGCTCGAACCATCAATATTCACTTAAATTAGCAATATTCGCTTAGACTAGCAATATTTGCTCAGATCAAAGAATATTGGTTCAACTATCAATATTCGACAATTCAGCAACACAGTTTGCTCATTTTAGTTTATAATGGTACCTCGTCTCAGCAGACATACATTTAATTCATGAGTTTCAGAACATTTGATAAAACGTGTTCAACTCAGCACTACATGGACTCATCGTCCCACGAAGTCAGCAATTGACTCCACAATCACGAGATTTCAATCGTGTCACAATGGGGGGGATATTAACTAGGGTTTGGTATGGCGGTCTATGACACGTGTGTTCACCCACGATGAGAATGTGATCAAGTCGTGCAATCAGTTGGAAGAATCAGCAAAGTAGTGGGTGGAAAATTAACCAAGTCTCCGCACGATGAGTAATTGGTTTAACATGATTTCCCACTTCCCCACTCTCTGATTTCAGTAAACTGTCACACTTCATAGGATCATGGTGTTTTCAACTCCGGCATTATAAAATGTCTCTGAATCCTTATTGAAACAACAACACTGAACAATATTCGAACAACATTCGCCTAAACGAGCAATTTCTCATCAAAGTTCATACAGACAATCTTTCGTCTACACGAACTCACATAAATCACTCTCAATCAGGCAAAACTCAATCATTCAGAGAATTTTCACGTTGAATTCACAATACACATACAATCTCATATCACCATTGATCTCACACATTTCTCAGCTTCCCTCCTACAGATCAACCCATCCTCTCTTATGACCGAATTGACTCTGGAATGGCCATTGCTCTTGGGTTAGGCCGGGGTCTTATAGATTGATCTCTCGAACTAAAAGCACTCCCTTCTTGAAGTTCATCTGTGTGAGGTTCAACATTTCGCCCGGTTCAAAGAGTCTCCACACGGTCGACTCTTCAATTCCGTAAAAACCAGCAAATCGTTTTCCCCCATCTACATCGGGAAAGAAAAGGAAAAGAGGGACAAACCGGTATGATCTTCTTAACTCGGAGAATACGAGCTGAGGATTCATCATGATGCTCGGATGCAGGTCATGCACGTTTAGTAGAAGACCCTGTGAGGTATGAAGAATACGATCCACTATTGTTCGACATGATGAGGAAATGGAGTTTCTGCAAGAAAACCCTATCGTAAAATCATACGAGCGGTTCAAAATCCCTAACATACATATATGCTAAAGAAACCCTAAAGGAAGACTAAAGCGGCGAAGCCTACCCGATATATGAGAATTCAGCACCAACCAAGTCGTGCTTTCTTTCTGGATATGAGTGATTTGACCAGCAAGGGAGGAATCCCAGTAGAAAGAGAATTCCATTCTTATCTCAAACGCCTAAGGGAGGGAACCGGTCCCACCTAGGCTCATGGTCATGCCCGCATACTCACATGGAGGGTTGTCAGCAATCGGTCAGAGTTTCTCTAGGTAGACTTCCTTTATCCCGTCTTCCTATGTTGTATATGTCACCATATAATGCCTACCCCACAATAGTGTAACCATCATGTGCTAGGCAGGGGACTTAATGTTGATGGTGGATTTTAGTTCAGGGATAAAGTTGTAAAACCAATTTTTTTGCCGTCATCCTGTAAAGGGTAAGGCCATTTGACAAACGATGAGCGCAGAAATCCTCTTGTTTTATTTATTTGAAGCAATTCGATAAATATACAAAAATTCACCCAGAATGGTGCATGTAGCAACAATCCCTATTATGTGAATTTATAGTATTATTAATTAATACATGCCTAGCCTTGTATTTCCTGTGCTGTTCTCAACAAGACTCTCGTCATTGGTGCGGCATGATGACTGAGTGTTGTTCTCAATAGAGTAACACGAATCTCCAGGTGTCAATAGTGAGGCATGCACGAAGTACCCGTACATGCTATATCTCTCGGTGTGTTATACTAGCCCGATTGAGCATATTTGAATCTGGACTTTCCATATCAGTCTCAGAAACAATCACGACCATGCAAGTTGGCCACATGATTTAACCAGCCTAGACGATCCTCAGCAGGAGCAGGCTATCACCACAATGACCACCAGTGGGCCCGTTTATGCCCTGACCGGTCAAACATATATCACGCCTCCAAAATAGCCACCAAACTCCAGCCTGGAAAAGGGTGGTCGAATTGGTATGGAGCGGCTTGGAGGAAGCTCATATGAGCAAGACTGCCAACGACGATCTCAAAACCAGCCACGACCGTCCAACTTCGTCGACGTGATTGGACGGCATGGATTATCCCATGACCGGTCGAACATGCTTGTCCTGCACACCGGCAGGTCCCTTCTGACCTACCTAACCGACCTTCTCACGAGCAAGCCTTGGAGCAATAAAAGTTTGCCCAAAACAAGGTTGGCGTGATGCTTTAAGGGTCACGGAATCTCATATGCGTCGCAGTTTGATCACAACCATCCAACTTCACCGGCATGTTTGGATGGCTTAGATAAAACCTATGACCATGGAACAGGTACCAGCATGTTCACTGCATGCCCAATGTGGGCCTCACACGATCGGCCTCCCCAAGGGAGGAGCATAACATGCAAAACCGATGCATGGGTGTAAACCGTACAAAACCCTAATTAGGGTTTGCGGCATATTACATGTGTCGCTAATCGATCACGAGCATCCATCTTCGCAAGCTTGGATGGAAGGTGTAGATGTACACTTAAAGGGTCCCGAGCATGTCAACATGATCACAGTGGGTCCATATATATGTATGATCGATCGACCAAGGCCAACCATGGTCAGATATCTCGAAATGCATGCCCAAGGTAGGCATGACGCGTGGATTCCAATTACTTTGCTGCATGGGATTTCTGTTGCAAATCGATCTCAACCGCTCCTTTTTTCCGGTCAAATTGAGTGGCCTAGATCGTACTTTCATGGGGAAGTGAAGCATGGACGTGTACACCAGCATGCCGTCTACACGCATGCTTGGTCGGTCCTACCTAAAACACTTCACATGCTTGGTTTCGACCAAGCTGAAGAGTGATACTTGCGCACCTCTTCAAAACCCTAATCAACGGTCGCGGATGCGTCATGGATCATCTCGTCCGTCCAACTCTACCAGCTTGGTTGGATAGTCCAGGATAGGAGTTAAATGGCCAATAAGGTATCGTGGTGATTACCATATGCCACTCTACCACATGGAGTGATCATCCAAGGGAGGGCTTGCTTGCGCAACCTCCAAACAGTCATTCGAAGATGGCTAGGCATGCACCTGTTTTAAGACGCTTAATCCGCGACCTACTCCGTTGAGCTTTAAAACAGCGATGCTTAATCCATGTTGAGTATATTCAATGCATTACATGCATAGAATACACACGATATTTCATGAATATCGATTTCCTAAATAACTTAGTTATTTGACCTAGCACCGTATGCTACTTCCCTTGGGTACCATAATCTACGCCCGAGACATCAAACATGTCACAAACTGGGGGATACTTACTGGGGTATTGGTCTGGTGATTTACAGCGTGCAACGTACAACGCGCCATCACAAGAACGTGTCAGGAAGACATGGACGGTTAGTGATGATGGGAGAAGCGGGTTAAGACGTGATCGTGCAATCACCCACACGACCCCACTACTCCATCACTCAACTTCCTACGAGATGAAGGTTTGCGCTCTATGACTTGTATAAATAGGTCATTTGCCTATTTTCCAAATAACACAAACAAACACAGAAAAAACCAAGTGTTGTCATCAGTATCTAGAAACCACCATTCTGATACAAGTCATAAAAGCCAACACCTTCACAATCTCAACACCTTCTTCGCTTCCCTCCCTAAGATCAACCCCATCTCCTTCACTTTGTGACCGAAGCAAGTCTGGAATGGCCATTTCTTGGTTTAGGCCAGAATTGTATAGATTGATCTCTCGAATCAAAAGCACTCCCGTGTAATGCATTTGTTTAGGGTTTAGATTCATTTCTCATCCACGCACCCACAATTACCAAAACCAACAGAAATAGTTTTTACCCATAAATATTCCTTTAAAAAAATGTAAAATATTGTTTCCTAGGATGAAATCTTCACATTTACCCATTCACATAATCACAATAGCATTCATAAGATTATGTCGATGTAATATCTACGAAGTTCAAAAGATAAGCGTTATACTTCGTAGTCTAATTCCTTAATACTATGATCATATGGCCATGTCTCACTACTAGAGTAAAACATTCATTCACAGCTTCGCAGTTATGTTTTCAATATAACACGACTTGAAAGATACGTTAGGAATGAAACAGTTCAATTCAATATTATTAACCTCAAGAGGAAGGATGATGTCGTCGTTGTAGCTCTTTACTTCTTCATGTTCTTCAGGTCTTCAAGTAATACTTGTATGTCTCATATTCCTAGACTTTCTAGTCTAACCTATACAAAATTGTCTCTAGTACATAATCAAACGACTTTTAGATGAGTTTTGATTCACTAAAATATGAAAACCAAACTTGACATACCAATGCTTGGTGGGTTCAACCGAGCTATGCTCTAACAGATCCCGTTTGCAAGATAATACCCCTGAGTTTAGTCATGACAGTTGATGGTGAAACGCGATCCCATGCTTAAGATCTTTAAACAATTGTGACTTATGCAAAATGTTGATATCATTTTGTGAACCCGGGAGTCAGAAAAAAAAGCATGCCAAAACCAACAATCATAAGTAGCCAAAGCTTCCAAAATTACAGTTGGTTTTGGATAATGTCCCTTATATTAATCTTCCCATTCAACATGACACGAATGTCACGCCCACTGTATGCAATCAAGACTACCTAGTATTCTTGGTAAACCCCTCTTTGTGTTTTCAGCAGTGATTCTATCAACATCTATCTGAGTAGGTTTTCGTAAGAAAGTTGGACCAAATGGTCGACTATTGTTTCGCAAAACATTTTTAGATACCTAAATGCGGTTGTTTTGCTTACACAGATATGCTCTATGTGGAATCCGTTGGTATCCCGTAACATAATATGCGGATGGCTACAATGACCTTTTTTTCAGGACCAAATCCTCGGACTTTTCGTGTATCAAATTGATAATTAAGTAAAGGTTGTACCTGACAAAGATCGGCAATAAAACGTTGAGTTAAGTTGTGGCCCATGCAAAATCGACACTGAAAATTTGCATCGAAATACATACATCCAGGATTAAAATAATCATGCATCATCTTATCATGGTAAAAATATATCTCGCCACATCCATCTTCTAGTCATAACTTGTAGTGGCTCTAAAGGGTTTGGCATCATCTCTGAATGTAATTGCAACATAAAATTTCGCCGTCTTCTATCCTCAATTGCGTCTTCATCCGTTTGATGCAAAATGTATACATACATTTCTTCCTCTTCTTCATACCAGGTTTCATCCATTTCCATATCTTCTTTAGAGGAACCATAATCAGGATTCATGGTTAAAAATTAAAAGCGATTGAAATTGAGAGTTACTGAGAAAAGATTGTTTTGATACTTAGAACATGATATTTGGTGAATATCTTCCACACTTAACTTGTGGAGATAGTACTGTTATTTATATGGAAGAGAAGATCTCTTATTGTTACAAAGTTGTTAAACAGATAGACATATTCAAAACTCTAAACTATGAGATATTGGCTAACCAAAAGGAGCGAGTTATAATCCTGTATAGCTGTGCAATTATAGTCTTCACTTGACTGACTCATCTGGCTAGTCTTCAGGAGATTTTGCAGCTGTATACTTAACACCTCCCCTCAAATTGTACCTGAGTTGGCGAATGTGCAACTTGGAACGAAGAAACTGAAACCTTGGGGTAGACAAGCCCTTGGTGAATATATCAACTAGATGGTCTCTTGAGCTGATGAAACGAACTTGTAATTGTTGTATGAGAAAATTGGTATTTCTCTTCAAATTCATAGTGTGAGATAGTCAAAATACCTCTTCAAATGGTTGTGTGAGATAGTCGAAATACCTCTTCAATTGGTAGTATTGATTTTTGTCGGTTAACAAACACAAATGGTAATGGTAATGGTATTAATTTGTTTTGGTAATGTTGTTGAAAGGTGTTTAAAATTGGTTGAAATTTGTTTAGAACTGGTTTTTAAGAATGATGATATGAGTAAAGTAGTTGATGGAACTGGTGATATGGGTGAAAAACAAACACCTAAAGATGATGTAGAGTTCAAAACTCTCTGAAGTTTTTTTTTTTTTTGAAGCATCTCTGAAGCATTTTAACGAGCAGGTTAGGGATATATTATTCCTTTCTCAGTGTTGATTTGATTGTCTTCACAGCAGAAGAGTGAGGGGATCGAACCCTCCTGATACCAACTTAGAACATGATATTGGTAGAATATCTTCCACACTTAACTTGTGGAGATAGTACTGTTATTTATATGGAAGAGAAGATCTCTTATTGTTACAAAGTTGTTAAACAGATAGACATATTCAAAACTCTAAACTACGAGATATTGGCTAACCAAAAGGAGCGAGTTATAAGCCTGTATAGCTGTGCAGTTATAGTCTTCACTTGACTGACTCATCTAGCTAGTCTTCAGGAAATTTTGCAGCTGTATACTTAACATTGATGAAAGAGTGTTGTTATTTTGGAGGATGAAGTTGAGTAATATATATTGGAGTGGAATATAGCCGTTTCGGTGACCATTATAAAAATAACCATTCTCAGCCTATGATGACCCGTCAGTGGATGAAGTAAACCCGCCATCGGAGTTTGTTCTCCCGCACAGTCCTCTCCTGTCCGCCCGTGTCACAGTCGTCCCCCCACTCCAATTTACCACAGTGGAAAAACCACATTGCATATCCACGTGGCTTACCAACTAATTTGGTCAGGTAATTCCCATATGAATTGCCCCAAGTAAAATCGGAACTATTCACAAAGCTTTTTGTAGACGGCCACTCGACATGACATTCCCGCGCTAAATTTGGCGAATCAACCGTTTCATTCTCTCATCCTCAACCATTTTTTCCCGATCTTCTTTTCTCTCCATCCATTCTGGTTTCCATCCTTCTTCGTATCAACAGAAACAGAAGAAAAACAAAGTTTATGACTTGTTTGGTCATGGTGTTTATCTGGTATTCTCATTAAGAGGTGTGCAATAATAATATTTTTGTCAGTTTTTTCAAATTAATTAAGTTCTAAATTTATGAAAAAGCTTACTTTCTTAAATCTTGACTCAATTTCAGGGTCTGTAAATCGGATTTTAAGGTAAGATATATGTGAAAAGTTATAGCTTTTTGATTTGTTAATGACATTTTGCATCTATGGAGATTGTGTGGTAAAATGTCATGCTCTTCTGCTTAAATAGATGCAAATTTTGTGGTAAAATTATGCTTTGAATACGTTTCTTCTGGTTTAAGAATGTGAATTCTGATTGAGGTTGCTTTAGGTTTGATTTAATTAGCTTGTTTGGGAGTCACGACTCGACGTAATTGAGTTTCAGCATTACCGTGTTTCTTATTGCGTTGATTCAGAAGAACATTGTAATTATGCGTTTACGTTGGTTCGAGGTGGGCTTGTTCATTTGTTGATTTTGATTGATGGCTATGGCCTAGATGCATTTCTGTGTTTTTGCGGTGTCTCAGCTTTTGGTTGGTCCCAATGGCTGGTGGCTCAATAAGTTCACAAGAAAGTGCAGGAAAAGGAAATGAGGTTGCTCAGAAGTTTGTGTTTTTGCATGGAGATTTGGATTTGTGGATCTATGAAGCAAAATGTTTACCAAATATGGATTTAACTACGGAAAGGATGAGAAGATGTTTTACCATGTTTAGCTCTTTTACATCTCCAATCAAGAGAAAAACTGGCATTCGTCAGAAGACTCATAAGATTATTACCAGCGACCCTTATGTATCGGTGTGCTTAGCAGGGGCAACAGTTGCTCGAACTAGAGTGATTTTCAACTCTGAGAACCCACTTTGGGACGAGCATTTTTGCATACCGGTAGCACATCCTATAGCTAAAATTGAGTTTCAAGTGAAGGACAATGATGTTCTTGGTGCTCAACTTATAGGAGTGGTGGATATAGCGGTAGAGAAGATTCTTACTGGAACAGAAATTAGTGGATGGTTCCCTATTGTGGGTTCTTACAATAATCCGTTGAAACCCTACCCTGAGTTACGCTTTTCTTTGCAATTTAAGGCTATTAAAGACAACCCACTGTATAAAGATGGTGTTGGTGCTGGGGCTGATTACTTGGGTGTTCCTAACACATATTTTCCACTTCGAAAAGGTGGGCAGTTGACTCTCTATCAAGATGCCCATGTACCGGAAAATATGTTACCTGAAATCCCATTAGATGGTGGAAAGGTTTTCAGGCAAGGTCAATGTTGGGAAGATATATGTCATGCCATTTTGGAAGCTCACCATTTGATCTACATTGTTGGTTGGTCGGTATATCATCGTGTCAAAATTGTAAGGGAGCCCACAAAACCTCTGCCGAATGGAGGAGAACTAACCCTCGGTGAACTTTTGAAGTACAAGTCACAAGAAGGAGTCCGCGTTATGATGCTTATTTGGGATGACAAAACCTCACATGATAAACTACTACTGAAAACAGTAAGCTATCTATCTATCATTGTTCCTTTATCTTTGTTAAATTTGTCGTTTAAGTTTTGCTCTTCAATGTATCTTCCATGTGCGTGCACCGGATGACCAATGTTTTTACTCTATGTGGTTAGTTTTTTATAAACTGATATGGTTATTTTACAGAGAATTTTTTTTGGTTAATCATTCAGAATGTTTTTCACTTTGCCTGACATGCTTGTCATAAGTTGATTTACAATGTTTAATTTTCAAGGTTTTCTGGTTGAGCCGAAGTCATATGGACGTTATTCAGTTTCCCATGCACTAAATTCTGTAGGCTATTATTTTGCTTTACTTTACCTATCTCCATAAATATTTATCTTCTTATGGCTCATAAGGATAAAGATGTTTCTGTAAAATTCGCATCAACGTTCCCCTGTAAGACGTGAATGATAATAAACCAATCAAGAAACTTGACCATCTTCTACTCCAAGTAGTTCTGCAATGAAGTCGAATTTCAACTACCCTTTTGTACTTGTCCCTGTAGTTAAATACAAGACTAAACTAAGCATAGGTCTGATTGCAGGATGGAGTAATGCAAACTCATGATGAAGAAACTAGAAAGTTTTTCAGACATTCAAATGTC
Organism: Papaver bracteatum; assembly: GCA_023529315.1. NCBI lineage: Eukaryota > Viridiplantae > Streptophyta > Magnoliopsida > Ranunculales > Papaveraceae > Papaver > Papaver bracteatum. Next base: position 223,424 of record JAJJWX010003032.1, on the reverse strand, counting down.
CATTGTGTGCTGTCGCCACGTTATGCCAGCAATAAGCTTAGTATCTTTAAACAGCAGGTACTAAATCACCACTCTTTTCAGGAGTAATTTCATTTGGTATTTATTATTTGTATTTACATGCACGTTTACTGATATTTCTTTGAGTAAATCTTTCAACACAGGTTGTAGGAACATTATTTACCCACCATCAGAAGTGTGTTATTCTCGACACGCAAGCTCCTGGAAATAACCGAAAAATATCTGCCTTCATTGGTGGATTGGATCTTTGTGATGGAAGATATGACACCCCACAACACCGCCTCTTTCGCGATATTGACACCGTCTTTGAAAACGATTATCACAATCCTACATTTTCTGTAAGTGATTATTATAATTCCATGGCAATTAGCAATTTACATATTTTAACTGGACGCTGAAATTTTCTTGCTCTGGGATTCCTACCAATCCTACATGTGACGGGTGGGTATCTCTGTTTTCATAACTTTGTGGTGCTAACCTGTTTTGTCACTGGGGACAAATAATTTCAGTGCACAATTCCGAACAATTCGTTTGCCCTCTTCTCGAGTTTGTGCAGTTTTACCAATTCTCCTTTTATTATGTTATTGATAAATATGTATAGACTCAGGGCGGCCCAAGACAACCATGGCATGATTTACACTGTAAAATTGAGGGCCCTGCCGCGTATGACATTTTAACAAATTTTGAGCAAAGGTGGAGAAAGGCCACAAAATGGAGAGATTTCGGATTCAAGAAAGTTGCACACTGGCACGATGATCCATTATTAAAGCTTGACCGGATCTCATGGATACTTACTCCTAAACCTGATGATGATCATAATGTACGTGTTTCTGAGGAAGACGATACTGAAAATTGGCACGTGCAGGTAGTAAAGAAAAGATATTTGTGAATCTCTTTGTTTGCACTTCCTTTTCTTATCTCACCATTAAATTACAAAGAAATGAAAAGAAAAAGAAATGGAAGAAAAAGACATAGATGAAAGTTGACCTGTGGAGACATGCTTTTACAGGTGTTTCGATCAATCGATTCTGGATCAGTGAAGGGCTTCCCAAAACTTGTTAAGGAAGCCGAAGCACAGGTTTGAACAGACACCTATTACATGGCTCATTTCTTCACAATTTATATAGGCAGAGCTGGCAGTTACTTATCTGTTCTTGTGTTATTTTCTTGCAGAGTCTCGTTTGTGAAAAGAACTTGAAAATTGACAAGAGTATACACACTGCATATGTGAAGGCAATAAGATCAGCTCAACACTTTATATACATTGAGAACCAGTACTTCGTTGGATCCTCTTATTATTGGCCATCGTACAAAAATGCAGGTTTATTTAAGATAAATATGTTCACGTCGCATTTTGTTATGGCATATTTGCAATAAGACTTGTTTCTGCGACATCTTTGATTACCTAAGTTAGCAATTCAGTTTTTGGTAAAGAATTTTGCTTATCATCTTGATGATCTCTAAGAATTGTGAACTAAATTCACACTTCTCGTATCTGTATTCATTCGTTAGAGCAGGACTTGGAATTTCTTTCATTATTTTTTGTGGAGTGTGGACTAATATAATGATTAACAAACGCAGGAGCGGATAATTTGGTGCCAATGGAGTTAGCTTTAAAGATCGCTAGTAAAATTATTGCAAATGAACATTTTGCAGTGTATGTAGTAATCCCAATGTGGCCTGAAGGTGTCCCAACTAGCGCGTCTGTGCAGGAAATCCTTTTTTGGCAGGTGAACCTACTTTGTCCTTGTTTACATTTGAGACTGATTACTGATATAACGTTCCCTTTGGACATTCATTATCTGTTAAGCTTTACGGCGAAAATTTTGAGTTTTGATTCTTATTCTTGGATGTCTGTAAAGAATAATCAGTCTTACCTCTAAACAGATTGATGCTAGGTGTAAGAATGTTGATGAGCTTTTTATGAGATCAAGCTAAAGCAAATATTGCATTTTTGCAGGGTCAAACAATGGATATGATGTACAGGATTATTGCACAAGCACTTGATAGAGCAGGTCTTTCTAATGAAAAGCATCCACAGGATTACTTGAATTTTTATTGTCTCGGTAAGCGTGAAGTCGGTTCAGGAGAAAGCTCATCGCAGAATAGTCAGCAATCTGATGCATTGGTATGGCCTCAAAAAAACACGCTGAGTTGATGAAATGTGCATGAGTTCTAAATTTCAGAAAACAAAAGGAAAAATAGCTCAAAATTTTCGTTTCTCAAGTGATTTCAGGATTGTAACTAATCTCGCCTTCATAAAGGCGGTTACCATTATAATTGGTTTCATAAAATCGCCATAGTTTTAAAAATGTGAAAGCAAGATTGATTTAATCTTAGTTTTATTCTGTTGCAGTTTTCAACTGTTTTTAGTTTACATTTTTTTTTAATGTTTTTCGCAGAAGCTGGCTAATAAGTTTCGTAGGTTTATGATCTATGTTCATGCCAAAGGGATGATAGTGGATGATGAGTATGTAATAATGGGGTCTGCAAATATTAATCAGAGATCTTTGGATGGTTCAAGGGACACAGAAATAGCGATGGGAGCTTACCAACCCCATTACAAATGGGGAGGAAAGAGAAATCATCCACATGGCCAGGTTTGAACATGAACCCTGTATGAAAATTGAAATTTATTTTCTTTGATAAATTACACTGCATTTGTTAGTTGCGAACTTCTTGAAAACTAAAGATTCTTTTTAAGCATATCAAGGTTGTTTCAAATTTTCCTAACTGTTGCATTTCAAAACAAATTCCATCCCTGTTATGTAAATGGTTTAATGCATAACTGAACTAGTGACTAACACAGAATGGATGAGCTTTATGTGGATAAGTCTCAATGGCATTGATGTGATTGATAAATCAAAGTTATTATCAATTTAAACCACTTTCTTAGACCCCTGTCTTATCGGCATATGACATTGGTGCACCAGTACTGTGCTTTTCCTATATATGCTCATAATGTTGAGTCAGTTCCTGTGCCTCAGGCCCTCAACTAGTTAGCTCCAGGTTCAGCATCCCAAGTGATGTTGATGCAAAAATTTGCGGGGTTACAAAAATGTCTTTTATGAATCTTGATTTTAGGCCAGTAACTTATCGTAGCACCATGGTGTTTTCAGGTGTACGGTTATAGGATGTCTCTCTGGGCTGAGCACCTTGGAACCCTTGAAGACTCATTCCGTGAACCACAGACACCTGAGTGTGTTAAGCGTGTGAACGAGTTAGCAGAAGAAAATTGGAAGTTGTATGTGTCAACCAAAAACGAAGAAATGAAGGGACATTTGATGAGATATCCTGTAAAAGTTGGTAAAGATGGGAAAGTGAAACCGCTGCCTGAATATGAAAACTTCCCTGATGTGGGTGGTAAGATTCTTGGAGCACCGACGACTCTTCCGGATGCTCTGACAACATAGTGATAAGATTGTTTTGTAACCAGACTGGATTGACTTGAACAGCAAAAGCATTTACAGCATTATAGGAAAGTTTTCAGATATGACCACTGAATGCAGATGGTTTCCATGGTTTGTGTACATTTGCAACCCTTACCACAAGTAATATTGCCATAGTCGTCTTAATACTCTAGTGCAGAACTACTTGGATCAAGAGCACCAGAGAAGACTCAGCTGCTCCTGATTGCTGATTTGTTGAGAAATTGGCTTTTGCTCATATGGTTGTAACTTGTAACTTGTAAACTTGTAAGACTGAAGGTTATATTATATTATGGTGCAGTTAAAAAATTTTGAGTACTTAGATCATTATGCTGTTATGCACAGCACTAGCTAGTCTTGTGAGAGGGTGTTTGGGAAGTGCTTCTCATAGGTTAAAAAAAAATGGAAATGTTAGTTTGGCTAAAGCAACTCAAAAAACAACTTCTAGAAGTTGCTTCTGGGAAGTACTTATACTTCTGTGAGAAGCAAAAGCACTTTGCCAAACACCCTTTCAGTTTCAGATTTATTTTCTGTAAGAGAGAGTGTTTGACATTGTTCACTCACACTCACAATTTCCCCCTTTCTCCTCCTAGGTCTCAACTCCCCCCCTATCATCAATGGCAGATGTTGTGAGGAAGTTCTTCACCACATCAATGCTTATGTGGATAGCTCCAATTCTGATTCTATATGGTTTTAACAACAACTTGTTTCCTGGTAATCCTCTTCCCATATTCATATTCATATTCATTGTTTTCTCTTGAACTAGTTTAATTAGACTCCTCATAGGAGAAATTTTCTATGTGATTGATAATCAGGTTATAAAGTTGTTTCTGATCTGATTTTGTCCAACAGGGTCGAATCACTTGTCTTCTCATTCCTTAACGATTTTGAGCGGATTGCTTGCTGTTATCTCCGTCAATATTGTAATGGCATTCTACATTTATATGGCGATGAAAGAGCCCTCCAGTAAGCACGAGCCAGATCCTGATTTTCTTGCCGAAGCTAAAGCCAGTATCAAGCAGCAACAGCCCACTTCAACTGAAACTGAAGATCTTTCCCAAGATCGCCAGAAGCATGAGTAGAGATGGAAACGTGCAATGACCAGGTTCGATTCTCATGGATTTTGATTAACCAAGTGAAGTATTTAGGTCGTAGGAAATTCGAACCACTTTTAGATAGATCATACATCAAACAGTTTTAGCTCAATTATACTTGAGATCATGTATAATTATACCTGGATTGTTAATTCTTGATTCACTATTGTACTTCGTCTCTTAGCATGTTCGATCTTGTAGATACTTGTTGGTTATATAACTAATATCCTATCTCATGTGTTGGATAACAATTTTTCTGTTTAGGATTCTTATTTTCCGTGTGAAAGTGAAACCTGCCTATTTTTTTTTTTAGAGACGGAGGGAGTATCATATAAGGCTAGTTTGTATCTGCTCTCCATGACCTTGTTGTATCACCCATATTCTTGACAATGTTAGCCCATGCTCATATTAGCTTTTGCGGCATTTTTAATTTAGAATATTAGCTTCTATAGTTCCTTCCCCTAACTTGAGTTCAAGCTGTGTTTAGTAGGAAATGAATCTTATTTAACTTTTTCAGACTTTTGAGGGGCTTTTATCTGAAGGGAGAAATTTGTGATTATGGTTAGGAGGCATTGTCTTCCAAGATTAAAGTTGTCTTTCTGGGGGTTAGTCTTATGAATATTCACAGAGAAATTTCCTTAAGATTTGCTCTGATGTGATGTAGGAATGTCTGGGTGCACTACTTCTACGATCTTGGAGTGGACTTGTTTAAGACTTTAAGTTATGCTGCATTTGTAGTCCAATGATTGTACATTTTGTTCTATTGGTTCTCAATGTTGTTTACAGGCTCTACTTTGTTATCGTTAACTCAGCTGTATTTAGCTAAAACTAGTGTCGTATCAGATATAAATTATAACCTAGAAGTGATTTTTGGGAGGTAAATTATAAGAGTGGTGGAAGATTTCCAGAGGATGTCTTTGTTTTTTTCCTGCATTTGCTAGTTGTTTGTTTGATAACTCTGCATTTGCCAGTTGGTAGCAATCCGATACTTTTTTACACTGTACAAGATAATAACAATAGGTCCCTGCATAACAAGGTCTGGATAGGCACTCGTTAACCCAAACGTTTCTGGCCAATCCTGTTGGACAGAACCAGCCATTTGAATATTAGTCAGCCCCGATTTCAGAACAATTGCTGGAGGTACCTATCTGCTGCCAGCCTGCCACGGCGGTGATCATTTGTACTTATGACTATACTGATGTCAGAGATGTGAAGGGGTGGAGAAGGTTGGTAAAGCATTTGTTTGGTGTATGCACGACTCTCCATGATGCTTAACGACAGAATAAGTTTGTTCTGAATAAAAAAATGGATTGAATTGAATAGCAAGTTTCAGTGGTGGAAAGGATATGCATATCATATCTGTAGGAGAAAGTGGGCAGACAATGTAGGAGATGCATATCAAATTTTAGGTAATTCTTAGGATGAATACCAAGGATTGGCAACTCCAACTTACAGGAGGATCAAAACTGCTGCAGTCATCATATCTGTAGTGTAGAACAAGTTTAGTCTTGTTAGTACTCCCTCCGTTTCTTTTTAATAGGCCAGTTTCTTTTTTTGAGAAAATTAAGGAAATTAAGAGAACTAATTATTGAAAGTGGTCCTCTAGACACTTGTCAATAAAAGAAGTGAAGTGAAATGGTCCCCATGACACTTATCAGCTAAAGAAATAAGTGAAATGGGCCACATAATACTTGTCATCAAAAGAAAAAAAAAGTGGTCTCAGAAAATTAAAGTAACATTTGACTTTCCCAATTAGGAAACTGGGCTATTTTTTTGAAACATTTATTTATAGAAACTGACCTATTAAAAAGTAACAGAGGGAGTATATTATATGCTTTCAGAAAATGTTAACTGATCACGTCTTGAATTTGCTATTCTATCGTGATTGTCTGTTGATACTTCGGATTCTCTTTTGTTCAGATAGTTGTAGTTGGTAATGTATGCTTGCTTCCATAATTGTTGACTGTGTCATTACGTGATGGATAATGTATGAAATCAGCACAATAATTAGTTTGAACCCCTGTGACCCAAAGTTGGAGAACCAGAATCAAATTTGAAGAGAGTTCTTCAAAGTCGGTGTAACCCAACTAGTGGCGACAACGCAATCCTCTTTCAAGATCTAAGCACTCATTTTTGCACACTTTAGAGAAACCCCGACGGAAAGAGAAATGAAGGATGGTCTCTCTCAACAACCGGTGAGGAAGGGCATATAGCAAGGCCAACGACCCTTTTTATTGATCTTGGAGGTAGCTATTAGCCTTTAGGCAGACGAACAGTCATAGTATCTTGTCGCATAGGGTGTCCATATGTGGTCTAGAATCTCTAGGCTGAACCTTAGAAGTCCAATTGAGTAAAAGAGACCCAAGTAGCACATTTCACTTTTCAGAGATACCAACCACTAGTAGGCATGTAATAATTGATGGGCAATTTACAAAAATAGGCCTGTTTTTTTTTTTTTTGTGGTTACACAACTAGGCCAGTTTTTTTCCCCTTACAAAACTAGGTGGATGGAAAGTTAGCCCAATTAAGTGGACTTAAACTGACTGAATAGTCCTTTGCCATTGATAACCGACTCGACGGTTTGATTTTGCACACGTCATCTTTTCCTGCATGGTGGCACTCTTATCTTCTTCTCCATAAAAGAAAATCTTTACCACCATAGAAATCAACTTTTCTTCATTTTCAGATCTGAAAATATGGGTGGTGGTATGAATGAAAAGGCAAGTTCAAGTAGCATGATAATGTGTTTCATGTGTGAAAAGGAATAAGATCATGAAACAAAGGCATGTCCTTTGGTGTATTCAAGGTGCAAACATGTACCTTGTAATGGAGTAAGAGCTTTGTTGAGGTCTAAAATAGATGAAACTTATGGAAAGTTGTTCTTGAAGTGCTTGAATCTCACCTGCAACTATTTTGAGTGGTTTGATCAAGCTTCTTCCCATACTTATGCGCTTCCATCATCACAGGGTTGTATTTCCCGTGGAGAAGACAATCACAGTATTAGAAACTGTCCACTGGACAATAAAAAAATGCTTCAAGGCAATTGCAATTCTCGATCAGAACGAAGGTGTGTAAAAATCAACATAATTTCAGCATAGCATACCTGGTGTGCAAGAAGAAAGCTTGTGATGCATTCCGATTGGCTTCATATGCTCTTGTAATTGAAAATAAGGAAACATTGAAGGGAAAAGTGTATGAAATATGTTAGGAATTTAAGAAAAAATTCAAAATGTAGCCTGCAACAATTTAATAATAAAACATTTCATTTTCAGATAATGCATTGTCTTACAAAACCCAAAATATATACTATAATAATTCATCCATTCACAAAAGATAACCTAAGTTAAACAACTTAAACAAATACAAAAGAGAGAGATCCAGTAACACAAAAGACTAAGACTAACACTAACAGATCAAGTCACTAACACAAATAAAATCATACTTTCATGTACTTCTTTGGTTTCTTCTTTCCCTTTGGATCTGCAACTGTGAAGGTGACTTTGTTGGTAACAGAACCAACATGTTTGTTAGTCTTATTGAAAGAAGGTTGAGAAGAAGCCTTTATCTTGGTCCCTTGGCCTGATTTTGCAACACCTTGTTTAGAGGATTCACCAACAGATGTTTTGGAACTGGCCTTTCTCTTCATTCCACCCTTACCAGTACTAGATGCACCTGCATAATAACTAACATCCACTTTTCTTTTGTTGTACTTTCTTTTGATGGTTCTAGGACATAATTGGTGGAATTTGAGCCATCAACACAGGTTCTAGGCTTGTTTCCCTTGGATTCTTTCCAACCTCTCCACCAATACAAGTCTTTTCATAGTGCTCTGAAACTCCACACCTCTTACATCTTCTAGTTTTCTTCACAGAGTAAGGTTCATCATAAGAAGGAATCCTTTTGCTCCCTAATCTTCCAATTTTCCTTATGTTCACTTGAGGCAGCAAGAAAGAAGGAGAAAATATGAGTTTGTGTTATGAAACATGTGAGCCTGTGTACTATATAAAGCATGCATGAAACTCTAAAAGAATCTTTGTTATTACTCTATATTTATTGCACAACAATCAATAAAAATTATTTTTCATGATGCAATAAATTAAATGTTTGTTATTACATGTCAGCTTTACTTGACAATGGATAAAACTATGGTGCATATTCCTTTTTGTAATAATCAGCATTGTACACATGGTCATAGTACCTACAACATGAAAACAAACAAGTCCATAACAATTGTCAGTTAGAAGATTTGAGTAAGGAAAATAACAAATGAAAACAATGAGTAAAGGGAATCAAAACAGAGAATCACTTAGTCAGACCAGTTTGGTCTCAAAGGTGTCAGAACACAGACTGCATGTGTAGATACCCTAATTTCTTACATAGTTTATAGTCGCACTTCCGCAAAATATGGTGTAAGAAAATACCGTTTATGTTCCCACGTTTAAGGGTCCGTGGATAAACATTAGACTTAAGCTAAAACGATAATCTAGTTGCCCACTAGTCCTGAAGTCCAAGTAAGTTGGATGTACACCAAAGGTGATAATCCGAGTATCCACTAGTCCTAAGTCCTAAGTCCAAAGCCAGATGTCCACCCAAATAACGATAGGAGTAAAAATGTCGACACTTTAGTTTGGTTTTGTCCACAAGAAATTCCATGTTTACAAAAATCTTGAGATTAAATGGTATTTGGCTATTTTAGTAAAAGAATTTAAAATGATTTTTGAGGATTTTTAATAATTGGAAATAATATTGTTGGATTTGGTTAGAATATTTAGGTTTTTAATATGAGCCATCGGATTTAGGTCATTTTAATCCTAAGGTAGTTTTTAATGGAAGAAAGCTATAAATAGGGTGTCATTTTTAGAGTTGGTGGGAATTCGGGTCGATCCGAAAAAGTTTAGGGAAGAAAACTTAGGAGATTTTTGGTGTTAGAACGGTTTGCATTGGATAGTATTAGATACGATCGATTACACGGAAGTGCTAGCCCCTCGTTGATTCATCCTATTCTAAGTAACATTGGAATCTCTACTTTGCTCCGAAAAGTTTAGGTTAAGATTTTTGGTGTTAGAACGGTTCGGGACATTAAACTAGTTATGTTGTCTTGATATCGTAAGATTAAATATATTCTAATTTGCTTCATCCTGATCACATGCTAAGTTTAGTTTTGTTATCATTCGTTTTATGGCATAAGTGGATTTTTTCTAATCATATGTTGCATCCTTCTTGAGTTAGTAGTTTTACGGGTTAAAGTCATCCAATAGTTTGTGTTGCACGTTGCTTTAGTGGTCATGTTTTTGTTTTTTCTTTGCGTTAGCAATTAATTAATATTTGTCATATGACAATCTCTAGTCAATAGCTCAAGGAAAGCATCTCATAAGCAGTTTGGTTTATGTCATCTTATACATCTTGCATGAGAACATCATATATAGGCATCAGTGTATCCTAGTCCAAAATCTCTAGTTATTTTGTACGCATATGCATTAAGTGATAAGAATAATAATCGTCCATATTCCATGATTCTTATAAGACATTGCATGCATGCAAGGTAGTTTGGTAGAAGTTTGCATATTGAACTGTTAGCTTTTGGTAATGTTCGATCCACTGCATGCTGAGTGTTTGGTTATGTCTTATTTGATTGATCATAATACGCGTCTTGGTGGTTAATTAGAGGAGAATTATATTAAAATAATAATAATTGTTTGAGTGAAAGGTATGCCTTGTCTTTTGAACCAGTTTTAACGAAATCCATTCAATAAATGCCCAGTGCTGCCTATTTTCATAATAATTTGATAATTTGATAATAATAATTTTGAATGATAATAATAATAATAATAATTCCGTTGATTTGATTGGATTTGGTTTCTTTTTACAGGTTTTAGCAAGGCCACCTATTTATTCGAGTATTTAATTATTGTTCATTATTTTATGTATTTATTTCATTATTTTTTATTCCAAGTTAGAACCCTAAAATCCCGATTATAAAGTAGAGGCCAAGTTTCGGCTTGGACGGGCTAGGTGCCTCACACCTTCCTAGCTCGTATCTTGATTCCCGGACTCTTTCTCTGTTTTTGGACTAGTGTTTCATTTGGGTCCCAACTCCCTAAATTGGGTGGCGACTTCGATAATAATAATTCCCTAAATAATAATTTCCAAACGTGATTCCCATTTTGGATATCTAGAGATCCTAACCGATTTCGACGGGTACTACAGTGGCGACTTCACTGGGGATTTGAGAATCTAACTTGAAACATAATTGGGATTTTTGGGTTTTAATTTTACAGTTTACACTGCTCGGTATTTGTACACACACACACGTGCGCGCACCCATTTTCAAATTTACATTACATTTTACATCGTCAGACGTCCGGTTCTTAGGAAAACAAGTGGCTAGTAAGTTATATCCGTGCCTTGGGCCTTATGGGAGTTACCAACTGAACCACCACAAGACTTAGCCCAGTACCAAAGAAAACTAGTCTGACTACGTCTGAGGTATATTTTACTAAGGTAACCCAAGCCTACCCAAGTTATAGTGAAACCTGCATGCACGTGTATTAATTGTAAATTGCATTCATTGTTGCACAAAATCCGAGGCATAAGCACCCTTGTGTTACCATATATTATGTTTGTTTCCTTGGAAACAGGAACATGACCACAGAATCTAAAATGAATATCGACGTTGGGGCATTCTCTTGGTTGTGCGAACAATTCCAACAGATATTGGATACCAAGTTCTCAGAATATGAAGCCAGGATGCACACTGAGACCAAGAAGTTGACCCTCGAGGGCATTACTGGGTCTCTAGGAAAACATGAGGTTGATACTGGAAATATAACAGACGGGTTAGCTGATCTATTTGTAGAATAACATGAGGTAAGAACTATAAAAGCAGACTCATGTAAAACTTTCACTAAAATACCCTGTTTTAATCCAGTCAAGTCAATTCGATTAATGGAAGGTCAGAAATGCCCTTCAACCATTCATGTTGAAAAAACTTACCTGGTTGGAAAACCAAAGAATTGTGTTCTTTCTAAAACTATTTCAGGAGATCAGAATAATTTTGGAAACAAAATATTTGACTTGGACAAGGAGCACAATGGTACTGATGAACTAACTCCCAATGACGAGGAAATGATCGAAGAGGACGTACCTCATGAGATCCTCAGGTCATTAGATCACTTGGAAGACAAGCTGGAACCAATCGAAGAAGTAGAATCGGTCAATCTGAACACAGAAGATCAACCCCAAATGGTAAAGATCGGTACTACTTTGTCTTCAGAAGAAAAGAGGAGGATGATCGAGTTACTAACTCAATACAAAAATATATTTGCATGGTCGTATGAGGATATGCCATGGCTAGACACAGACATGGTAGTACACCACTTACCTATCATTCCAGGAATGAGGCATGTCAAACAGAAGTTGCGTAAGCTCCGACCAGAGTGGTCTCTGAAGGTATATGACGAAGTAATCAAGCAATATGAAGCTGGGTTTTGGATGGTTACAAATTATCCAGAATGGTTGGCTAACATAGTACCGGTCCCGAAGAAAGATAGCAAAGTCCGAATGTGCATCGACTACAGAAATCTTAATAAGGAAATCCCAAAATATGACTTTACCCTTCCCCATATTGACATCCTTGTAGATAATGTTACAGGGCATGGCTTACTATCATTGATGGATGGGTTCTCAAGATATAATCAGATAAAAATGACAGAAGAAGATAGAGAGAAGATATCTTTTATTACACCTTGGGGAACATTTTGTTATGTGGTAATGCCTTTCGGTTTTAAAAATGATGGAGCTACTTATCAACGCGCAATGACTACTCTTTTTCATGACATGATGCATAAGGAGTTGGAGGTGTATGTAGAAGATATGATTGCCAAGTACGAAATAAGGGAAGATCACCCATGAGACCTACAAAAGTTGTTTGACCGGCTCAGAAAGTACAGGTTGAGGCTCAATCCCAATAAATGTACATTCGGAGTAAAATCCGGAAATCTACTAGGGTTCATTGTCAACAATTGAAGAATAGAAGTTGATCCATAGAAAGCGAATGCAATCATAAATATGCCTCCCCCCAAGAACGAGAAGGAAGTACAAGGTTTTCTAGGAAGAATTCAATATTTCAGTCGATTCATCGCACAACTAACGCCGGTTTGCACTCCAATCTTTAAATTATTAAGAAAGAACTCTCCAAATGAGTGGAATGAAGAGTGTCAAGAGGCGTTTGATCAGATAAAGAAGTATTTGTCCAATCCACATGTGTTAGTCCCTACGGTCCCTGGGAAGCCTTTGTTGTTGTATTTATCGGTCATTGACTCATCAATGGGGGCAGTTTTAGGTACAATATGACGAAGATGGTAAGAAAGAGCAAGTAATATACTATATCAGCAATACATTATCTGGATATGAATCAAAATACTCCACATTAGAGAAAACATTCCTTTCCCTTGTCTGGGCTACTCAACGACTTAGACATTACATGTTATCTCATTCGGTGCAGTTATTATCAAGGATGGACCCACTTAAATATCTATTTGAAAATACAATGATCTCAGGAAAAACGACCAGGTGGCAGTTGTTGCTAGAAGAATTTGACATCACTTATGTGACACAAAAGTCAATAAAGGGAAGGGCAATAGCGGATCACTTAGCATCATAACCTATTCCAAATTGTGAGACACTCATAACAGAATTTCCCGACGAACATATTCTTGTTGCTGAACAAGATGATGAAGGTGAATTATGGAGGATGTATTTTGATGGAGCAATGAACCCAGTTGGTAAAGGAGTAGGGGAAATTTTGATATCTCCCGATGAAGTACGCATTCCAATTTCTGTTCGATTGGATTTCAACTGTACTAACAACATGGATGAATATGAAGCATGCATTGCTGGATTGAGAGCTGCCTTAGAGTTATCAGTCAATATGTTGGAGGTATATGGAGATTCTTTGCTGATTGTCAACCAAACACAGAAAGTCTGGAAGATCAAAGAATAAAAGCTAGTTTCATACCATGAATGCCTCATGAAGCTGGTGGAGAAATTTGATTGCATTAATTTTCATCATCTTTATAGAAACAAGAATCAGTTTGCAAATGCATTAGCCATTTTAGCATCACTAATCCCAATCCCAGGAGATTCCACAGTCAAACCCATCGAGGTGGCACGAAGAGAGCGACCAACTTACTGTTATGTGGTCAAGATTGAAGCAGAAATGCCAGACGGAAACCCATGGTATCGAGATATCAAAAAGTACCTAGAAGACCAAACTATTCCTGACGGATTTAGCGAAAAATAGCATCATTACATACAACGCATGTCTTTTCAATTTATCATCCTCGGAGGAGTGCTTTATAAAAAATCTTATGATGGGATTTTGTTGAGGTGTGTAGATGGAGATGAAGCTCGACGCCTTCTTAGCGAGATACATGAAGGAATCTGCGGCCCACATATGAGCAGACACATGTTATCCAAGAAAATTCTTTGAATGGGATATTATTGGACAACAATGGAATCAGATTGATTCAAGTACGTGAAAAGATGTCATAAATTCCAAATACATGCTAATTTATTACATTTACCACCGACAGAGTTGCATCCTCTTACATCACCATGGCATTTTTCTGTCTGGGGCATTGATGTAATTGGTAAATTGAATCCTTCCGCGTCAAATGGGCATGAGTACATCATAGTGGCAATTGATTATTTTACAAAGTGGGTGGAAACCATATCCGTAAAGAATCCAACGGGGAATCATACTGTTAAGTTTCTCACAAACAACATCATATGTTGCTACATGTTGCCAAATGAGATTATATCAGATAACGAGTCCAACATTATTAGCAAGGAGGTAAAAAGGGAGTGTGCAAAGTATAATATCCATATAAAGAACTCCACCATTTACATGCCGCAAACCAATGGTGCTGTAGAAGTTGCAAACAAGACATTAGGCAGAATCTTGAAGAAGATGATCCAAACATACAAAGATCGGAGTGAGAAGTTACCTTATGCATTATGGGCCTATCGTACCTCGATAGCACACCCACCGGTATGACTCCGTACTCTTTGGTTTATGGCACAGAAGAAGTTGTGCCCGTTGAAGTTGAAATTTCCACCTTACGAGTGATAAAGGAAGGCACGATACCTGAAGATGAATGGATATAGTCGAAGGTACAATAGATGAATTTGATCGATAAAAAACGTATACGTGCCACATGTCATACACATGCTTACCAGGAAAGGATAGCAAGAAGTTTCAATAAGAAGGTTCATCCATGAGGCTTAAAGGAAGTAGATTTAGTGCTTAAAAAAATCAGACCTATAAAACATTCTGACCCAAGAGAAAAGTTCAAGCCTAATTAGGAGGCTCCATACATCATCAAAAGCATCTACCCATGATCCGTAGTCTGGTTAACTGATTTGGACGGAAAAGAAGAGCCAAAACTCACAAATGTTGACCAACTAAAGAAATACTACACCTAAGGTAAGTACTCAAATCTATCTAAGGGCAGCGAACGTTCATAAAACTTAAGGAGATTTTTATTAGAAGTCCAATATCTCTCTCATAGTGTCATAATTTTGGGGTAGAGTCGTCATTATGTTTTGCCCCTTTAGTCAGTCAGTCGGTCAAAAAAAAATCAAGAATTATTTTAGGGGCACCGCCATCATCAGACTGATCCCGTGTCATTGGAGTATTTCAGTGTTTATTGTGTTGAAAGTCTTTTAGTCTTAGAGAGAGATATGTCAGTCCATTTGTATGTCATCATTAGTCATGTTAGTCATCTCCTAAAGTTTTATGAGCAACGGACGTCCAAACGGGTAGATTTGAAGAAGAAGAAGAAAAAAAAAATGATTGTGTAGTTAATAAACAGCCACTTGATAAAATTGGTCAGCATTTGAAGAAATCAAAGAAGAATAAAAAAATCGAGGAGAAATGGTCAACAATTGAAGGAGTTAGAAAAGAGTGGTAAGTCGCATGATGAAACACGGATAGAAGAAGGTAAACCAACATAAATGTACTCGGGAATGTTTGGGAAAAACAACATCAAACAGTTGGAAGTGGTCAGATTGACTCTTTAAATTCGAACGGTGCTGGCGTAATACCAATGTTCTCCCTCCCTACACGGTAAATCAGGAAGTTGGGATCCTTTGTACCATAATCAGGTATTATTGTTTTCAGTTTTATAGTGTTTCAAAAAAAAAAAAAAAAAAAAACCTCTAATTCTGTGGAAGCCGATGAGGAAAAATCTAGGTACACATAAAAAAATTAAATAATAATAATAGTAAATTACACCATTTAGATTGACTGAGGCAATAATTCCACACAATTAGTTGTATTTTGTTTAAGATTTTTCTATTATTTTTCTAGGATTATTTTTGTTAGGTGCATGTACTACTAATCGCTCTCTCTTGTGTGAAACATAGCCTCCAACTCATTGATTCCGAGATCTATTGTTGCAAGAGGAATGACCTCCCGGCCTTGGATGTCCACCAAAATAATGATAGGAGTAAAAATGTCGACACTTTAGTTTGGTTTTGTCCGCAAGAAATTCCATGTTTGCAACAATCTTGAGATTAAATGATATTTGGCTATTTTAGTAAAAGAATTTAAAATGATTTTTGAGGATTTTTAATAATTGGAAATAATATTGTTTGATATGGTTAGAATATTTAGGTTTTAAAAATAAGCCATCGGATTTAGGTCATTTTAATCCTAAGGTAGTTGTAAATGGAAGAAATCTATAAATAGGGTGTCATTTTTAGAGTTTGTGGGAATTTGGGTCGATCCTAAAAAAATTAGAGAAGAAAACTTATGAGATTTTTGGTGTTAAAACGGTTTGCATTGGATAGTCTTAGATATGATCGAGTACGCGTAAGTGCTAGCCCCTCATTGATTCATCCTATTCTAAGTAACATTGGAATCTCTACTTTGCGAAAACTGGTAATACCGAGACCTTAAGCTAGTTATGTTGTCTTGATATCGTAGGATTGAATATATTCTGATTTGCTTCATCTTGATCACATGCTAAGCTTAGTTTTGTTATCATTCGTTTTATGGCATAAGTGGATTTTTTCTAATCATATGCTGCATCCTTTTTGAGTTAGTAGTGTTACAGGTTAGAGTCATCCAGTAGTTTGTGTTGCACATTGCTTTAATGATCATGTTTTTGTTTTTTCTTTGTGTTAGCAATTAATTAATATTTGTCATATGACAATCTCTAGTCAATAGCTCAAGGAAAGCATCTCATAAGCAGTTTGGTTCATGTCATCTTATATATCTTGCATGCGAACATCATATATAGGCATCAGTGTATCCTAGTCCAAAATCTCTAGTTATTTTGTACGCATATGCATTAAGTGATAAGAATAATAATCGTCCATATTCCATGATTCTTATAAGACATTACATGCATGCAAGGTATTTTGGTAGAAGTTTGCATATTGATCTGTTAGATTTTGGTAACGTTCGATCCACTGCATGCTGAGTGTTTGGTTATGTCTTATTTGATTGATCATAATACACGTCTTGGTGGTTAATTAGAGGAGAATTATATAATAATAATAATAATAAGAAGAAGAAGAAGAACGGGCCCTAGATCAGCTGGTCATCCCCGTTCCCCGAAGTTTCATGCGTTCCAGGAGGTCTCAGGTTCAAGTCCCCAATGGCGTAATATTGCAGGAATTAACATGGAAGGTAGTGTTAGTTTGCCCCCCTTGTGACACAATCTCCCCCCCTCCCGCTTCGGCTCCCCTTGGCAAGGTTACCCATGAGGCTCGCTGGTAGGCTAGCACAACAACCTGTTCAATTAATGTAGTAGTATGTCGTTAGATCCTAGCTTGTTAGGCTTCCAACTAGTTTCATGTAATAATATTTAATTAAAAATTTTAAAAAAAATAAAAAAATAATAATAATAATTGTTTGAATGAAAGGTATGCCTTGTCTTTTGAACCGGTTTTAACGAAATCCATCTAATAATAATGATAATAATAAATTGATAATAATAATTTTGAATGATAAAATAATAATTCCGTTGATTTGACTGGATTTGGTTTCTTTTTACAGGTTTTAGCAAGGTCACATATTTATTCGAGTATTTAATTATTGTTCATTATTTTATATATTTATTTCATTATTTGTTATTCCAAGTTAGAACCCTAAAATCCGGATTATAAAGTAGAGGCCAAGTTTCGGCTTGGACGGGTTATGTGCCTCACACCTTCCTAGCTCGTATCTTGATTCCCGGACTCTTTCTCTGTGTTTGGACCAGTGTTTCATTTAGGTCCCAACTCCCTAAGTTGGGTGGCGACTTCGATAATAATAATTCTCTAAATAATAATTACCAAACGTGATTCCCATTTTGGATATCTAGAGATCCTAACCAATTTCGACGGTATCTACAGCATGTTTTCAGGGAAATCCCCTTGGATGCCACTGCAAACAACTACATGTCTTCTTGGGAAGATCCACAGTAAAAACTTCATCTTGAACACTAACAACCTCATACACATGTCTTCTACATTCTCAGCTGTCATTTTATTCATGTGTTCCTAAAAACAAATTTAAATAATGTCAAACTAATGTTGTGTATGCCTATGTTTATCTTATTACTAAATTATATCATGTGTATTCCTAGTCTGCAATTGAATTCTATGTTTTTGATCTAGTTTGTGAAGAAATACATGTATCAAAGTATTTTTTGTTGTAACATTTGGCAACATTCGAGAAATGAGTTTGTAAGCTGAATCCCTTGAAATACTTTTTGAAATTCTTCAACAAATATCTACCAGGTAATATTAGTCAGTTAAAGTTATTTAAAGACCATAAAACACAAAAAAAATCTGATTAAGAATAATATAACATTACTTGAAACACAATATGTGCTCATCCATGCAGAAGTAATGGTCACAAGCTTCACTAATCCCCTTTTTCTTGTCTGATATAAATGTAAAATGTATGTCTTCACTCAAATTAGCCTTCAAGTCTCTGAGAAATATCTTCCAGTTCTCAATAGTTTCATTCATACACACCATTATACTAAGAGGAACTAACCTATTCTGACCATCTAGTCCTGTTACAGCCATTAAAACACCACCAAACTTCCCATACAAATAGCAAGCATCCAAGCCAATAACTTTCTTGCATCCATCCAAGAATCCCTCTACAACAAGCTTGAAACAAAGAGTCATTGACAAGAACGTGTTGTCCGTGGTTCCATATGAGAAAGTAGCTACACTGCCAGGAATTTTTTCCTGTAATTTCAACAAAGAAAACAATATAATGTTAGTATCGTAAAGTTTATATTATCATTAGACTAACTAAATACAAACATAACAAACAAAAAATTTAGTTAACATTGTTACCTTCACCATCTCATAAAATAGAGGAATTTTCTTGTAATACTCCTGTTGATGGGGTAAAACGTGGGAAGGAGTTACTAGCCCTAATCACAAAAAGTACTCCCAAGGTGTATAGAGGTTTATGAGAAGTAGTGGTGTATTAATTGTGTCCTCTAAGTATGCCTTCTCTCCC
The DNA here is from genome assembly GCA_023529315.1 of Papaver bracteatum. Lineage (NCBI taxonomy): Eukaryota > Viridiplantae > Streptophyta > Magnoliopsida > Ranunculales > Papaveraceae > Papaver > Papaver bracteatum. The sequence continues at coordinate 204,351 of JAJJWX010003032.1, read as the reverse complement.
CTTTTATAATAATCTTCTTTTCCCCTTCTTATGGATAAGTGCCCATAAGATTAATATATTATTACTAAACTACCATTTTCCTTTCCTTCAAGTTATTAACAAACCCTAATAGGCTTCTCTTTCCTTCTTGGATAAAAGCTAAATTAGTTCAATATCTACTTTCGTGGACCAGGATTATCCAAACCTTGTGGGTTAGGCCTAGTCCCCTAGTCTTGCTATCCTAAAATGGATCGTTAATAGGTTAAGGGGCTACCTATTTAGGGTTAGTTATTTTCATGTATCAACATTAGTCCTCTGACTGTTTGACTGGTCAAAGACCATGTCAATAGTCACACGTTGATATGATATTTTGACGGTTACGACTAGTGGGTTTGAGCAGTTTGAACCCACGACTCTTGAGATGCTACAGTTACTGACTTATCTAATAACTGCTCTTCATTTTTACCCTCTTATAAATAGAGAAGACCTCACCTCTCATTCTCCACCTTTCTTACTACATCTTTCTCTATCATCTATATTCCTTATACTCGCTATATCTGATGAATCACCCAATCGTGATGTACCCCTCAGATCGGAACCTTACACACTCGACGAGATAAGGAGCAGTCCTCGGATTAAAGATATTTTATGTCTGCCTGCAGCGGATGATGGTTCGAGTCTGTTTCCTACTGATAATAATTGGATTTCGCGTATGCTAAATCCTCACCCATTTCCTCTATCTTCGTATGAGAGTTGGCTCATTCGCCCTCAAGAAGAGGTGCCTCCAATAACCACTTCATCAGAGATGCCTCGCCTAGCAGTTCACAGGAGAGACTACACTTTTCCTTCAATCATTTTATGTTCATCCTCCGAGTCTCCTACCACTTGGGATACATGGGTGAAGTAGATTATTTCCAGTCCGAATCATAAGAGGATTATTCAGTCTTTAAGCATAAAAGATGTTATAGACGCTTCAAGGTTTAGGTGTGTCAGGTGGGATCATGATAGCTTGTTCCGCTTATGCGCGTAGTGGGGAATCGATCCTCACATATTTTTATTCTCTTGGGGTGAGCCGACTGCAATTTTGGAAGAAGTATTGGCACTTACTAGCCTACCCGTCCATGGTGATGAATGCTTCGATGACTGTTGTGTTTTTAAAGCTTTGAATACAGACGACAAGGTTCTCCGCGATCATTTGATTGCGGAAAAAGTGAACTCTATAACATTTCAACTACCGGGAGAAGTCAAAACTGAGGTCCCGTATGAAGAGGAAGGTTCAGGGGGCAGGAGGAAAGGAAAAGTTGTTGCATCCGCTGCGCAAAGTCTTTCAGTCAATAGTTCATCTTCTCCGAAGCTTATGGCATCTGCTATCAAGGCCGATTCAAGGTCAGTAGTTTCCGAGTAATCTGACTATGTGAAAGAAGTGGAAGCAGCAAAGAGTGGCCAGAAATCCAAGCCTGGGCAACGCCGCGCCTCTTTATCCTGCTCGATTAAGTATTGGGCCCCTTCGCTTTTCGGCGAATGAGTTGGTGTACCTCCTCGCGAAGGGGAATCAAATCAAGCAGAATTAGCAGCATTTCTTCTCTTTTGGTTATGCCATGATGTATTTGAATACAGTCCCCGAGACACTATTAAGAACGAGCTCATTCTTATGGCGGTGTTGATGTCTCGGGGCATGTCGTTTACGCTTGCTCCAATGTTTCTGGGTGGTATGTATCATTATTTATACTTATTGGCGCATGACATTCTCGTGTGGATGGGTCTCATGAAGTGGAAACTTTCCTTCCCGCCAACTTTATCCAGGCGTGGGCTTAGGAACGCTTTCTTTATACAATCATTCTCAGCTGAATCCCCTCGCGATCTCGTGGCAAGAGGAAATCACTTAAGAAGATGGTTCCAAACGGCTAGTGAAAGTATCCCAGTCTCACCCCCGGATGGATCTTTACCACAAAAAGGGATTTCCAGTTAAAGCTAAACTTAAGGATTTCATGGACAAGGGCGGCGATTTCAACCATGTTTCCTATCAGGACGGTCATACTGGTTCTCTACATTATAGTTTTGTTATCAAGTCTCAGCGGAGGATGTCTTCTGCGGATGTGCCCTCATCTGAGGATTTTGACATTATTGTGTTTACCTTTCCGGGATGCCTTCTTTGGTTTCATGGTGGAAAATTTTTGTCTGAGGCGTATAACACCCTCCATGTTGCTCTTCAGCTTGGTTTTGATCAATGAGTTCCTTATAATCCTCCCGCTTCTTCTTCGTCTGATGAGTCGGAGATCCGAAAGAGATTTAATCGTTTCGTTTTTAAAGAGGGTCTTCAAATGAGTGATCGAAAAAATTACTTTGACTTCTTTCAACCTTTGTCTCAGCGGACAGTAGGTGTTTCCAGCGTGTGGCTTGTGTATCATGATGGCATTAATAAGAATATGTTAAACCTTCTTTTCAAGGATCCATATGCTCCTCCAGACCTGACCAGAGAGGAATTTAGGGAACTGCATGCTTCAGGTCACGTGAAGTTGATAAGGATAAGAAAGGCGGCTCTTTAACCCCTTTGTCCGGCTCCAAGAAGAGAAGGCATCCTCCAACGATCAAACCATTGGGCATCCCCCTATCAAGTCTCCATCCGCAAAGGTATTCTTTCTTCCTTCTCCACTTTTTCTTATGGCAAGATTTTTGCCTTGGTTTATTATTTTTTATATTGGTTTGCGTCATGTTCTTTTAGAGATCCTCACCCATTGGCTAGAAACCTAGGGGCGCTTGCGCTTTTATTAAAGAGTATATTAATCTTCCTCCTCACGAGTGGAGGGATGATCGGCTAGCTAAAAAGATGAAACGAGACACAGGTGTGCTACACATTCTGCAGTTACCTTCTACTCGCTCTGCTAATACTTCCCCTACATTTTCTTCGCAGGCTCCGAAAGTGGGGTCATCTTCCTCTAATTCGTTTATTGACCGTGTTGAATGTCATCTAGGCCGATCGATCAGTAAGAGTAGTCCTGAAGTGATTTCTCCTCGTATGACTCTGCACTCCACCCATCCCCTTATTGTGAAGACAGTTCCGGATCCTGATCATCCTCTTCACACTCATTCTGATATGCTTGGTGCAGAGAGTAAGTCTGAGTCAGACGCTCTATTCATGACTATTCTCCAGGGGATAGTGATACTAAAGGTGGCACCTAGAATCAGAGCTCTTCCTCCTCTAAGTTTCGTGAGTATACCGTACCATACCCCTTGTTGGACTTAACATTGACACGTGCCAGTCAAAATATTATGTTGTAATTATTAAATATGCCTTGTGATCTATATATACATATCCATTCCTTATGTTTTCTGATATATTATCTCATTTCCTTTTTTCTTCTATTTCCTATTAGGTAACCCGGAACCAGCCGCATCGAGCTCTTCTTCTTCCTCACATCGATCAGTTCATTCTCCTGCTAACCTTCCTTCTACTTCCAATCCAGTATGTATACGCGCCATTTATCATTATCATTTTCATTATTATTTTAGAGTGTTTGTTTATTCCTTTTTCTCATTTTCTTAGAACATGGGAAAGCGAGAGGGTACACATGGTAAAGGGAGCGGTTCGAACTTACAGGTCAAGGGTAGCGAGTCCAGAAGCGCTAACGAAAACAGCAAAAGCCTTCCAAGACAGCTCCTAAAGTCTCTCGTGGTCTGGATGCTGATGTTGAACTGATGGATGCTCCGAAATATTCTAAGTTCTGATACCCTCGTATTATCGAAGCGGAGGAAGATCGTGTTGACGGTCGCTTCGATTTAGTGCACGGATTCTGGGTTTCTTCTACTAAAGCCGCTAATTATCGGCGCATAGTGGAAAGATTTGGTCACATGTGTGTTCATGAGGGAATGATTTCTAGTGCTTTGGTCGTGACTAATGAGGACCTTTTGGATATATCGGACGACCTTGCTCATGCGGAGGAGACTCCTATAAATCTGTCTATGTTGAGGAAGTGGGACACCCTTATTCAAACATATCTGCTTCTTCAATTTCCAATTCAGCGGCTGAAATTTACTGGACATGGCGAAGACAAGTCACAATACACGTTATGTACTGCCTCGGGAGATTGAAGAACTGGATCAAGAATATAGGTGCTTGCTCAACGTTGTCAATGTAAAGAAGGAAGCATATGATCGACTGATGGCGGACATTAGACGAGCTACTGAGGATCTAAGGACCACCCGGACTACCACTGAGGAAGTCAATGCACGTCTTATCAAGAAGAGAGCGGAGATAGCTGCTCTGGATATTAATTAATTTTTATTTTCTTTATGAGTGGGTTTTAAACAATGGTTTGTTTTTTCTTTTGTTTCAATTTGGCTTAGACATGAAACTTTGATGGGTTTTTTTTTTCTTTGTTTAGCAAGACATTCTATTATTCGATTATTTTCATTTACTATTATGGTTGAGCAGCAGTTAATGTGGTGTTAACATTTTATTTCTATAAATAGGGGTATATAGGGTTGCGTTAGTTAGTCTTTCAAGTTTCTTTCATTATCTTTGTTGTGAATTGTGATTTGTTGCAGATGGCTCGTCATTTACATGGTTATGTTTTGGACTTGGATCATGTGCCAACGCTGGCCGTTCCTTTTGAGAAAGATTATGAGTTAGCTCGTTTGTTGTTGGTGAAATCTGAAGTAGAAATGCTTAGAGAAGTCAGGATGGCGAATAGAGCAGCCACCCGTACGCAATTTTATGAGAAGTCCGAGACGTACTCAATGGCTCAGAGGATGCGGGCATCCGGACGAGTGACTATAGAATTGCAGCGCGTGCTGGATGATGTTATTTTGCTTGGAACAAGGATGAGGGATTATTCCAATAGTCAATAATTATGATGACTGATATTGATCAAGCAATAACTGATTGCCGCTCGTTTATTACTCAACAAGCGGGTCCTAATCTACGCGGGTGTGTTTGACTTTATGTGTTGTATCCGCTCTTGTTCATCATACCGATAAGAAGGCGAAATTAGCTCGTTTATTGGTATCAAAGGACTAAGTGGGGATGTGACAGACTCATCAATTGATCGCTCTAGATAAAGCGCACAAATCTTATGAGGATCATAAGAAGACGCTTGGTATGGCTCGGGAAGCCCATAATTCTGATGATGTTATACGCAAGTTCATCAAGTGCTTTTGGAGATGCATAATGCTTATACAGCCTCTACTACTCAGTATGGTGAAGTGATTTTAATAATGCAGGACTTGGATCAAGACATTGAGCATTCCACTCGTTTATAGCTGAGCGTCCTTAAGAGGGTTGCCGCCATCATCACCCATTTTTTTTGGGATTCGTAAATGCTTTCTTGGGTGTTGTGTTATTTGGTTATATATAAAAATCATTTTGATTTATCAAAGTAAATAGTTTTTTAGTATTTGTTTCTTGTTTCATGGCTAATCGTGTGAGATTGGTTTTGGAAGTAAGGTACTTAAATTTCCTTTTAGAAGTAATATGTCTTGTGCGTGATATGTTTAATACTGAGAACTCTTGTTGGCATGAACGGTTAACAGATGCGGACCATCTCGTGATGAAAATTCAAAGTGAAGGCAAGATTCCTGATATGACTCTGCTTGAATATCGTGGTTATTGTCGCGAACAACGTTTGATTACTCATTTCCGGTGTGTTGAGGCGAATAGTTCTGTGAGATCTATTGAAATGGCTCTTGCTGAAGCTCACGGGGCGTTCCACGCGCCACCATGATAATAATTTTTTTATTTTTTTTCTTTATATATATATGCTACTTGTACCAAGGAAAGAATAATCTCAATGTTGATGGTAGTTTTTTGTTCAGGACTAAAATTGTAAAACCATGTATTTAATGCGCCATCATTCTGCAAAAAAGATTGAGCCATTTAAAAGTGATGAGTGCCAAGCCTATTTACTTACATATGTATTGAGCAATTAGGTATATTTATATGACATTTATGACATAATATGGCCGAACAAGCGGCATTGTGTACACCGGCGGGCCTACTAACACCTAGGCCGATCGGCATCTCTACAACTCCCAAGCGGAGCCACTAAACGTTTACCAAAATAGTTGGCCACACGAGTTACAAAACCCTAATTTCTATTAAGCGGTATCACATTACTGCCGAAAAACGATCTTGGCCTCCCAACTTCGCCAGCCGAATTAATAGACCTAGATTCAATCTCAATCAACGGGTAAGGTGCGGATATGTTCACCAGCGGACCGGATATTGTGCTAGTCTGTCGAACAACTCCCAGTGCACGGCTATCACCAAAAACCGTTAACCCAAAATAGGTTGGCCACACGGCTTGTTTAAAACCTAAATAAATCAATGGCAGCCATTAACTGCCACAAATCATTTCGACCGCCCAACTTTTCCAGACGAATCGGCCAGCCAAACTCATATTCTAAGCGTTCAACAAAATGTCGCTGTGACCATTGGACACTCCTCTTCCATAAGGAACAATCGGCCGCGCCGCGGCCTACCCATGTGGCTCCTAAACGGTTGCCCGAAGATGGTTGGACGTGCTTCTTATAAAAGTCTTGAATAAATTATCGGTAACCAATAATTTCCGCAAATCATCTCAGTCATCCAATTTGGCTAGACAATTTAACCGGTCTAGATTTAACTTGGACCGACCAATAGGATGTCAAAATGGATACCAGCCATCACTCTCCTTTAGGGATTGACCGACCTACCTTTGGCATTCATAAATAGCTCCCAGCAGTTCCCTGAAAGTGGTCGGTCATGCTCCTTTTAAGAGGCTAGGTTCTGCGACCAACCAAGACAGGATATATACAACGATGCTTCACATGCATCGATTATTTTGAGTAGCTTGCTTAAAAGTGATGCTTTAAATGCATCGAGTACATACGATATTTTATGAGTATCTAGGTCTTACAAATAAGACCCATTAAGCAGCCTGCTGCATATTTTCCACGAAAATACTTGAGACATCAAACATGTCACAAATTGGGTGATGTTGATCAGGGTATTGGTCTGGCGGTTTACATCGTATGGCGTGCAATACTCCCATTATGAGAAAGTATCAGGAAAGCGGGCAGTTAGTGGCAGCAGAGAAGTAGTGGATGGAAACCGGCATGTCTCCCCTCATAGTAGGTACGTGGTTTTAACAACCCCACTTCTCCATCACTCCACTATTTCCACTTCCTATAAGATCAGGGTGCGCTCAACTATGACTTGTATAAATATGTTTCAACCTATTTCAACCAACGATAGAGTTTGGGTTATCAACACATTATCTAGAAAAACACTAAGAACTGATAGCTTACATTCCGCAAGCCAGTTTCATATTCTGATACAAGTCATAAAACAACCACACCTTCAGAGTTAACCATTTTGATCTCAGCACCCTCTTCGCTTCCCTCCCTAATATCAACCCTTCTCCTTCATTTTGTGACTGAAGCAAGACTGGAACGACCATTTCTTTGTTTAGGCCAGAATTACACAGGTTGATCTCTCAAATCTAAAGTACTCACGTGCGGTACATTTGTTTAGGGTTTAGATTCGTTTATCGGCAGCACACCCAAATTGATCTCTCGGTTGCAAAGTTAATTTATCGATTTTCATTTCAATCTTCCCAATTTAAAGATGGTGGATCTTAGGTATGAATCAGCAACAAATCCCGATATTAATGGCATTGACAACACCCTTGGTATCAACATTGTTGTTGGTGACACCAATGTACCGCCTACCAGCAAGATCAACGCATTTCGTGGAAATACATCATCTACCACCAACACCAGCGGTGCAGGAAACATTCCTTTCGGCGTGACACCTCATATCACCAGACCCAGAGTCGTTGTCGCCATTCCCATTGTTTATTCGAGTGTAACACCCCCAACCATTACCAGAGCTACTGCCACTCCTCCATCGATATCAGGCTGAGAGGTTGGAGAAGCCAGAGGAGGCCAACCCTCTCTTACCATTGTTGATATTATGGAAAGACAAGAAGTTATCGTTAAGGCTCAGATAGACATGGCTACAACCCAGAAAGAGGTACTTACTTTCCTCAAAACACTAACGGAGCGGCTACCACAAGAACCACACCAACTCCAAATGGATCCAATAAGGAGTACTTTTAATACTTCTGGCCCAAGCAACTCAGCAGGGAGCGCATTCATAGAGGAAGAGGCTCGTTTTGCTCTTGAACGTTCATTGGAAAGAAATCTGCCATCCAATTTCATCACGCGTGAGGATCTGGAACGACTTCTCCAAAATCAAAGCAAAGGAAATCCGGTGGACATGTATCAGTATCAACCTCCATATCCTTCCGATGTGCAAAGAGTTCCTCTACTGAGAGGATACTCCTCTCCTCAATTTTCCCTTTATGATGGTACTGGTAACGCTCGTGAACACATCTCTCATTTTCTGGAATCTTTAGGAGAGCACGAATATAATCATGTCCTTCGCCTGAAAGAATTTTCAAAGTCACTTACCGGAAGAGTATACACATGGTATAACAACATCGCACCAAACAACATATCCGACTAGTGTGAGATGGTTACCGCTTTCTACAAGAAATATTTCTTCGTGTCTGAGAAAATCACATTTTCATACTTGGGAAGAATGTTTCAATGAAACAATGAGCATCCAAATGATTATGTCAAAATATTCAGGATTCATGCACTGGATTGTCATAATTCATATGTGACTGAACAACAGTTGGTGGAGTCATGCATTAATGGTATGGTTCCCATCTATCACACTTTACTGGAAAACCTGCGCTTCCAGATATTTTCTGAACTCCATGAAGCTGCAAAGCGGTTATCTACAATGGCACCGGTACTGTTGGAAAGAACCAGACCATCCAAGAGTGAAGATGTATGCGAAACTCGAGGAAACAAGCGCCTCATCAACAAGCAATATAATACCGGTCCCTCTGTAAGCGTTGTGGGTGAAGGAGGAAATAAGAAAGATCCAGCAGCAGAATAACAACCCAAACGTGTGGCACAAGCGCATCAGACAACTCCAACCCGGAAGGCCGCGGATAAGACCCATGTATACCAATAAAAAACTGGAGATGCTGCTCCAAACTTCCTATTTCCAATTGAGGAAGTAATTGAACTCCTGGAAGCATGGATTCAAGATGATGCCTGATAGAACTTTTTATAGTGGTAAGTAAGGTTGTCGTTCACTTAGACTTTGTTGAGATTAAATTTAAAGGTTTAATGAAAATAACAAACAAAGGCGAGAGTTACTGGGCCTAGGATTTCACCGACTTCATATCAATAGGTTTAATTATTTATTCTTCAGCAATTATAGCTCAATAAATAAAAACATAGACTCTTTTTTTTTCCAAGGTAGATTCTCAAAATATTAGTTATAAATCGTAAGCATGGGACATCAAACATTTAAGCAAGCATGACCCATCAAATAAAATAATAACTAATTAATTCAAATCATAAACCAATTTAAAATAAGTGCAAAAGTCATAAAAAGAATAAAATAAATTCACCCATGTATGAAATTCGGATTCACCCGTCGACCTAGTGTAGGGGTTTAACTCCTCATATTGTAGATACGCTCAAAATTCATTTTTATTACTCAAAAGTGCTTACAAGAGGTGAAAAGATAAGAAAACTGAATTTCGCAACGCTATAAAGCCGTTACAAAACTGTTACAATGATTGTGATAGAAAATAATTGTTTTGTTCTGTCGCAGAAAACAGTCGTTCATGGAAGAAACAATGACAGTTCTAAACGACAGACTACAAGTGTAGTATGTTCTTCTTCTTCTCTGCAATCCTCTGTTTTTCACCCCAACTCTCGATATATCTTCTCTGTGATCCTAGCTCCCTTTATATACACGACAGTTCTCAAATATTTCGTGTTAACTGCTGATAATCTTCACAGTAAAGAGAGAATATTTCCTGAGATATTTTTTTCTTTTCCTACCATGTTACGGGATTTGCTTCCCATTTTATCTCTTTCACACGTCTTATGGTCGTGTACACATCCCATAGTGCTCAGAACACAAGCCAATCCTCCCCGAGCATACTCCAAACTCTAATTTGCTAAGAACTTCCCTGTTTTGTTTCAATCCACGTAACATTCCTCATCACTCAAATCCAAGTCACTTACCAACCCTAATTCATCGAAACAGACTAGTACTACTCCAAATCCACACTTGAATCTCACCCAAATTCTTCACAGGTCAGAATAGAACTTCCCGGAGAAGAGAAAACTCGAGAATACCATTTTCTTCAGATTCACGATTCTAGATAATTCTGGTCGAATCAAAGGCTATCACCAACCCTGATTATACATTAAGAACAAACCCAATTAATCTTAGCGATCGAGTCTCCCTCTAATAACTCCAAAACTTGAACCCTAACTTTCTCGGTGACTGTAACAATTTGATTTGAATTATCCAGCCCAATTCTTTCGAATACAATGACTATACCAATCCTATTTAGTGTTAACAGGTCCAACAAAACTGAATACAGCGATTGAATTTCTCCCGAACATGTCTTAAAATCAAACCCTAAATCTGATACTTCACTGCAAAATTCTTCCCGCCAAAATCCAAATTCAAAGGGAGAATGTGACCTCCCCCTAATCATGTAAGGGTGTCCCTTTAGATATTTCCTTATGGGGTGTAAATAGTAATGAAGGTATCCCTTATCCGTTGAGATGCCCCTTAGTAATTGAGGTTCCCCTTATCCAAAGTAGGGGTTCTTTTAGCAGTTATCCTTCGGGGGTGCAAAAACCACTTTTCGAACAACTTTCTCCATAAGAACTTATTTCTTTGAAAAGACTTAAAACAAGTTTATTAGTGATAAAATGAGTCCCAGCTAATGTATTTATGGGTGAAAATGCGTCGCACTTTCGTGCTTATCAATGCTATCAAGCTACCTCCTCTCAGACATCCACCAATCGAGGAAGAAATGGCAAATCCCAAATATTGTTGTTATCATAGATTCGTCAATCACCCAACCAGTGACTGCAACAAATTTAAACACATTTTCAAGGAGAAGGTAGATATAGGAGAACTTCAATTAGGCACCGAAGGAGTTCACATAGACCCTCTTCCCGTCAGGAGCTGCATGATTTCTGGGGACTCCGTCCACAAAACTGTACAGTCTATGATGAAACATTTATGTGATATTCTGTACTTCTCCAAGATGCAGCGTCAATACATATTTGCAGCGCTCAACCGTGTTGTATCAGGAAACCGGATGTTTCCATCCAGGGAAGTCGTTCCCAAACCCAAACCTCTCCTGGAAAGCACGACTGATAGATGCAATTGGGGACTCCTAACCACTGCTCACTTGAAGGATTTCGAGTTTGACATCACACTTATTGACGCGGCCTCTGACTTCAACATTGTTATTATCAAGGCTCTAAGAGCCGCCGGAATTTCAAAGCAGGAAGCTGTGTACTGCCCAACTGTGATCAAAAACCCAGAAGGAGAATCAAAAAATGCTTACGGGTATATTAATCTTGAAATCAAGGTGGGATATGCTCTAACGCACGCCAAATTTCATATTTTTAAAGAATTCCCAGATTATAATATGGTTCAGGGGCGCTCATGGGTGCATTGCAACAAATAAAAGCTAGGAGCTAGTATGTCCTTTTCCAGTGTCTATACCTGAAAGGATTTCCAACAAGCTATCCAACCCTGAAGATTATTTGATGTCGTATCAACAACTTTCCAATGTGACCCAATTGCCTAGAGAGAGCCCGGTGACATTTGTTTGCAGATTCCGAACACAATTAAGTCTCATTGAATAACCCTTTTTGTAACTAGTCACTCCTCCCTTCGTCAAATCCTGGGGACTCGAGCCAGTTATCAACCCAGCTGTCACTAAGATGTGTGAATGGGATGCTAGTCCTTTTAAATATTTTATCAAATGTTTAGAAGTTGTCTCACTCAAAGATGATGAGTCTAAGAGCCAAGTTACTGAGCAACGCCCAAATCCATTCCAAGGTGGAGATATGGTTGTAAGGATTACTGCTCAACCTCCACCTGATTCCGCAGAAGGAAAAGATGAGCCGTACCTAGTGGCAGAAGTTATCTTAGGAGGTTACTGCAAGCTCATCAATGCCGAAAAACTAAAAGGCATGGTAATGCACTCACGATGGCTCAAGCCTTTCAATACCTAAGACGTCGTGCTACCCTTTTCCTCCAGCATTCTCTTTAGTATTTCCTTTAGCAATTTACCTTTTCATGCAATATTTGTAATTCCTCCAAAATGATTACACTGCTTGCATTCACAATTAGGGTTTCGATTTGTTAGTTAATCAAGTATCATTTCCCTTTTATGAATCTCTTTACTCTTGAATCAACTCAAGGAAAAGTCTCGAGTAAACCTAAACCCTCACAAAATCATTACCCATTAATTCGATACCAAAAAAATCAAACCATGCAAGAGATGTCTTGTATCTTTCAAAAATACCGAAGAGGGGAATATGTAAAGGAAAAGAAAGCACAAGATCATCAAGCAGCGACACATTATTTCTGTATCAAGCATATTTCGCATCCGAAGAGCAGCCCGCTTCAACCTTCACCTGACGTGATTCCTAGAAGAAGTTTTATTGTATGCAGTTTTCCGGATTTTGGGAATCCCCTTCATGGAACCAAGAAGAAATAAATTTGAATTCAGCACACATAACACTCTCGGTTTGCAATTACTTCTTCAAAAATGACGCATCGATTCACATGACACGCGCCATTAATTGGAGATGAAGCCTTCTCACCTAACAAGCATGGATTTTAGATTTCTTAGTCCATGGAAATGAGTCCATGCTTCTACACACCTAGATTTTGTACTTCTTAGTTCATGGAAATGCGTCCATGCTTCTACATACCTAGATTTTGGATTTCTTAGTTTGTGTCAATGCGTCCATGCTTCTACATACCTATCCGGCATGCCACAAATATTCAAGAAGCACTTAGTCTGCACCGAGGATTATCAAACAGAAGAATGGGAAGAAGTCATTTTTCGAAATCAAGGGTTAATGGCGCCCTCACTGGAGTTCTCTCCAAAAGCCGTTTTCAATGTTTTCTCCATAAGTCGCTTAAACATTCTCTCCAGAAGGCGCTTCAATGTCCTTTCCAGAAGCCGAAGCTACTTCAACGCCTCAGCAATCCACACAGACCAGCCACATCATGTCTGCCACATTGCCGACAAAGTCAGATTCGGTGTTTCTTTATTTCCAATTTCCTATGGAAGGGGTGCATGAGCTTCCAAAAGTTTGGATACAATACATATCTATCAAATACGACTCCTGCTTATTTATCAACAAATGATGAATCCAAAAGATTGCCACCTTCATCAATTCGTCAACCACCTTACCAGTAAATGCAATAGAAGTACATCTTTAAGGAGAAAATAGGCTCAGGATAATTACATTTGGGGACTGCCAGCACGGGATGTCTTCACGTCCCTCCACCAGGTTACTTTTGATATCAGTATCATCATTGTAAAAGCTTTACAATCCGCATTAATTCCTCAACATGAAGTTGTACACGTGCATCAAAGACTCCAAAAGTACGTCGTAGAGACATTTTCACATATCCGGACACGCCATCGGATCTAGCACGCATCTAGAACTCCTTACAAGACTGCATTGTATTCCAAAACCGACTCAAGATATAGCTCTAGTAATTAAACAGAAATGTAACTGGGGACTGCTCAATCACATCCCATTTCGTACTACGGTCCAAGATTCAGAAGATAGTTCAAAGGGTGTCGCCTGATACGCAGTCCTTAAAGACTTGATAGCAGCATGTCGGAAGCGGAATGCTTCTCATCTGGTTTACTCTATCCAATGGCTCTGGAAGATTTTGATTATACAAGCATCCCAATCATATCGTCATTAGAAGGGAAAGAACGAGCTTATGAGATAAAGAGTCAGAATGAACCCAATTTCATTCCAGTCAATGCTCAGGAGTTTAAAGAACATTTTAGGTACGACCAAGGTAGTCAATATCGGTTGTACAGGATAATATTACAAGTTTTTATCAGGTATCGGAAATACCTATACGATATTGAAAATACCGGAGATACAAAGACGGAACGATATTATCGGTTGTATAGGCCGGTACAGACCGATATATCGGTTTTACTTATACACTTATAATATCGGTTTCAGTAAATAAATTTTCTATTAACATGCATCTAGTTTGTACAAACAAGTACAACGTCAATTGGAGAAGGTAAAAAGTCCTAATATATTTATGATATAAAATCAATGACTATATGATATAAGATGGAATCCACATTTCGATTACAAGGAAGGAAAAATGTAAAAGATATAATTGAAGTATAATACGAAAAATTTACCGGCATAATGGGAAAACAATCATAATGCTGGCTAATAAACCACCTTGTATCTTAAGATATATGCATGATTCTTATTATTTTTTACTATGGTTTTATAAATATTTGAAATTCTAGTTCTAATGATGTATCACTGATAAAAACCGATATTATATTTTGTATAGGTGTATCAGACTCGACCGATACGCGATATTAACTACCTTGGGTGCGACTCAGCAGTACAGACACCAAACAAATTAAAGTCAAGTCCTCTTGGAAATGAGCGCAATGGAGTTTGGCAAATTTTCAAATCCACTGTAGAGGCTAGATGCTCATTTTTCAACAGGACCCTTTGGAAAGGATCGATGGAGTTCACCCAGGATTTGATGAAATTTCAAAACCATGAAAGTTATACGTACAACTAAATTTCATACTTGAAAAAGAAGAAAAAATAACAAGATGCTTACCTTTTCACTGGCGATTGGCACGCTCGTGATGGAGCTGCTAACAGTGACGAAGAGGAACCGGCTGCTGCATACGAAAGAACGAAACCAGACGAGCAACAAAAACAGAAGAGGGTCGATACCCCTTTTTTACAAATGGAGTTTCCATAGTTCCAACAGAAGGAGGTTTTACTTTTGGACCATGCACAGAGAAAGGCAGCTAGGCCCGTGACACCAACGCTCCATGGATGAACAAGCAGCGCGTCGGTACAAAGATCACCAGCCGCACGGACCTATATCCAAAGGTCAATCAAACTTTTCCTGGTAACCTCTACATGTCTTGCCTTTTAGATTTTTATCCTCGTATGTCACCATCTAGTGCTTACCCCGCAACAATGTCACTGTTACGTACTAAGCAAGGGACTTAATATTGATGGTTGTTTTTAGTTCAGGGCTAAAATTGTAAAACCTTGTATTTAATGCACCATCATTCTGCAAATAAGATTGAGCCATTTAAAAGTGATGAGTTCCCAAGCCTCTTTACTTACATATGTATTGAGAAAATCAATATATTTATATGACATTTATACAGAATGATGCGTGTAGCAACAATCCCAAATATTCTGTAAATTTCTGAGTATTTATTCTATGCCATGTTCCCCAGTTGAACTCTTAATACTGACATGACATGACGACTAATGCTCGTTCCCTGCCGAGTAGCATGAATCTCCCGAAGTGTCAGGATTAAGATGCGTGTGGAAGTACTCAATCATAGGCACGGAAAGTTATGTTGCCCTTTGATATTAAATTAGTGATTTTTTGTATCAGTATGCAAAACTCACCAAAAATTGATTGATTTTGCGGCAACCCGCAAAATTAAGCTCTTTAACCTAATTTTATCAATTTGCAAAAATTAGTTTTTTGCGCCCTGCGCGATATTTCGAACCCTATTGGTCGAACCTAATCCTAGATACACTAGGATTGATCTAACATGGAACTAGTAGAAGCAATATCCTACCAAAATCAGAAAACAAGAAATAAAAAGGAACAACGGCAAGTAAAAGCAGCAGCAAATGGAGGTGTGGCCACGCCAATTGGCCGGCCGATCTGCTCCAATGGGCGCTGCCCGAGGTCGATCAGCCACACTCCATATTGCCACTTGATGGCCCTCTTTCCCATCGACCAATCTGATCGCTTTAAATGCGCCACACGAATTTTTAAATAAAGTTGGAAGTTGGTTGGTCGACACACCTAATTCCTTAAGGAATTTAAAATAGGCTGCCCATGTCAGTCTTAAAAAGATCACGGCTGCACGTTTTGGCCAGTCGATTAATCAAACCTAGACACCTCCTAATATGGTCGGGCAAGCGCAATCCTGTACACCGGCGGTACTACTAACGCCTAGGTCGATCGGCATCTCTCCGACTCGCAAGAGGATCCACTAAACGTTTACCGAAATAGTTTTCCACACGAGTTACAAAACCCTAATTTCTATTAAGCGGAATTACATTACTGCCGCAAAATGATCTTGGCCGCCCAACTTTTCCAGCTGAATTGATCGGCCCATATTCAATTTCAATCAACGAGAAAGGTGCAGATATGTTCACCAGCGGCCCGTTTATTGTGCTGGTCGGTAGAATAACTCCCAGCGCGCGGCTAACACCAAAAACTGTTATCCCAAAATAGGTTGGCCACACGGATTTTTTAAAACCTAAATAAATCAATGGCAACCATTAACTACCGCAAATAATCTTGACCGCCCAACTTTGCCAAAAAATCAGCCATCCAAACTCATATTCTAAGCATTCAACAAAATGTCGTCGTGACCATTGGCCGCTCCTCTTCCATAAGGAACAATCGGCCGCGCCGCGGCCTACCCATGTGGCTCCTAAACGGTTTCCCGAAGATGGCTGGCCGCGGTTCTCATAAAAGTCTTAAATAAATTAGCGGCAACCAATAACTGCCGCAAATCATCTCAGCCATCTAATTTGGCTAGCCAATTTAACCGATCTAGATTTAACTTGGACCGACCAATAGGATGTCAAAATGGATACCAGCCATCACTCTCCTATAGGGATTGACCGACCTACCTTTGGCATGCATAAATAGCTCCCAGCAGTTCCCTGAAAGTGGCCAGTCACGCTCCTTTTAAGAGGCTAGGTTCTGCGGCAAAACAAGATAGGCTCTATACAACGATGCTTCACATGCATCGATTATTTTGAGCAGCTTGCTTTAAAGCGATGCTTTACATGCATCAAGTACATACGATATTTTATGAGTATGGGTTTCACAAATAATTTAGTTATTTAACATAATAGCGCCACATATGCTATTCTTTGGGCAAGTCTCATGACTTGGATCACCACACATGACCACCCGCTACCTAGCTTGCGCGTGATTGGTCAGAATAACTAGGTCTTACAAATAAGACCCACTCATCATCCTGCAGCATATTTTCTTCGAAAATACTTGAGACATTAAACATGTCACAAATTGGGGGATGTTCATCAGGGTATTGGTCTGGCGGTTTATAGTGTGCAGCGTGCAACATGCCCATTATGAGAAAGTGTCAGGAAAACAGGGAGTTAGTGGCAACATAAGTAGTTGATGCAAACCGACCTGTCTCCCCTCATAATATTTATGTGGTTTTAACAACCCCACTTCTCCATCACTCCACTATTTCCACTTCCTATGAGATCTGGGTGCGTTCAACTATGACTTGTATAAATAGGTTTCAACCAACGATAGAGTTTGGGATATCAACACATTATCCAGAAAAACACTAAGAACTGATAGCTTACATTCCGAAAGCCAATTCCATATTCTAATACAAGTCATAAAACAACCACACCTTCAGAGTTAACTATTTTGATCTCAACACCTTCTTCGCTTCCCTCCCTAAGATCAACCCTTCTCCTTTATTTTGTGATCGAAGCAAGACTGCAACGGCCATTTATTGGTTTAGGCCAGAATTATACATATTGATCTCTCGAATCTAAAGTACTCCCGTGCAGTGCATTTGTTTTGGGTTTAGATTCGTTTCTCGGTGGCACACGCACCCAAATTTACCATTTCCAGCAGAATCAATTTTTACCCCAAAACACTCGAATTTATGGAAGAATCAATTGATGCATTATCTTTATTCCTTAGAGATAAAAAAAATATGGAATTATTGCAAGCCACTGTTGTTGGGAATGCTTGACTTGTACGCAATTGTGAAAATATGTCTGAGGCGAGTCAGACATGGTATTTTTACGCAATGAATTTATATGTGGATCGGCTGAGTGCTTATCGGGTCGATCCTTCAGCAGAGAAAGCTATGGTTTATGTCAAGGCATCTGAAATATTCTCTAATGGTCATTTCCAGATGGAGTATCTATAAAATGAGTTAGTTGTCGCTTGTGGATGGTTAAAACGCGCGCATTTAGTATTGGCTTCATTTCTTTAAGTTTTAAGTATTTGATGTAATACTTTATTTTATCTGCTGCTCATGTATTATCTCAAGTGTATTCACCTATCTGATAATGAATATATCGATCTTATTGCCCCAGATTGATTCTTAGCACTTTACCGCACAATATTATTGCCCAAGATTTTATACTCAGGGTTTTACTCTGTCTATACTCATTCTTGATACCTTGTCTATTCTGGCCATGCTTTGGGCCATAATGCATTATACTGCACAAATCTAATTACAGTCTAGCCTAATAATCATCTTATGGGTTGTACTCATATCCCAACCATCTTCGAGGCCACTAGTGCATTTCACTGGTCATGCATGAAGCCTAGCCAGACTAAGGAATATTGGTACACATCACTGGTTGTGCACAGAACCTAGCCAGACTCAGGGCTATTGGTACACTTCATTGGTCGTGCACGAGACCTATCCAGACTCAGGGCTATTGGTGCACTTCATTGGTCATGTACGGGACCTAGCCAGACTCGGGCTATTGGTGTACTTCATTGGTCATGGACGAAACCTAACCATACTCGGGGATATTGGTGCACTTCATTGGTCATGCACGGAACCTATCCAGACTCGGGGCTATTGGTGCACTTCATTGGTCATGCACGGAATCTAGCATGACTCGAGGCTATTGGTGCACTTCATTGGTCATGCACGGAACCTAGCCAGACTCGAGGATATTGGTGAACTTCATTGGTCATGCACGGAACCTAGCCTGACTCGGGGTTATTGGTGAAATTCATTGGTCGTGCACGGAACCTACCCAGACTCAGGGCTATTGGTGCACTTCATTGGTCATGCACGAAACCTAGACAGACTCGAGGCTATTTATTTTGACACATAATGAAGATAAGTGTACTTATATTATTGGAAATTAGCCATTCGGCGTACATTTAGTTATTATGCATAATAGGCTTTTGGCCATTTACCATTGATAGATGTATTGATCCGGGCTCCGCTCATCCGCCTGAGGTAGTAATATCCACTTTCCGCAGCTTCGCTAATCATATAAGGGCCTTTCCAGTTCGCAGTAAACTTTCCGGCCTCTGTGTCTCGCTGAACATGTGGGGTAATTTTCATGACTATATCATTTTCTGAGATGGTTCGTACCTTTACCTTCTGGTTATAGTATCTTGCGGTCCTTTACCTATACTTGTCCACAAATTGTTCGGCTTTAGCTCTTGCTCCTTCAAAGTATCAAGATGGGCAAATCGACTAACCTCATCCGGAGTGGTGAGACTAGCCATGGGCACTCATGCTGAAGGAATAACGATCTCTGTTGGTAGTATTGCATCTTCCCCATACACCAGGGAATCAGGTGAATCCCCAGTTGAACTCAATTTAGAAATGCGATACGCCCAAAGAGCGAGTGGTGGCTGTTCATGCCAGCTTTTGTGATAATCATGTACCAATCGGCTTAATATCCTCAACAATGTTTTGTTGGTAGCCTCCGCCTGTATATTCTCTTAAGGGTAATAGATAGTCGAAGTATGGAATTTGATACCGTACTGATCCAACAATTCTTTAACATTTTTGTTGACGAAGGATGTACCATTATCCGAGCGGATGACCATTGGTACGCTGAATCAACATATGATATACTCTTTGATAAATGATGTGATGGTAGCTCCGGATTAATCACAGGGCGGGATGGCTTTTACCCATTTTAAAGAATACTCGGTCGCGGTGATAATATACTTATGTCGTCCGGACAAGGTTAGGCAGATCTTTCCAATGATGTCGAGTCCCCAGCTATGAAAAGGCTAAGGAGTGACGACACTGTGTATCAACATATGCGTGTCACGGATCAACGGCCCGTGGCTTTGACATTGTTGACACTTCTTCACATACTCGGCTGTATCGAATTCCATTGTTGGGATCCTCCGAGTGTTCGATAATATATCGCCCCTCGCACTATGACGAATTGCTTCAGTACTTTAGTGGGAAATAGTTGTTTGTCCGCGTCTCTAGTCAAATCCCCGGTATAAGATGTTCTCCAGTCATCCTTTTGTTCAAATTCCACATCTTCTTTCCATGTACTTGGTAATGCCATTTTCTTCACTACCACTGTCCCTTCATCCGCTTCATTCAAATGCATATTTGCTGCTAGAGTGGCTAACGCGTCAGCATGGTGATTAGTGGTTCTTCCCATATGTTCGATGACAGTACTCCCCATCTTTGATATCAACTCTTGGACCTCCGCTCTATATGGATCTAAATGCGCCTCTTTCACCTGGAAATCCCCTGATATCTGTCTTGCGACCAGTTTTGAGTCTTCCTTTATGTCTATCGCTCCTAAATTAAGTTTTTCCGCCATATGCAGCCCCAAAATTAATGCTTCATGTTCCGCCACATTGTTGTTGCACTCAAAATCTAACTTGAAGGCAAATGATAACAAATCCCGCTTGGGTATTTCAAAAGCTATACCGGATCCTCCGTGAGAACCGTATGATGATACGTTGAAAAACATTGCCCATCGTTCTTCTTCTTCAGCTTCCGTGACTTCTTCAGCTATCTTGTCACTAATTTTTATCATATCTGTTCCCGGAAATACGGCTAATAGATCTGCAAATGCCTGCTCGCAGACTCTTTTTGACCACTGATATTTCAGTTCAAACTCAGATAGCTGTAGTAACCATCGAGTTGTTCTGCCGGACAAGACTGATTTTGTGGCTAAATAAGCGATCGGATTAACGGTCGCTACCACTATGGTCTCATGAGTGTGTAGGTACGATCTCAATTTTTGTGTAGCATATATGAGCGCTAAACATGCTTGTTCCACCTTTGAATATCTAAACTCCACATCTCTAAAGCCTTTGCTGATGTAATGAATCGGATATAAATAATCATTGCCGAGGTCTTGGGCAAGCAATGCTCCGATCGCCATGTTGGTAAAAGTTGTGTACATATAGAGGGGCTCACCTTTAATTGTTGATCGTAAAACTCGTGCACTAATCAAACATTCTTTGAGTTTATGAAAGGCTTGCTCCTGATTGTCTCCCCACTCGTATAGCTTATCCTTCTTTAGTAATGGTGAGAAAGTGGAGAGTAGTTGGGCCAATCCTGGAATGAACCTCCGGACATAAAATATCCTTCCTATGAAAGTCTGTAGTTCTTTCACATATGCTGGCGGTGTCATAGTGATTATTGCTTCTACTTTGCTTGGATCGGTCTGTATTCCTTTGTTCGTGACAACGAACCCCAGAAAATTTCCGGAAGTAACACCAAAAGCACATTTGAGGGGATTCATCTTTAGGTGATATTTCCTGCATCTGTCAAAAACGCACTTCAAATGATCTAGATGGTCTTCTCGCCCCCTGGACTTTACCACAATATCATCTTTTTACACTTTCATTATCTGATGCATCATGTATTGAAAAATATCCACTATCGCCCGCTAATAGGTTGCGCCGGCATTCTTCAACCCAAATGGCATAACAACATAGTAGAAGTTTCCATATGGCATCTGGAAGGATATTTTGTGTACGTATTATGCGGCCATCCTCACTTGATTATATCCACTGAATCCATCCATAAAGGAAAACATATCATGTCCGCTCGTGTTGTTCACCATTACGTCTATGTTTGGTATTGGTATATCATCTTTGAGGCATGCTTGATTCAAATCTCGATAATCGACGCACATTGGACCTTCCCATTCTTTTTAGCAACTAGTACAATGCTAGCTAACCATACGGGGTGTTGGATCGGTTTAATGAATTTGGATTTAAGTAGCTTTTCCACCTCTTCCTTAATGGCGAGTTATATCTTTTCCGGAAAATTGTGACTCTGTTATTTAACTGGCTTATACTCGGGTGAGATACTGAGGTTATGCGCGACTAAATTACTATCCAAGCCAGGCATTTCATCATACGTAAACGCGAACACATCCTGGTATTCATGGAGCAACTTGACCATCCGCTCCCTTTCTTCTCCTTGTAGGTGTTTGCTAATGCGTACATAAAGGGGGTTGTCCTCTGAGCCAAGGTTTATTTCTTCTAACCCATCAAGTGTCGGATTGACTTTTATCTTTTCTTCAAGGAAATTTTTCCATTATTTATTCTTATAAAATCCAAACTTCCACATCTCCTTGCGATTCCTCCGCTATCGGGGTCGTCTCCACCATTTCTTCATCTACTGATGACATATGACAATCATGTTAGCGCTGAGAGACTTCCCCTGCTGATTGCTATAAGCGGTAGACGTGTCCACCTTTTGGCCGCGAGAAGTGTTTGAACTGACTATTCTTAGTTTCGGTTATCGCTCTTTTACTTCCCGTGGCAGGTCCCATCCTTGACGAGATGAACACTGACTTAGTTTTTGCCTTTGCTTGCTCTTTTGGCTGGAACTCTTCTCATTTCGGGAGTGGTATTATATGCCCTAGATGTTCTTCTTGGTTTAGGACAGGATGCGTGTAAAAGACCGCATCATCCATGTAAGACTCGTCTGGTCCGAATGGGTTACTCGTGGCTGGGATCCGAAACATCTTTCCTCCAATATTAGTTTTGACACATTGATGATATGTCGATGCTACTGCTTTGTGATTCAGGAGCCATCCTGCAACGACCCTCAAGTTCGTCAACTCTATTAGACCAGTCAAGAGATGACTAAGCCGGTAATAACTCGATTAATTATAGATGAACCTTAATTGATATAAATTAATCTAAAAACGATGTAGATACGAAACTAGTATCGTTGAATATGTCTCGAAAAGTTAGGCGAAATGGACTACTCGAACGTGTCAATCAGATACCGGACGAAGAAGATATCTTTAGATATGTATGAAGGGAAAGATTGTCATTTCTCATCACCGCCTGGCTGCCCTTATCCATTTTATGGGCGCCTTAATAATTATTCTTGGTCTTATCCCCTTCAACCATCGAGCAGATAAGCTCATTCTCTTCTCGTTTCTTCTTCATTCTTCTTTCTCTTTCTCCTTCTACTTCTGTCCATCGCCTCTGGCGATTTTTTGAGATGATTCTGAGGTCGAATCGAAGAGAAACTTAGGGAAAACATTAGGAATTGATTAATGGTAGTGTTGTTGACGTTATTGGAGCTCGAGAGAAGAATGAGTGATGTTGTTGAATCAATTAGGGTTCTGTTCTTGGGTAGGAAGAGAGATTAAGAGGAGTTTTGAGTTTCTATTGGATGAAGATAGAATGGGTTGGTGTTTAATTAAAGTTCTGAAGATGTTCTTATGAAGAATCACAGAACCAGGTAATTTAGGATTTCGATTAATTCGATTCTTTTTTGGAATTATTGTTATTTGATTGAGTTAGTATATGGGTTTGTAGATGGGGAAAAATGATTTGCTGGTTTTTAAGGAATTGAGGAGACAACCATACGGAGGAGACTCCTTGAACCGAGCGAAATGTTCAACCTCACACAGATGCACTGCAAGAAGGGAATGCTTTGAATTCGAGAGATCAATCTGTAGTACTCCGGCCTAAACCAAGACAATGGCCGTTCCAGAGTAAATTCGGTCACAAAGAGAGGATGGGTTGATCTGTAGGAGGGAAGCTGAGAAATGTGTGAAATCAATGGTAATCAAAGATTGTAGGTGTGTTGTGGATTCTGAATATGATAAGTTCAGAATGATTGAAATTGATCAGTTGAGAGTAATTGCTCAATTGAAGAGTTGATGATCCCGTGATATCAATGAGACGTGAGATTCTTGTTGTATTTCTCGTTGTTGTTATTTCAATCATGATTCAGAGACTTATTTATATTGCTGGAATTGTAGACACCATGATCCCATGAAGTCTAACAGTTTATGGAATCAAAAAGTGGGGAAGTGAAAATCGTGTTTGAAACCAGTTGCTCAGCGTGCAGAGACTTGGTTGATTTTCTATTCACTACTTTGTTAACTCCTTCAACTGATTGCACGACTTTCTCACATTCCATCGTGTGTTTGAACACACGTTCCGTAGACCGCCAGACCAAAATCCTAGTTGATATCCCCCCAAGTGACACGATTGACGTCTCGTGGTTAGTTTAGTCAGTTATTGACGTCATGATTTAGTGGGACGATGAGTCCATGTATTTACTGAGTTGAACATGATTTTGTAAAATGTTATGAAACTCATGAATTGAACGTAGACATGATTCTCACGTTGATAGTTGAGTCTAGCAAGTATTACTCTGATTTGTTGAATATTGATAGTTGAACCAATATTCCTTGATTTGAGCAAGTATTGCTCATATGAGCAAGTGTTTCTCATCTAATGAATTATTGGCAGCGTGACCAAAATAAAATATTAATTAAAATATTGGTAGTTGAACTGAGTATAATTAATAAGAGTACTGATCATGAGATCGTCATAAAATTATTAGTGTTTGAATATGGAATTATGATCCTTGGACTCAGAAACACTAATTTGATCAATTGATGGTTTATTTGAAAATTAACCATGGAATGAAGGAGGGACCGGCTTCATGGGACCGTGGTTCTACCATGTAGTGCCTAGATGCTCACGAGAGCAAATACCAAGGATTCTTAAAGAGTTGGTGATTCGTTGATGAAAGAATGATTAAATGCTGGTTTAATCATTTATTCGAAAAATGCTCGTCTGAGCCTTAGGTAATAAAACCTAATTAATTATGAAGAGATGAGAGACCGACCAAGGGGTCATGAAGCCGGCCATAGGTGGTCACGGGATCAAATGATGATCATTTCATGAAGTTCCAAGTTGTTTGGAAGAGTTTTGGACCTAATACGTGCAATTGCGCAAATTAGGTCAAACCGTGAAGATACACGGGACCGGCTCATTGTGAGCCAAGGACCCAACCCTGGTCGGTCCAGGTAACATGCTTACATTGTCAAAGTGTTCGTATCTCAATTCTGAGAATTTTGATATTTTCTGGCGTGCAGTTGAGCACTAATTTTAGAAAATATGAAGAAATCAGAGATTTTTGATGAAACCGTCAAAACCTTCATGAGATGAAGGAAAATAATAAAAAATGAAGGAATCATGAAGTATGGGACCGGTCATGGCCAAGGCATGGCCGTCCAGCCAAGGAGCCCGTCCCACAATGTTTTCTTATTTTTTATAATATTTTTTCATGATTTTAGGGAAATATGATAAAACCAAGGAGTTTTGTTAAAATTAAAGAGTTTTGTTGAAATCAAGGAGTTTCCATGAGATGAGGAAAACATAAAAAATAATAATAATAAAATAAGGGATGTGTGGGATGTGTGGCACCGGCTTGGAGCATGGTTGGCGGCTAGGGCCCGGTCCCGTGCGTTTTTCCTAATTTTATGTATTATTTCATGATTTGAAGGATTTTTCATAATTTGAAGGAAATATCATGAAATCAAGGAATCTCATGGGATTATGAAAACATGAAAAATATAATAATAATAAAATAGGACATGTGGGGCCACCTAGGGCTTGGCCGGTCGGCTAGGGCCCGGTTACACGGGTTTTCTTAATTTTATATTATTTTTCATGGGACCAAGGAAATATCATGAGATTAAGGAGTTTTCATGAAATTAAGGAAATAATAATAAAATAATGAGGAACCATGAGGTGTGGGGCCGGCTGGGACCAAGGCATGGCAGGTTGGCCAATGGTCACGCCCCACAATGTTTTCCCTAATTTTATATTATTTCTTCCGTGCGAAGGAAGCACCACGGAATTGAAGAGTTTCCTCAAAACGAAGGATATTTGTTCAAATGAAAGGATTTTCATCAGATCAAGGAAAATAATAAAAATGTAATAAAATATAAAACTGGCGTGGGATTGGCCATGGAACGGTCGACCAGTCAGTGGGCCCATGCTCCCAGCACCTTGGTCAATATTTTGAATTTTTTTTCCTATTTTGCATAGGTTCATCGTTTCGTCGTATTTTGAAATACTCGTTCGTGCGATGATTGTTAATGCATCATCGTTGAATACACTTGCACCTTTTGAGACAAGGCTTACTCAGAGGTAGATCAGACCCCCGTGCGTTGAATATTTATTATTAACCCATAGATTTCTGCTGGGAAGAACCATGGTTTGCAGTAATGAAATATCTGCGAAAATATTTGAATATTTTCGGAAATTCTGTGGATGAATCCAAGAATTTAGGAATAATTAACTTATGGCTCTATACTAGCAGAGCAAGCTGTCTAGGAGCATTAACTATTTCGATATGTGCTTGCAGGAGCTTCATATCCTTTATATAGTTAGGGTAAACTCGTTGTTTGTATCCTGAAGACGTTATCGCTCTATACTAGCAGAGCAAGCTATCTAGGAGCCGTCCACCTTGTGATACTATATAGAAATAATTACTGAAGTGTTCAGTATTCATGAGATATGATGTTGCCTATCCGTGAGACTACATATCTTCATGTACTCTGATAGAAAGTATTCTCAGTCAGAGGATTCGATGAGAGATTTGTGTCTCAATACTCACGTATGACTGCTGGATCAGAGGTTCGTACAATTATGGGTTTATAATTTTAGCCTTTGTCAAAAATCCACCATCTACATTAAGTCCCCTGCTTAGTGAGGAAAGCCGTTTTCCTCAGTCAGCATTGAATGGTGATTTTCCGGTCATAAACAATATGAGCGATTGAACTTAGTTGTAAGTTAAGACGTTACCGGATTTCGATAGTACGAGCATACCATGAATTGAATGAAGATCTTAGTGGCATGATATAGCGTCGTTTGGTGAACATAAATTGATGTTGAACCGCTCATTTGGATGACGGGACCTTGGTCGTTTAGGATTCGAGGGCCGGGCCCAATAAGGAAATCCTTAGAAAATTAGGTTTTGGAAATAAAATTTGATATAAAAGGGAATTAATCCCTTCTTTTTTTTTTTAATTTCCCACAACCGGACACCACCTTGATCCCTTCATCTTCTTCATGCCTATGCATAGGAGAAAATAGGAGAAAAAATTTATCGGAGTTGTTGCCGTCGTCCGGCCGTCGCTGCCACCGTCCGGCCAACTTTCGCCGGCGCCGACCAGGTAAGCAAAAAAAAAAAAAAATTTTTTTTTTGATGTTTTCTGATGTTCATGAATTCTATGAGTTGTTCATATCTTGATCATGATAAATTTATATGCATGTGCATGCATGAGTGTCGGTTTTGTCGAAACCTTCGTTTTTGAAAACATATGTTCGTTTGATCATTAGTTTTGAAAACTAATAATAATCCCTGATTTAGGAGAGATTTTTCTTTATATATGAATATTTATGTCCAGTGATAAAACTTTGTTTATAATCTTTCATGTGAACCAAAGTTTTATCATGAAAAGGTAAATTTTCACGAAACCGAAATAAACTCTCGTTTTAAAGAATGACGATAATACGAAGAAAGAGTTTTCTTCTTTATACGTGAACTTGTGTCTAGTGATAAAATTTTGTTTATGATATTTCATGTAAACCAAAACTTTATCTTATAATGCGTGAGTTTTTCACAAAATTGGAATAAACCTTCGTTTCGAAGTCGTTTGACGATACGAAGTAAAAGATTTATTTTTTGTAAAACCATGGTCTATTCATGATTTTTTTTTCTTTGAAACCGTGGAGTATCCACAAATTTTATTTTTCGTGAGCCTTGCTCACGTCAAAAAAAAATTATTTATGTGAGTAAATCACGTTTTTTTTTATATATATATACAAATCTATATTATTTTCTTTAAAATCAAAACTTGAGTTTTGTGTAGTATTACTTAGACGTAAACAATTATTTATGATGAAATAATGTTTTAGTTTTCGTAATCTCATGGTGAATGTTCACACAGTAGAAATATTCATGATTTTACGAAAAATATGAGTTTTTAAATATGTTTTGTAGGTTCGAAGAGACGAATAATTTTGGAGTGTTAACTCTAGCATTACTATCACTACCGTTAGTGAAAGCGTAAAAAAGGTAAGAGTTAAGAGTTACCGGTTTTTAGATGCTTGCATGAGCATTTTTCCAATTACTTCATTCCAGTGATGTTTGTATGATGTACTGAAGTGGTGTATTGTGTACATGTTACAGCTACTTTGCAAGATGTCCGATTCACAAACCAATGATGCTTCTAGAGATGATATGTGTGTGGACAATGATGCTTCCAGAGAAGGTTCACACATAGATGATGATGCCTCTATGGATGATTGATGCACGGAAGAGACTTCCATTGGTGAAGATGAAACTCTTGGAATTAAGAACGTTCCGAACATAGAGGATACATTCTTCATGGACCAAGAGCCTGAGAAGTGCCTCAAAACTCCAGCATTTCGTCTTCTAATAAACCCCATAGAGGTTACTCAGAAGAAGTTGGTGACTCCTCAGGGAGCTATTCGGTTCTGCCTTGAGAAAGGATATTTTTATGCATCAATGATTGAGTTCAAGCTTTCTCGACGGCCCTTGGAAACAGATTTAATTATAACATATTTAATTGTTATTCTAACTTTGCAACAATTCGGTGGTGACACGTGTCTTACACCGCCATGTATGCAACAATTAAGTTTTGCCACGTGTCACTTTTTCTTACGACTACAATGACACATATAAGTGTTGCATATTTTTTGCAACAAATTCCTAATGGACACCTGTCATCTTTTTGTCACAATTACTGTAACGTTTAAACTGTTACTCTCATTTGTAACAACATTAAGAAGATGACACGTGTTTTTATCTTCACAGTTTTGGTCACAGTTAAAACTGTGACAATTCTGTCAATTACAATTAAAAAAATGGATAGTCCAGGTCATTCTCATGGACCTGGCCTTCCAGTTTACAGGCCTGCAGCATAATTTATCCTGAAACACAGGCCTGCAATACAATGAAACCTGAAATACAGGCTTGTAACCTGTTCTTCAATGCACAATTCATATATTCTCAGTCTCCAAACCATCCACATTCATATTTCTCTAATCTCTTCATACCTATTTCACACAAATATTGTATACTGCAATTGCTCCAAAGACCAGCAACTATCTTACTGAGCCTTTCGCCATTTGAAGGATCAAGCCAACATACAATATACTTCTGACCTGTTGTTTATGGGTAAAAATCGTTTCCGCCGATTTTGGTAAATTCGGTAGGTGATTGAGAAACTGGTTTAAACCCTAAACAAATGTGCTGCACGTGAGCACTTTATAGATTCGAGAGATCAATCTGTACAAGTCCGGCATAAACCAAGAAATGGACGTTCCAGACTTGCTTCGGTCATAAAGTGGAGGAGAAGGGTTGATTTGGGGAGGGAACCAAAGAAAGGTGTTGAGACCAGAATAATTATGGGAGAGTAGTGTCTCGACTTGTATCAGAAAGTGAAAGCTTAGGAATCTTGCAAGAGATGAAAGCTTTTTGGAGAGCTTGCAAAGTTGCCTTTTCTGAGAGTGTTGTATTTTTCTCCTGACCGAGACTTGTTGTCTGGTGGAAATATGTAAGACCTATATATAAAAGTCGAGATTGAAACGTACCATGGCCTCATGATGGAAGAGAGTAAAGGGTGAAATAATGGGAGGAGGTGGTAACCGCAAGGTGTTTATGGGTGAAAACGTTTTCACCATTTTTTCCTCATTTATTTGACCGCTTTATTCCTATTCACGCTTTCTTAATATGAGCGTAGTGTACGCTGCAAGCTGTGACCAAAAAACCAAGACCCTGGAAAGCATCCCCCAGTTTGTGTTGATGTCTCGAGTGTTGGTTTCACCTTGAGTGCAAGTGGCGCTGCTAGGGGTGCGTTTGGAATGTGCGGAATGCCTTTGTTGCGGGTTTCACCTCGAGCGCAAGTAGCAGTGCCAGAGCTGCTAGTGGCGTGTGTGCCATGTGTGGAATGCCTTGGTGGTAGGTTGTACGTTGAGTAAAAGTGGCAGTGCCAGAGATGCTAGTGGCGTGTGTGGCATGTGCCAATGGCATGTGTGGAATGCCTTAGTGGTAGGTTGCACGGTTTGCAAGTTAGGATACCAGCGTAGGTTTTGGCATGTGCCAATGGCATGCGTGGCCATTAGGACCACGACTTGGTAAGAAAATCTACCAACGAACGTGTTGGCATGTGCCAATGGCATGCTCGGCTATTAGGGCCACGTCCTGGTAAGAAAATCTACCAGCGATGCGTGTTGGCATGCTTGGCCATTAGGGCCACAGCTTGGTAAGAAAAGCTACCAGCGAGCGTGTTGGCATGTGCCAATGGCATGCTCGGCCATTAGGGCCACTACTCGGTAAGAAACACTACCAGCGATGCGTGTTGGCATGTGCCAATGGAATGCTTGGCCATTAGGGCCACGGCTTGGTAAGAAAAGCTACCAGCGAGCGTGTTGGCATGTGCCAATGGCATGCTCGGCCATTAGGGCCACGGCTTGGTAAGAAAAGCTACCAGCGAGCGTGTGGCATGTGTGGAATGCCTTGGTGGTAGCTTGTACGTTGAGTGAAAGTGGAAGTGCCAGAGCTGCTAGTGGCGTGTGTGGCATGTGCCAATGGCATGTGTGGAATGCCTTGGTGGTAGTTTGCACGGTTTGCAAGTTAGGATACCAGCGTGGGTTTTGGCATGTGCCAATGGCATGCGTGGCCATTAGGACCACGGCTTGGTAAGAAAAGCTACCAACGAACGTGTTGGCATGTGCCAATGGCATGCTCGGCCATTAGGGCCACGGCCTGGTAAGAAAAGTTACCAGCGATGCGTGTTGGCATGTGCTAATGGCATGCTTGGCCATTAGGGCCACGGCTTGGTAAGAAAAGCTACCAGCGAGCGTGTTGGCATGTGCCAATGTCATGCTCGGCCATTAGGGCCACGACTCGGTAAGAAAAGCTACCATCGATGCGTGTTGGCATGTGCCAATGGCATGCTTGGCCATTAGGGCCAAGGCTTGGTAAGAAACAGCGAGCGTGTTGGAATATGCCAATGGCATGCTCGGCCATTAGGGCCATGGCTTGGTAAGAAAAGCTACCAGCGAGCGTGTTGGCATGTGCCAATGGCATGCTTGGCCATTTGGGCCACGGCCTGGTAAGAAAAGCTACCAGCGAGTGTGTTGGCATGTGCCAATGGCATGCATGACTAATTTGGCCTAGGTTGCATGGTTTACAAGCCTAGGTGAGGGAGCTACTTTGGCATGGAGTGGCTATGGCCAAAGTAAGGGTGTTTTTATTGGCGTGGCGTGACCAGCGTATCTAGGGCCAAGGCAGAGTGTGTTTGGCATGACGTGGCTAGCTTGAGTTAGGTGTGGCTGGCATGATTTGCCATTGGCACGGAGGTGCGGATAGCATGGTTGGCATGCTTTGGAGCATTTGGTGTGACTAGCGTAGCTAGGGCCAAGGCAGAGTGTGTTTGGCATGGCGCGGCTAGCTTGAGCTAGGGGTGGCTGGCAGGATTTTCCATTGGCACGGAGGTGCGGCTAGCATGGTTCACATGCTTTGGCGCGTTTGGTGTGGCTATCTTGGGCTAGGTATGGCTTGCATGGTTTTCCATTGGCACGGAGGTGCGGCTAGCATGGTTGGCATGCTTTGGCGCGTTTGGTGTGAATAGCATAGCTAGGGCCAAGGCAGAGTGTGTTTGGCATGGCGCGGCTAGCTTGAGATAGGTGTGGCTGGCAGGATTTGCCATTGGCACGGAGGTGCGGCTAGCATGGTTCGCATGCTTTGGCGTGTTTGGTGTGGCTGACATGATTTGCCATTGGCACGGAGTGGAATTAGGGTTTTGTTCGTTGTAACCCTAATTTGAAAAAATACCCCTTATTAATTACTGACTACATGCATTAAATGTCCTAATAAATGTGTCACCGGTGACATTAGGTTATTCGGGGTTTTACAATTTTACCCTTTGTTTAAAAAACCACCATCAACATTAAGTCCCATGCTTAGCTCGTAACAGGAGCTTTGTTGCGAGGTAAGCATAAGATGGTGACAAACTATCAACAACAAATCGTAAAGAGAATTGAGGAGGCTTGTCTGACCTTTTTTATAAATAGGATTTGGAATCCTTTCCTCTAGCATTTCTGCACAAATCGGGAGGCTGGCACAATTGGGAAGTCAGCGTCATTGAGAGACAGGAAGCTGGGCGGTATTGAGAAGTTGACGCGAGTTGGGAAACTGAGCGTGCTATCTGGCGGGACCGGCGCAAAGTGGGAAGCTGATCACGCTAGCTGGAGGGACTTGGGCAAGGTGGGGGAAGCTGAGCGTGCTAGCTGGACCGGCGCAGAGTGGGAAGCTGATCGTGCTAGCGGGCGTGACTTGGGCAACGTTGGGAAGTTGGGCGTAATTGGTGGGAACGATGCAACTTGGGCGACGTTGGGAAGTTAGGCTTAATTGGTGGGACCGGTGCAACTTGGGCGACGTTGGGAAGTTAGGCGCCCTTGTGGGCCCGTTCCTTATATGCACGATTTTTGGTATAAGGAAATCCTTTCCTATTTCAGAATCTCCACGCCTATATATATAAAATCCATTTTTCTCATCTTTGTTCTTTCATCTTTTCATACTAGCGGCAGAGTCACAAAGAAAACCGGCTTCCAGGTATGTCTTCCAGTACTTCTCTTGTTTCCCTTTTCATGTAGGTGCAAACCCTAAAAGTAGGCGTTTTCTTTTATAATCCTTGCAATGACATTGCGCATATGACTTCTTGGCATGCTTCTTATAGAAATATTGTATATATGCACCCAAGGGAAATACTGCATATATGATTCGAACCCGTAGAAAAATGCTCCATATATAATTTTGAACCCGAATAAACGCATTCGAGCCCATAGAAAATACTGCGTATATAGTTTTTGAACCCGAAGAAGGATACTGCAGACGCACTTGAGCCCGTATAAAATACTGCATATATAATTTTGAACCCTGAAGAAGATACTGCATGTGCATTTTTGAACCCATAGAGAATATTGCATATGTGCTTCATATGACTTCGAACCCATAGGAAATATTGCCTATATGAATTTCAGACCTGAAGAAAATACTGTGCGTGCAGTTTTGAACCCGTTAGAGAATACACCCTCTTTTCTTTCTTTTTTCCAGGATTTCCTTTTATTGGGTGCGGTTATGTGTCAGGGAGATAATTTCGTCTTTCTCCGTGTGCAGATATCTTGTTACTAAGATGTTATGAAGAAATCCGACAAGATGTTACCTGAATAAAATTTCGCCTTATCGAAGGATGTTCATAGTTCCAAACCAAACACGGATGATGAATTATTTTCCAAACCCCTCGCCCCTGTTCAAAAGAATCACCCAGGTTTCGTGCCAATTTTGTTAACCGGTGGTGAAGATGAAAAGAAGACACGTTCGGTTCGCCCAGAGAACACCATATGGTTCTGTCTTCATAAATGGGTATATTCTTCTTCCAACATTGATTTCAGGATTTTTCAAAGCCCATTGCGTTCTTTTGATAGATGGGTTGAGTTCATGGTGAGTAAGGAGCACATAAATACCAACTTGACTCGGACGCAGATTATTGATGCTGTCAGAGCTTCATTAAATCTCCAGATTAGGAAGGATATCCCGGGCTTGGTTGCTTTCATCTCCAGATGGTGTTCGGACACCCATACGATCATATGTATATGGGGTGAAATAACTTTCTCCTTGGAGAGTGTGGCTCTCTTGCTGAATCTTCCGGTAACCGGGAATCTCAATATCCGATTGTCTGAAGGTGAGGAGAAGATGCGGGATGACCTTGACGCTAAGTTGGGAGATTTCACTCGAAAAGACTCCACTGCGAAGTCGAAGGATTCTGTCCGGAAATAGTATGAAAGGTGCTTTTACAACTGGTGGATATCTCAATGGTTTCCGGACGAGATGGAACCTAAACAGAAAAGCAGTGATCTTCTTGTTGCGGCATTTTTGGCTCTCTGGTTGTCTAGAGACATTTTTGATGATGGTTCTGGCAAGAAGGAAATAGGACTAGAGTTGCTAGTAATTGATGTGAAGTTAGAAAAAGGTGAAGTTCTTCCCATCGGCAAGCTATTCCTTGGTTCCCTGTATGTGCATCTGGATCACCTAGTTGTGAACATGCGAGTTTCGAATGGTTTCATGAAAGTGGATTCATATGTGCACGTTGCTTTTCTGCAAGCCTGGTTATGGGATCACTTTGAGAAGTATGCTCCGAAACCGTTGCCTTCGATTCCCGCGAGTTGGGGCGGCTCCGGAATTCTTCGATGGGTGAATAGGCGTCCAAGAGTTGGCATGAGCTTGGTTATTTTTCTCGATAAGTCGCATGAAATCAGTTTTCGCCCATGGGAGCCGGTCCATAGGTCGATGACTCAAATTGACACCTTTGATTCTGCTCCGATCATGTCTTTGTCTTCTGACGGCAACTTGAGTGTTGGTGAAAACTTGTTTATTCAAAGTTGCATGCCCGGCTATATGCCGTCTTTCTTCATGGGGTCTTTCCGAATAGCTGCTTACAATATTGACCGTGATGCTCGTCACATGGGCTTCGATCAAGGGGTGCCTCTTGCTTACCAGTTGGTGGTTCCTAAGGATTCATTGCATGCCTCCCTCAATGCCAGCGCCCTTGAGCCGAGTATCCGCCTTCCCTTCTTTCAAACGGGAAGAGTAACTTCGACGACCTTTGGCTATAATGAGTTATGGTACGATAAGTTCATTATGATCCAAGTTTTTGTAAATAACGTGGTGGAGAATGTTCGTTGTAAACCTTCCCCAACAGTTTTGAAGAAGTATCCAATGTTGAGAGATCCCAAGTGAAAGTTGCCTGGCAACTCGGAAAGTCCCCAGGCAAAGGAACAGAGAACGAAGAATCGTGCTGGCGGGTTCCGGGCGATTTCAAAAGATCCTCCTGCAGCTCTCGTGTCTTTCAGTTCTTCCAATAACCAGGTATATGTCCCCTCCTTGTTGGTTTGTCTCAAACACGTGAATTTCTGCTGAAAACATGTGTCTTGTTTCTTCCAGGGCTTTGGTAGTGTTAATGCTTTCGCTGCCCTTGCACGTTGCCAAGAGACGGAAATTTCTTCGAAGAATTACGGCGGCACTGAGCCTTCTCATAGCAGTGATGAGTCAGAGAAAGGAGAAAGTTTGACAAGTGAGAGTGATTCCTCTGGAAGCACTGGTTCTTTTTCGGGAAGTAGTTCGGTGAGTTTCGCGCTTCTTTTCTTTCTTCTTCTGTTTCTTCTTTTGAAAAATGTCTAACTCAAGTTCGCAGGGGGAATCCGGTTCGGAGGAAGATTCTGGAGTGGAGCCACACGAAAACTTGCCCTTGGTGACCACCTCCGGTGACTTGGAGATGGGAGTTAACCAATTGTCGGGCACCGATGTGGTTCAAACGGTTGATGATTCCCTGACGGTTGCTGCCGTAGATATGGAAAAAGACCCTTTGCGAGTCGTGAGGCCAGTTGCAGGCGCCATTTTCGATTCCCCGTACTTGGTTCCTTATCCAGGTCATGTGCTGGTTGGCGGTTTCAGCGTGCTGGCTAAGTATGAGGCGTTGTACACCAGAATCTGGGAGAAGTATGGACATATGGCCACAACCAAGAAGATCACTAGTCGATTTGCGCTGGTTAAGCGTGTGGAAGAGGCTTTATCTTCCATCGAGGACATGCGTGAGGTGACTGGCCACACCATTTCTGAAGACGTTATTGTCAACTTGGAGCACCATCGCGACGTGTGTGTAGAAAAGGAGTTCAACGCTTCGTGGTTTGTCGAAGGCCTTGCTGAGATCCAGAAGTCGAAAGATGCAGCAGTCGAAAACTTTTCTGCATAGGAGATTGCATGACAGGAGGTAGAACTCGAAAAGCTTTCCGAGATGTTGACTATGAAGAGAGCGGCTCTTGAAGATGCAAAGTTGACTTTCTCCAAGAAGAGCAGACCTCTGTTGGATGATTTTCCTTGAATGTTTCTCTGTTAAACTTTCATTTAGGTTCTTCTTCTTCTTCTTCTTCTTGTTTTTTTTTTTTTTGAAAAAAAACATACCGGATGTCTGGTTCAAAGTTCAACCGGTTTTGATAGACAGCTGGTAGCTTTTGAGGATATTGGATTATTTCTAGGATGAATGGTTTTGATAATATAACTCTGATTATGTTTTGTGAAAGGAATATTGCTTTTATGAAAGTGTGTGCTAGCAATAGGCACAAGATGAAGTAGTATGACAGGTTTTATTAAGAACCTAAAAACAGATCGCATATCTTTCCCAGTCTAAATTTACTCACTTTATTGGTTTTTGCGAACACGCCCCCTTCATGTAAAAGGCGGCTTTGCTGGTAGCATCGCCAGCAAGTCCCCAGTTTTCTGGTGTAGTTTTTACAACTGGTAACTGGGTCGTCCGGCAGTTGATTCGGATTGAGTCGCCTTCCCCTAACATCTTGACATATGGGTCGAAGAACGAGATCAACAGCCTGACATTGTAGCCGATAGATCAATCCTCCCGCTGTGGTCGCCAATTGTTTATGGGTAAAAATCCTTTCCGCCGATTTTGGTAAATTCGGTAGGTGAGTGAGAAACTAGTTTAAACCCTAAACAAATGTGATGCACGTGAGCACTTTATAGATTCGAGAGATCAATCTGTACAAGTCCGGCCTAAACCAATAAATGGCCGTTCCACACTTGCTTCGGTCACAAAGTGGAGGAGAAGGGTTGATTTAGGGAGGGAATCAAAGAAATGTGTTGAGACCAGAATAATTCTGGGTGAGTAGTGTCTCGACTTGTATCAGAAAGTGAAAGCTTAGGAAGCTTGCAAGAGATGAAAGCTTTTTGGAGAGCTTACAAAGTTGCCTTTTCTGAGAGTGTTGTATTTTTATCCTGACCGAGACTTGTTGTCTGGTGGAAATAGGTAAGACCTATTTATACAAGTGAAGATTGAAACGTACCCTGGCCTCATGATGGAAGAGAGTAAAGGGTGAAATAATGGGAGGAGGTGGTAACCGCAAGGTGTTTATGGGTGAAAACGTTTTCACCATTATTTCCTCATTTATTTGACCGCTTTATTCCTATTCACGCTTTCTTAATATGGGCATAGTGTACGCTGCAAGCTGTGACCTCCAAACCAAGACCCTGGAAAGCATCCCCCAGTTTGTGTTGATGTCTCGAGTGTTGGTTGCACCTTGAGTGCAAGAGGCGCTGCTAGGGGCGCGTGTGGCATGTGCCAATGGCATGTGCGGAATGCCTTTGTTACGGGTTGCACCTCGAGCGCAAGTGGCAGTGCCAGAGCTGCTAGTGGCGTGTGTGGCATGTGCTAATGGCATGTGTGGAATGCCTTGGTGGTAGGTTGTACATTGAGTGCAAGTGGAAGTGCCAGAGATGCTAGTGGCGTGTGTGGCATGTGCCAATGGCATGTGTGGAATGCCTTGGTGGTATGTTGCACGGTTTGCAAGTTAGGCTACCAGCGTGGGTTTTGGCATGTGCCAATGGCATGCGTGGCCATTAGGACCACGGCTTGGTAAGGAAAGCTACCAGCGAGCGTGTTGGCATGTGCCAATGGCATGCTCGGTCATTAGGGCCACGGCCTGGTAAGAAAATCTACCAGCGATGCGTGTTGGCATGTGCCAATGGCATGCTTGGCCATTAGAGCCACGGCTTGGTAAGAAAAGCTACTAGCGAGCGTGTTGGAATGTGCCAATGGCATGCTCGGCCATTAGGGCCACGGCTTGGTAAGAAAAGCTACCAGCGAGCGTGTTGGCATGTGCCAATGGCATGCTCGGCCATTATGGCCACGGCTTGAAAAGAAAAGCTACCAGCGAGCGTGTTGGCATGTTCCAATGGAATGCTCGGCCATTAGGGCCACGACCTGGTAAGAAAATATACCAGCGAGCGTCTTGGCATGTGCCAATGGCAGGATCGGCCATTAGGGTCACGGCTCGGTAATAAAAGCTACCAGCGATGCGTGTTGGCATGTGCCAATAGCATGCTTGACCATTAGGGCCTCGACTTGGTAAGAAAATCTACCAACGAGCGTGTTGGCATGTTCCAATGGTATGCTCGGCCATTAGGGCCACGGCTTGGTAAGAAAATCTACCAGCGAGCGTGTTGGCATGTGCCAATGGCATGCTCGTCCATTAGGGCCACGTCCTGGTAAGAAAAGCTACCAGCGAGCGTGTTGGCATGTGCCAATGGCATGCGTGACCAATTTGGCCTAGGTTGCATGGTTTACAAGCCTAGGTGCGGGCGCTACTTTGGCATGGAGTGGCTAAGGCCAAGGTAAGGGTGTTTGGCTTGGCGTGGCGTGACCAGTGTAGCTTGGTCCAAGGCAGAGTGTGTTTGGCATGGCGCGGATAGCTTGAGTTAGGTGTGGCTGACATGATTTTCCATTGGCACGGAGGTGCGGATAGCATGGTTTAGCACGTTTGGTGTGACTAGCGTAGCTAGGGCCAAGTCAGAGTGTGTTTGGCATGGCGCAACTAGCTTGAGCTAGGTGTGGCTGGCAGGATTTTCCATTGGCACGGAGGTGTGGCTAGCATGGTTCGCATGCTTTGGCGCGTTTGGTGTGGCTGGCATGATTTTCCATTGGCACGGAGGTGCGGCTATCTTGGGATAGGTGTGGCTGGCATGGTTTGCCATTGGCACGGAGGTGCGGATAGCATGGTTGGCATGCTTTGGCGCGTTTGGTGTGACTAGCATAGCTAGGGCCAAGGCATAGTGTGTTTGGCATGGCGCGGATAGCTTGAGCTAGGTGTGGCTGGCAGGATTTGCCATTGGCACAGAGGTGTGGCTAGCATGGTTCGCATGCTTTGGCGCGTTTGGTGTAGCTGGCATGATTTGTCATTGGCACGGAGGGGAATTAGGGTTTTGTTCGTTGTAACCCTAATTTGAAAAAATACCCCATATTAATTACTCACTACATGCATTAAATATCCTAATAAATGTGTCACCGGTGACATTAGGTTATTCGGGTTTTACAATTTTACCCTTTGTTTAAAAAACCACCATCAATACCTGTTCAACAAACAAATTTGAGCATCATATTAGTTAATGACAGATGCTACTTGATGTAGAGCCCATATAAGTTACTGCTAAAAGTGGTGGAACATCATGATCTAGATCTTAAAGCACCACCAAGAATATAAAAAAATTATAGGGGGTAACTGCATCAAAATATTTCTAGCCTAACACAATATCAACCTATAAAATGAAATCCTGCCAATTTGTCAATCACCCTATAATTCACCATTACGTAAAACCCATATCAAATTCAATTTTTCTCCCAAAAATGTAGCTCCAGGGGACATGAAAATCTATCCAATTCAACCTAATTCCTAGATAAAACTTCAATACCCAGATTTTAACAACCTCAAAATTTTCTATTTTTTTGGTAGATTCAAAAGAAAAATTATACCTTTAGGTGGAGGTCATCCATAGTAATAAACAGGATACTGATCTCTTATCTTCTTCTTCTTGTATGGTTGAACTCTTGGTCGTACTTGATCCGAACACCTGAAATACATACATAGTACAAAATGTGGCATCAGTATCAAAAATTCAAAGAAAAAGTTGTTGGAAAATATATCACTATACTCATCAAGATTCAGATACTGTTGAACAAGATAAAATTAGATTCTCATACCCACCACAGAGTAGGTAAGACATGATAACATACAGGCCCCCTTGGACAGCAGCATCCACCCAAAAAAAACATCATTTTTTTGTTGGAAGTGAGTGTGACTTGCTACTAGAAGATACTTAAGTGGAAAATGCATTTTAGAACTCATGGACGCTCTCCTAATGTGTGTCCCTTTCTCAAAGGCACATATCATAGAGAAAAAGTAATTTAGGAGCTTTGGTGTAGCTGGTACTGAAATGACTTTTGGTTGTTTGCCACTACTTCCAACCACTAACAATTTGTTTACTTGGAATTCACCCTATTGGTAGCCTTTCGATATCATGTTTAACAATAGGAAATAAATAATCATGTTTTGAATTAGTTTAACAAGGATAATATCTCTTTATGCGGTCTCGAATCTCTCCATATAGCGTGAAATGACTACGAACATATAATTTACCTTCCAGTCAGAGCTGCCCATGTTCTTTATTAGAGTAGGAGTTATTTTTGCGCTAATATCCTTACGGGGTAGACCATCCAAACCACCAGTAGTTGCAGATGACGCCAAGTCTATTGCCTTCACTGTTATTTTAGGAGCATCCGCAGCACCCTGTTGCAAGAGGAAAAAAATAAGTGCAAGAGGTAACATGTTGGGGAATGAAGCGGAAATAACATAGTTAAGCAATGAGCTTATATACCTCGAATGGATTGTTTTCATACTCTGCCTCGAGTGTGCTAAGAGGTTCAGGATTCACATAAGTCATAAACCCTTTGATATCTTCCACAAAAACAAATAAAAGATAAAACACAGTGAAGCAATAACTTTCCAAGCCAAGAAATCACAAGCATAAAAAATTGTAAAATCTAGCTCTACAATCAATTAACCTGCTAACATCACATGCAAAATAACAAAAACTAATACGAGACTAACCTGTTAGTCTTCTTCAAATGCATAAAGTTACAATATCCACCTCAATTACAAGTATTATTTTCATACTGTCTACAGGTAGCTTCACGAAAATCCTTCACAAGAGAGAAATCAACAATAATGTAGGACGCCCTGAAAACATAAAACCAAATCAGTACACACAAAAACAGGCATCCAACATTCACACAAACCAAAGAATTCTACCAAGATGAAACAAACTAAATCAAAGCTCGGAAAATGGTTACCTGCATAAAACCTTCCAGTCAAATTCTTAAGAGCATTAGCAGCATGTTCTTCCTCTCTAAATTGAACATAAACATCCCCCACCATATGATCAGCCAAATTGTCACAGATATATGAAGACTTTCAATCTCCGTACTTTCTCAGATCATCAAACAAATCTTCATAGAAATCCTTCAATTTCAAACAAAACCCATATTCAGAAACTCACAAATTCATCAACAACAAAAAAAATTCCAAAAAATTAAATTTAAAAAATAATCTTATATCAAAATGTTGTTGAATATGACGAGGATTGAACAAAACTCAAAACCCGAATCCAATCTGGGTTTTCAATGAATCTAATCAAAACCTAAGAAAATGAAAAAAATCTTGTTTCAGTGAAGATC
Source organism: Papaver bracteatum (assembly GCA_023529315.1). NCBI lineage: Eukaryota > Viridiplantae > Streptophyta > Magnoliopsida > Ranunculales > Papaveraceae > Papaver > Papaver bracteatum. The sequence goes on along the minus strand of JAJJWX010003032.1, from coordinate 163,233 downwards.
TAATCAAAATAAAACTGTGGAATCATCAAACATGGGAAAGAATAACGATTACAAGATCAAAACAAGTTATGCTAACAAATTAAAACCAAACAAGAAACTCAAATAAAAGTAGAAAAATAAAAACATATTAAAAGAGAAAGATGAACTCACTCTTTCTCGTCGAGCTTCACTTCAGTTCCTCCATATTTTGGTAAGAGAACAGTGTCTCCTTCCTTCAGGCTGACTGGGATGACGAGCTCCAGGACCAACAACAACAATTTTTCCAGAGTTCAGCTATAGAAGGCAAAGCAATATATCAATAATCAACAAGAAGAAGGACAAAAATCTCGACTAGGTTTCACTGCAACAATCCATTAAACACAATTTAAGTGTCCTAAACCATTAATTCTCATTCAAATAAAACACTTGGATTTGATCAACTAAGAAATTGAAACAATCCCAATTTCAAAAGAAAAAACATGTCATCAACAAAATTTACCAAACTGCAAAGAACATGGAGAACTTTCGGATAAACAATATTTTTTTTAACAAAGTCAATACAATTTCACCGTCATGAAAAATAAAATGAACCTAAATAAAGTTTGAGAATTCAAAACAGTATAACAACCATAACCCATAAATGAATCATTTTTACTTTTATGAATTAAAGGAAAAGTTTAAGATTTTCCACCAACACTGTACAACAACAAAAGTTGCATCGTCGCTTGACCCCAACTGCATAACCTTTATCTAAGCACCTGCCATATCATATCTGACTTCTTCAGTAAAAACCCTCTCCATACAGCACTAGCTACATCTTAATCACCATTGCACCACCACCTGTAGCTCACATGAACATAGCACCAAGATTTCTTACTCCTCTCGGCACTGCAATTCTTTCTTGTTGTGCTCCTATCCACTAACACTACATTCCATGTAGCTTCATAACCCACATAAACCACCATTCAATTATGCATCCAAGCACCATCTCATCCTGCAATATCTTCAATTACTGCATCTTCTGCATTTTCTAATCTTGCTCAACTTCACAGCTTCAATCAACACTGCAACATCTCAAAATCATTCAAATTCAAAAACCCCTCTTCTTAAACATCATCTTGCTAATACTGAAATAACAGCAAGCCCCAAGGAACATACCCACTGCACAAAAAACAACATAAATCAATTCAGTGACCAAATACATTCAACCAATACTAATAAACAACAGACCCTAATCTAATTCCTCATTCAAAATTGCAGAAACAATGAAAAATCGGCAGAAACAATGAAAAAATAAGATAACAAATTTGGGTTTTCAAATCCTAATTTTGGAAACATCAATAAAAACAGGAAATCATGAATCAACCATATGGGCTTATCAAATCACGATATGGGTTCATTAAATCATTATATGCGTTCATCAAAATATCTATATGGGTTCATAAAATCACTCCAAAATAGGATACGGAATTAGGATTTAGAAAACCTACCTATGTTTCATCTCTTTCTTCCTTTTCATAGCGTCAAACTTTTTCTTAGATTATTTTACGTTGATTTATAAATTTCTATAAGAAAATCTACTGTTTCTTATATTGCTAAATTTCTGTGGAGATATAGAAAGGGGAGAAAATAGAGAACAGAAAGAGAAGGGAAGAAATGAAAACTCCCTATCAAATTCATAAAAACATATGTGAAGATGTACATAATTCAAACTCCCTATCAAAATTCGAAATATCAGAACAAACCCTAAATAGTGAAGAACCCTAAATATGAGACAACAGATTAAGAAGAAAATAAAATAAAGCCAAATATTAGAGCATCGATTGATAAAAACAAAACCCAAACGAATAGATCGGTAATGATTCAGTGAAAGTGAGGGATAAACAGCAAAAAAAAAAAACGATAGTGATGTAAGATATAACTTACATCTTTCAGAAAGAGTTATATAGATCTCTGAAACAGAGAAATTGGTTCAGCGAAATTTTTATGATTATTTCTTGAGACGAGAGGATCTAAGCGAAATTGGTTCAGACAAAGTTAGGTTTTTTTTTCTTTCTTTACAGACGAGAGGACTAAGTGATAAGAGGTGGGAAAGATATGAGAGGAGAAAGTGATAAGAGTTCGGATAAGGATAAGGAAGAGAGAGACGTAAGGGGAAGATGAAAATCAAAGAAAGTAAAAGGAAAGGTTGAACGGTTGAGATTTGTACATCAAAAATATCGACGATTGGCATTTGGTTTGAGGTTCTCATACGGATCATGCGGAGTGTGTGAGAAGCATGTGTGTTATTTTAACATATCCGAAGTTATGATGATCCGATATCAAATTTTTTCGGGTTAGAATTTTTTGCTTTCAATGATTATATCAGATTTGAACATCACAGGTTCAAAGACAACTAGAGTTAGACTTGAGTTTATGGTTTGGATGAACTGAAGACGAAATATATCATAATTAAACAACACATGTTCAAAGACTACTAGAGTTAGATCTGAGTTTCGCGTTTGGATGAACGGAAGATGAAATATATCAGAATTGAACAACACATGTTCAAATATTACTAGAGTTAGACATGAGTTTCTCTTTCGGATGAACTGAAGACGAAATATATCAGAATTGAACATCACAGGTTCAAAGATTACTATACTTAGACCTGAGTATCTGATTCGAATGAACTGGAAACGAAATATATCAGAATTGAACATCACAGGTTCAAAGATTACTAGAGTTAGACCTGAGTTTCTCTTCCGGATAAACTGGACACAAAATATATCAGAATTGAACATCAACGGTTCAAAGATTACTAGAGTTAGACCTGGGTTTCTCTTTCGGATGAACTGGATACGAAATATATCAGAATTGAATATCACATGTTCAAAGATTACTAGAGTTAGACCTGGGTTTATCTTTCGGATGAACGGGAGACGAAATATATATCAGAATTGAACATCAACGGTTCAAAGATTACCAGAGTAAGACCTAAGTTTCTCTTTCGGATGAACTGTGGACGAAATATATCAGAATTGACCATCACAGGTTCAAATATTACTAGAGTTAGACCTGAGTTTCTCTTCCGGATGAACTGAAGACGAAATATATCAGAATTGAACATCATCGGCACAAAGATTACTAGAGTTAGACCTGAGTTTCGCGTTTGGATGAACTGAAGACGAAATATATCAGAATTGAACATCACAGGTTCAAAGATTACTAGAGTTAGACCTAAGTTTCTCGTCCGGATGAACTGAAGACGAAATATATCAGAATTGAACATCAAAGGTTCAAAGATTACCAGAGTTAGACATGAGTTTGTGATTCGAATGAACTGGAGATGAAATATATCATAATTGAACATCACAGGTTCAAAGATTACTAGAGTTAGACCTAAATTTCTCATACGAATGATCTGAAAACGAAATATATCATAATTGAACATCCTGGGTTCAAAGATTACTAAAATTAAACCTGAGTTTCTTTTTCGGATGAACTGAAGATAAAATATATCAGAATTGAACATCCCGGATTCAAAGATCACTAGAGTAAGACCTAAGTTTTTGATTCGGATGAACTGAAAATGAAATATATCAGAATTAAACATCCCGGGTTCAAAGATCACTAGAGTAAGACCTGAGTTTTTGATTCGGATGAACTGAAGAAGAAATATATCAGAATTGAACATCACCGGTTCAAAGATTACTAGAGTTAGACCTTAGTCTCCAGTTCGGATGAATTGAAGGCGAAATATATCAGAATTGAACATCACGGGTTCAAAGATTACTAGAGTTATACCTGAGTTTCTCATCCGGATGATCTGAAGACGAAATATATCAGAATTGAACATCAAGGGTTCGAAGATTACTAGAGTTAGACCAGAGTTTCTCGTCCGGATGAACTGGAGACGAAATATATCAGAATTGAACATCACAGGTTCAAAGATTACTAGAGTTGGACCTAAGTTTCACGTCTGTATGATCTGAAGACGAAATATATCAGAATTGAACATCACGGGTTCAAAGATTACTAGAGTTAGACCAGAGTTCTCGTCCGGATGAACTAGAGAAGAAATATATCAGAATTGAACATCACAGGTTCAAAGATTACTAGATTTATACCTAAGTTTCTCGTCTGGATGATCTGAAAACGAAATATATCAGAATTGAACATCACGGGTTCAAAGATTACAAGAGTTAGACCAGAGTTTCTCATCGGGATAATCTGAAGACGAAATATATCAGAATTGAACATCACGAGTTCAACGATTACAAGCGTTAGACCTAAGTTTCTCGTCCGGATGATCTGAAAACGAAATATATCAAAATTGAACATCACGGGTTCAAAGATTACTAGAGTTAGACCAGAGTTTCTCGTCCGGATGATCTGAAGACGAAATATATCAGAATTGGACATCACCGGTTCAAAGATTACTAGAGTTAGACCAGAACTTCTCGTCCGGATGATCTGAAGACGAAATATATCAGAATTGAACATCACGGGTTCAAAGATTACTAGAGTTAGACCTAAGTTTTTCGTCTGGATGATCTGAAGACGAAATATATCAGAATTGAACATCACGGGTTCAAGGATTACTAGAGTTAGACCTGAGTTTCTCGTCCGGATGAACTGGAGACGAAATATATCAGAATTGAACATCACGGGTTCAAAGATTACTAGAGTTAGACCTAAGTTTCTCGTCCGGATGATCTGAAAACGAAATATATCAGAATTGAACATCCCGGGTTCAAAGATTACTAAAGTTAAACCTGAGTTTCTTTTTCGGATGAACTGAAGATGAAATATATCAGAGTTGAACATCCCGGATTCAAATATCACTAGAGTAAGACCTGAGTTTCTGATTCAGATGAACTGAAAATGAAATATATCATAATTGAACATCCCGGGTTCAAAGATCACTAGAGTAAGACCTGAGTTTCTGATTCGGATGAACTGAAGACGAAATATATCATAATTGAACATCACCGGTTCAAAGATTACTAGAGTTAGACCTGAGTCACCAGTTCAGATGAATTGAAGACGAAATATATCAGAATTGAACATCACAGGTTCAAAGATTACTAGAGTTAGACCTGAGTTTCTCGTCCGGATGATCTGAAGATGAAATATATCATAATTAAACATCACGAGTTCAAAGATTACTAGAGTTAGGCCAGAGTTTCTCGTCCAGATGAACTGGAGACGAAATATATCAGAATTGAACATCATAGGTTCAAAGATTACTAGAGTTAGGCTTAAGTTTTTCGTCTGGATGATTTGAAGACGAAATATATCAGAATTGAACATCACAGGTTCAAAGATTACTAGAGTTAGACCTAAATTTCTCGTTCGTATGATTTGAAGACGAAATATATCATAATTGAACATCACAGGTTGGAACTTTACTAAAATTAAGGAAAGTAAATATTATAGTATGTAAAAGACCATTTTACCCTTACTGAAAATAAGTGCAATAAATATTATGGAGACTGTGAAAATGACCATATTACCCTTATTGGAAAAAAGTGCATTATATATTATGGAGACTGTGAAAATGACCATACTACCCTTATCGGAAATAAGTAAAGTAAATGTTACTGACTGTGAAAATGACCATATTACCCTTATTGGAAAAAGAGGAATAAATATTATGGAGACTGTGAAAATGACCATACTACCCTTATCGGAAATAAGTAAAGTAATTCTTACAGACTGTGAAAATGACCATGTTACCCTTATTGGAAAAAAGTGCAATAAGTATTATGGATACTGTGAAAATGACCATACTACCCTTATTGGAAAAAAGTGGATTATATATTATGGAGACTGTGAAAATGACCATACTACCCTTATCAGAAATAAGTAAAGTAAATGTTTCACAGTGTGATATGGTCATTTTCACAGTAATATGGTCATTTTCACAGTGTGAAACATTTACTTTACTTATTTCTGATAAGGGTATTATGGTCATTTTCATAGTCTCCATAATATATAATGCACTTTTTTCCAATAAGGGTAATATGGTCATTTTCATAGTCTCCATAATATTTATTGCACTTTTTTCCAATAAGGGTAATATGGTCATTTTCACAGTCCGTAAGAATTACTTTACTTATTTCCGATAAGGGTAGTATGGTCATTTACACAGTCTCCATAATATTTACTGCACTTTTTTCCAATAAGGGTAATATGGTCATTTTCACAGTCTGTAAGAATTACTTTACTTATTTCCGATAAGGGTAGTATGGTCATTTTCACAGTCTCCGTAATATTTATTGCACTTTTTCAATAAGGGTAATATGGTCATTTTCAAAGTATTTACTTACTTATTTTCGATAAGGGTAGTCTGGTCATTTTCACAGTCTCCATAATATTTATTGCACTTTTTTCCAATAAGGGTAATATGGTCATTTTCACAGTCCGTAATATTTACTTTACTGATTTTCAATAAGGGTATTCTGGTCGTTTTCGCAGTCTCCATAATATTTATTGCACTTATTTCCAATAAGGGTAATATGGTCATTTTCACAGTCTTCGAAAATTTTATTGCACTTATTTCGATAAGGGTAGTTTGGTCATTTTCACAATCTTCGGAAGAAGCAGATATTTTTGTTGTGGTTTTGTCGAGAAAATCGAGAGAAAAGGTTGGTATTTGTCCAAGTCAAATGTCCTACAAAGTCATGACTTGTTGACTTGGTCTTGATCCTTTTTTCTAATATTAAGAAAATTAAAAAATAAAATAAAAATAAAGTTTGATATTTTGAAATTAAATAAAATTGTTATTTTGTATAATCATCATAAAGTAGTGACAACCAAAATTCTAAGAGTGATTAATTCGGGGTTGTTTTAGATGTGGTGGAATTTTTGGGTGGAAACATCATTTTAGATTATAATTGTGATTGTCCGGATAATTGTCAACAAATATAATTGTGACTAGTAAAAAAGTTAAATATTCAGATTCATTATCACGATTACAAAATTTAGCAACAATTATAATTGTTGCAGGACTTATCACAGGTGTATCAGTGACTGAAAAATAAACTGTGACAGGTTACACTGTGAGAAAATCCTGGTTTTGGTATAGTGCATCTTGACAACCACAATGGAGGAGATTAATAAGGCATCTGGCAGCAAAGGTTGTTATGCTCATTGGATGATACACTGGTGGCCAAGAGATACTCGTCCGGATTGGCCAGTTGACGGTACGTTATCTATCGCTGCTTTCTTATGTTTATGGTTATCCAGAGATGTATTTGTGGATGTTGGGAACTTGTTGAAGCCGTTTGTGATTCCTTTTGCGATTAAGATGGCTAAGGGTGAGCAACTTCCAATAGGTGGCTTGTTCTTGGGCTCTCTGTATTCTAACTTGGACTCCTTGATTATAGACTCCAGTATCTCGAATGGTTTTATGATGATTGAATGTTATGCCAACACAATGTTTCTTCAAGCTCTGATGTGGGAGCGTTTTAAGAATTATGCACCCATTCCTCGGACTGTCTTGCAAGGATTGAACACTGATGCTCGCCATGTCTTCTCTGAGAAGGCTAATGCCAGGATTATGCGCTGGTCTACAAAGCAACCTCGACTCAAAACCCATTTCGTTGATGTCTTGGATCGTGAATCTGAATTCAACTTTCGCCCACGGGTATCAGTCCCCTCTTATATCTCTCAATTGAAAACCTTTAATGATGAAGAGAGCGTGACTCTGAAATCCGATGCTGATTTGGATGACGGTGAGAGATCCTTCATGTTGAGTTGCACCCCCGGCCATCTGGTATCTATAATTCACGGTGAATTCTTGGTGGAAGAATACAATATTGATAGGGCAGCTCGGCAAATGGGTATGGATCAGTGCATTCCGACCTTTCGAAGAAGAAAGCCTTCAGTTGAACAGCCCATGACTCGCTGGACCGTACGCATGTGGAAGGAAATGAATTCTGGTTCCCCAGTTCTGATAGAGTCACGTATGTAACTCCGAGTTACATAGACTTTTGGGATTAATAGCTCAAGTGTTTGCTTGATTACGTGAGAGATGCTCAACCCTTAATGAAAGATCGTCCTTCTTCTGAGATGATTTCTACTAGACCAAGATTGAAGCATTTTCCTGGTAGTGACAAACGAAAAACATCTCCAGGGTGTTCACGAGTAAGTATTTTTTGTAGAGTCTTCATAATACCATGATGATTGTGTTCTGATTATTGTATCAAATTTCTTCACAAGACGGTCGTAATGTAAGATCACGAGTTGATGTAAACCTCTCAGAAACTAAAGTGACTATTCATGGTGGAGAAGGCATGAGTAAGAATTATAAGATGTTACCTATACCATAAAGTCCCCAGTGATTTGTTTGGTGAGTTACCGATATCTCTGGCATCATGACTTCTTCTCATCCATACAATTAGGATCTGAAAACCCACTTCGTTATTTCGTTGCAGGATTTTACTCCATCGAGCATTGACGGTTTCAGTTTTCTGCTGCTGGGCATACGGTTTCTGACTCAGGTGTTGAAGAAGAAGCTGAAGTAAGTATTTCTCCATATAACAAACTGTGATGCTTAGTAGATAAATGCTAATTGTCGGAATATGTCCAGGAGAATGTATCTATGGAAGTAGAGAGTGTTGGTGATGCTCGCTCGAAGGATGGCGATAAAAAAAACTCCCAAAGTCAAAAACCGAATGAAAATAGTGTTGTTGTTGACGTCGGTGTGAGAAATTTTGATTCTTTGAACGCTTTGGAGAACACACAAGTAAGTATTCCTCTTGTATTTTATCCATAGAAGTATAAACTTGCTGATCTATGAGTGAATGAATGAGAATGTATGTGATCATATGATAAGTTTTGCCGAAAACATGTCACCAGAAAATTCAGAACTCAGCGTTTTAGGAAAAACACCATAAAATCTTCATTTGATGTTAGATTTTCATGATCCACATATGCATCCTTAAGCCCAGGAAATTTCCAAGCTTTAGAAAAGAACCTTTTTTAAGTTTTGAGCACGTTCAGGGGCCGAAATAGACAAAATAGTAAGTGGTAATTGAATTATTGTCCTTACTTTTGATGGTCTATACAAATATCCTTATCACACAATAAATATGTCCCTCCTCATCCATAAGCCCATCAGGGGTCCATTAATATTTTCCTTCTTTCCATATTTACCCTTCATCTTTTAAGCTTCGATCTTCACTTCCTCTTTCATTTTTTCTTTCTTTCTATGTCTCCACATTCATTTCAAACACAAATAACACCTCTGCAACGACCACCAGCAGCTCCTCCGCTGCAATCAACGATCACTACCATCTACGACGCCACCACAACCAACACCGCCAGTACCATCACCATAACTACCACCACCATCTCCTTAATCACGATCTACATCTCCATATTTTCAGATCAAAAATAACTTTCTCCTTCTCTTCTTAAAACAGCCATCGCCACCACCACCACCTATGTAACTACGACTACCTTCTCCACTGTTAATGGATTCAGATTTAATCAAACTATCATCAACAACATCTCCACCACCACCTCTGCAACTACAACCACTTTCTTCTTCTTATTCTTCTATAAACTGATTTTGAAACCGGATTCAATTAGATTTAGATCTGATTTTAGGTTGCAATTATAGATCGATGATACCGCCGGTCTCTAGAAAGGAAGATCAGATTCTGCTGGTTGTGTTTGAAGACGAACAAGATTGAGAAGGAATTAACAGTTTGAATCTATGTTTCACTGTTGATGTTGAATAATTGATGATTGAATTGAAATCAAGAAGAGATGGAGATTCAAGAGGATGAAGGTGTTTCTTCTATAATTGAAGAGATGAGTTCGAATTAATAAGTTGCTGTTGTAATTGAAGCTAATGGATGAATTGGTTTTGATGATTTAGGGTTTTCCTGTGAATTGGTACTGTAATTGAATTACTATCGGTTTCGAGTGTTGTTGTGATTTTCTTGACGATTGTTGGATCTTTGTTGATTTCTGTTGTTTTTATTGGATTAGGGATTGTGTTTTCTCATGGTGCTATGAGAGTTCCTGAAGATTTTTCTTGGTCTCGGTGGATTCAATTCGGCTTCAAATCCAGTACCATAACCTCCTACTATTACTGGTATGTATTTGAATCTATTTTTCTTTCTGTACGGGTGGTATTGTAAGTGATTGTGATGTAGATGAGAATAGTTTAGAACTAAGAAATAAATGATGTAAATGGAGGTGGTTTTGGTTGGAATGATAAAATTGGTGTTGGATTTTGGTTTTGGTTGTTTGGTGGTGGTGGTGGTACTGGAGATGTGTAATTTTGTTGGTGGCAGTGTTGGTATGAGTTGTTGTTATAGAGATTAAATCCTGTTGCTGAATGAAATATGGTGGTTATCTGGGTTGAAGCAGGCAGTGATATTGGATCAACTATGGTTGTTGATCCAACTGAAATAGATAAACTTCTACTATTGATCCAATTGCAATGGATAAACATCCACTATTGATCCAACTGAAATGGATAAACATCCATTTTTGATTCAACTGAGATTGGTTTTGAAGCTGGTCTTTAAGCTGTTGGTGTTTATGAAGCTACAGGTAATAAAATATGGTGGTTATCTGGGTTGAAGCAGGCAGTGATATTGGATCAACTATGGTTGTTGATCCATATATTTTGGATCAACTATGGTTATTGATCCATCTATATGTGATCAATTACTATTGTTGATCCTTTGAACTCATGTTTTGTAGTTTAAATCAAGTAAATTTGTTCTAATGTTGAACTTGCGGTGCAATGGTAGCATGACTGACTCCATGTCAGATGATGCGTGTTCGACTCACGCCAAGTTCACTCCATTTTACATGGATAAACTATCATTATTGATCCAATTTTACATGGATCAACTTCCATTGTTGATCCACTAAAATTGGATCAACTTTTACTGTTGATCCTTTTTTCTTGGATAAACTAGATAAACTTCTATTGTTGATGGTGGATCTGAAACTGCAGCTGATGAAGTGGTAGCATTTTTCCATCAGCATGGATAAACATCCATTGTTGATCCAACTGCAATGGATAAACTTCTACTGTTGATCCAACTGCAATGGATAAACATACACTGTTTGATCCAACTGAAATGGATCAACTACTTTTTGTTGCTACAAAAATATTTGAACCAACGGCGGTGATGGTAGCGGCGGGATGGTGGTGACGGTGGTGGTGACGGTGGTGGCGGCGGCAACGAACTTGTGGTGGTGGCGGAAACAGACTAGTGGTGGAGGAGGACTAGTGGTGGTGTAATGGTGGCAGTGAAGGAGTGGTGGTGGAATATTGGTGGTGGTGGCGGTTGGCAGGCGGTGGTTGTTGAACGGTGGTGGTGGTGGAATGGTAGTTAAATGTTGGTGGTGGTGGTGAAGTGGTAGAGGAAGAAATTTGTTGTATTTTGAAATAAATAAAAATATTATATGAGTGAGGGTATTAAGGTAATCTAATATTAAATGGATAAGGATATAAAAAAGGAGGGACATATTTATTGTTGCATAAGGATATATTTGTAGGGAGTTAAAAATAGGGACATATAATTAATATACCCAAATAGTAAACATCCAGGAGACTTTCAGGAAATTTTCAGCTGTCGTGTAGTCCCGAGTTTCGACCACATCTTTTTGCTCATTCATCCGATTGCTATGAAATTTTGACATGTTGTATATAACATTCATATGAAGAGAGACGGTATATAACCCAACCCTTGATTCTTCACCAATTGTTCCCAGTTCATCGCGTTGTACAAGGCAGTGTAAAATCTTCTCAGGCGAGCTCGTTGTAAAACGTGTTTTTTGTGACTTTCACGTTATTTGCTGACATCTAGCATGTATAATGAAAGATTTTGATGACGTTAGATCACTTGTACGCTATAGTTCATTATTTCTTTTGGTTTCATGCTTGGATGATCCTAATCTCATGTAATCTTCGTATTAGGTGCAAAATACCGAAGTTGAGAATTAAGGAACCCAAAATGACGAAATGAGCGACCCTGAGATTATTGATAAGGAGGCAACTATCTATGCACCTCAATGCCATGAAAGTGTTGTTGATGAAGTCATGGAGACCCAGATTGTCGCCACTTCAGTGATAGAAGAACCCAGGACACCAACAGAAGATACTGAAGAAACTGTTGCCCTGATTGTAGAAGTTGCTCCAGTAATTGAAAACCGTATAGTTGTGCATGAATACCCAAGTGCAGAAGTTGCTTTTGATCCTACATTTTATGCCTCACTCCCGTATCATGAGTTAGTTGGTGGATTCAGCATTCCCATTGGATATGTGGGTTTGTACAAGAAAATATGGGAGAAATTCGGTCATATAATTGTCAACAGGAATCCTGAGCATGCTTATGCTTTAACAATGCAAGTAAATGTACTCTTGCGTGTTGTAAGCGACATATGCACTAGAGCCAGAAATGCCATAACTCTAGATGTACTCTTTGATTGGGAGTTTAACTTGGATAATTCTGAGAGACTTGGCTTCAATATGAAGTGGCTTCGCAAGAATATGAATGCTATTAAGGATTCATGTGAAAATAACATACCCTTTCCCAATGATGCCATGATGGAGAAGGAAGACAAGATTTCCAAGGTGACTGAAAAGCTGAACAAGGAGAAGGCGGCTTTGAAGGATGCAGAGGCGCAAAAATCTTTCTTCGCTGATTTTCTTTAATTTATTTTCCATAATCTCTTGAACTTATAAACTTCTGAGAGATGTGAGGTTTTATTTCTGGTTTTGAGGTTAAGGATTTTCTTTTAGATTTGATAGAGATTTTCTTTTAATAAATATTAATTAAATTTTGATAAATTGTTGAATTCGAATACTGATTGCAAGTATTGCAAACATTTTGGAGGAATTGAAAGACAATGAAAGAAAATCCTAAAAGTGCCAAATCCAGACGTCATGGATGTTCAGACGCCCAGTACCTCAAATATCAAATAACTTCAGACAAATTCCTTAAGACAATTCTCATGAATTATTGGTAGGGTTCGTCCAATCTGTGTTGATCAACTTATAATATCCTCTAGTTATGGACTTAGAAACCATAAATGGTCCTTCCCAATTAGAGCTCCTTGCAGAATGGAGATCTCATTTAGTTGCCTTGAGAACCAAATCTCCTTCCTTGAATTTGTTCGGCTTTGTAGTTCGTGCCTTGAATATTTTGTGTTGATTCCACGGCCGGGGCACATATGGACACTCGTGCAGAGGAGGGTATCCAGCATATTATCTGTCGTATTTTTTCAGGTCTTCAACAATAAATCTCTTGATGGACTGATCAACATGGAGACGCACTGAACCCAGCCATTGGGTATAATATTATCGCGGTGAAGTTATCTATTTATAACTCTTGGTAATTGCTAAATTGTTCATGGGGATAAGTCCCTGGGCCAAAGTAGCATGTTTGAACATTGGTAATACTGGAGCATGAATAGGAGTAAGACTTTCCTGGGCTCGAAACCTTTTGACAAAAGCATGTGGACTCTCTCCGGGTTCTTGCGCAAGTCCTATCAAGGTTTAAACTTCCTTCAGGTGTTCAAATGGTGGGGCGTCCTCCGCTTCTCCTTCTGACTCAGAGTCTCTGTCAGTAATAGAGTGTGTTGAATGCGTTAAGGTCAGCCTTCCAGTATGGATCCAAGTCCTTCCAAGTATCATGTCATATCCGGGGTCTTCCCGGATTATGTAAAACTTGGTCTCGGTCTGCGAACCAAACTTTAGAACTTTGAGAGTGATGAAGCCATATGCATCTCTGAAAATCCCTTCATGATCTCTGATTACTATGGGAGCATGAGTAGCCTCTTGTCGAGTAATGCCAGCAGCCCTAAGGGTTTTCAAAGGGATGATATTGACAGCGGTACCAACATTAACAAATGACTTTTTGAATTCATTTCATTTAATGTGCACTGTGGTGAGCAGTCCCCAGTCATACATTTCTTTGTCAGTAGCTGGAGGTTCAGGAGGTACATCTGGAATCAGTAGGAATCTCTCGGAAATTATGTGATTCAGGGCCGAAAACACGTCTCCTCTTTGCGCTTTCGACAGATAGAGCAATTCGCAGACATCTCCGTCATGAGCAATTTGTCAGTAAGAGTCTTCAGATGATCAAATAGCTTATGCTGTGCTGCGGCCATATCCGTCTGATTCTTTGCAAGAGTTTCTTGCGCTTTGATGAGATCGGCAATGTAGGTGGTGTATTTCCTAAGACTTCTTCGGGATGTCGGCCAAACAGGGGATGACTTTCCGCATTAGTCTGAGGAAGAGTATCGTCAGCGCTGTCGATATTAGTGGACGGAACAGTTTTCGGGATGTCTTTATTGTTGCTGGTGCTAGCAATGTTTGTGTTAGGATTTGTAACTGATCCTGACCTAAGAACGACCATCTTGGTGAATTTTAATTGCAACCGAGAGATTAATCTCCCACTGTGGTCGCCAATCTGTATATGGGTAAAAATGATTTGCTGGTTTTTAAGGAATTGAGTAGACGGCCGTACGGAGGAGACTCCTTGAACCGAGCGAAATGTTCAACCTCACATAGATGCACTGCAAGAAGGGAGTGATTTGAATTCGAGAGATCAATCTGTAGTACTCCGGCATAAACCAAGACAATGGTCATTCCAGAGTAAATTCGGCCACAAAGAGAGGATGGGTTGATCTGTAGGAGGGAAGATGAGAAATGTGTGGAATCAATGGTAATCAAAGATTGTAGGTGTGTTGTGAATTCTGAATATGATAAGTTCTGAATGATTGAAATTGCTCAGTTGAGAGTAATTGCTCAATTAATGAGTTGATGATCCCGTGATGTCAATGAGACGTGAGATTCTTGTTGTATTTCTCGTTGTTGTTATTTCAATCATGATTCAGAGACTTATTTATATTGCTGGAATTGTAGACACCATGATCCCATGAAGTGTGACAGTTTATGGAATCAAAGAGTGGGAAAGTGAAAATCGTGTTTGAAACCAGTTGCTCAGCGTGCGGAGACTTGGTTGATTTTCCATTCACTACTTTGTTAACTCCTTCAACTAATTGCACGACTTTCTCACATTCTATCGTGAGTTTGAACACACGTGTCATAGACCGCCAGACCAAAACCCTAGTTGATATCCCCCCCAAGTGACATGATTGACGTCTATTGGCTAGTTTAGTCAGTTGTTGACTTCATGATTTAGTGGGACGATGAGTCCGTGTATTTACTGAGTTGAACATGATTTTGTAAAATGTTCTGAAACTCATGAATTGAACATGGACATGATTCTCACGTTGATAGTTGAGGCGAGCAAGTATTACTCTGATTTGTTGAATGTTGATAGTTGGACCAATATTCCTTGATTTGAGCAAGTGTTTCTCATGTGATGAATTATTGGTAGCGTGACCAAAATAAAATATTAATTAAAATACTGGTAGTTGAACCGAGTATAATTAATAAGAGTACTCATCATGAGATCGTCATAAAATTATTAGTGTTTGAATCTGGAATTATGATCCTTGGACTCAGAAACCCTAATTTGATCAATTGATGGTTTATTTGAAAAATAACCATGGAATAAAGGAGGGACCGGATTCATGGGACCATGGGTCGACCATGTAGCGCCTAGATGCTCACATGAGCAAATATCAAGGCCTCTTGAAGAGTAATTGGTGATTCGTTGATGAAAGAATGATTAAATGATGGTTTAATCATTTATTCGAAAAATGCTCGTCTGAGCCTTAGGTAATAAAAACTAATTAATTATGAAGAGATGAGAGACCGACCAAGGGGTCATGAATCCGGCCCTGGGTGGTCACGGGATCAAATGATGATCGTTTCATGAAGTTCCAAGTTGTTTGGAAGAGTTTTAGACCTAATACGTGCAATTGCGCAAATTAGGTCAAAAAGTGAAGATACACGGGACCGGATCATTGTGAGCCAAGGAGCCAACCCTTGTTGGTCAAGGTAACATGCTCACGTCATCAAAGTGTTCGTATCTCAATTCTGAGAATTTTGATATTTTCTGGCGTTCAGTTGAGCACTCATTTGAGAAAATATGAAGAAATTAGGGATTTTTGATGAAACCGTCAAAACCATCATGAGATGAAGGAAAATAATAAAAAATGAAGGAATCATGAAGTTTGGGACCATTCATGGCCAAGGCATGGCCGACCGTCCAAGGAGCCCGTCCCACGATGTTTTCCTATTTTTTATAATATTTTTTCATGATTTTAGGGAAATATGATAAAACCAAGGAGTTTTGTTAAAATTAAAGAGTTTTGAGATGAGGAAAACATAAAAAATAATTTTAAAAAAATAAGGGACGTTGGGATGTGTGGGACCGTCTTGGAGCATGGTTGGCCGGCTAGGGCCCGGTCCCGTGCGTTTTCCCTAATTTTATGTATTATTTCATGATTTGAAGGATTTTTCATAATTTAAAGGAAATATCATGAAATCAAGGAATTTCATGGGATTATGAAAACATGAAAAATATAATAATAATAATAATATGGGACTTGTGGGGCCACCTAGGGCTTGGCCGGCCGGCTAGGGCCCGATCACACGGGTTTTCCTAATTTTATATTATTTTTCATGGGACCAAGGAAATATCATGAGATTAAGGAGTTTTCATGAAATTAAGGAAATAATAATAAAATAATGAGGAACCATGAGGTGTGGGGCCGGCTGGGACCAAGGCATGGCCGGTTGGACAATGGTCACGCCCCACAATGTTTCCCTAATTTTATATTATTTCCTCCGTGCGAAGGAAGCACCACGGAATTGAGGAGTTTCCTCAAAACGAAGGATATTTGTTCAAATGAAAGGATTTTCATCAGATCAAGGAAAATAATAAAAATGTAATAAAATATAAAACTGGCGTGGGATTGGCCATGGCACGGCCGGCCAGTCAGTGGGCCCATAATCCCAGCGCCTTGGTCAATATTTTGATTATTTTATATTTTGTTTCCTATTTTGCGTAGGTTCATCGTTTCGTCGTATTTTAAAATACTCGTTTGTGCGGTGATTGTTAATGCATCATCGTTGAATACACTTGCACCTTTTGAGACAAGGCTTACTCAGAGGTAGCTCGGACGCCCGTGCGTTGAATATTTATTACTAACCCATGGATTTCTTTTGGGAAGAACCATGGTTTGCAGTAATAAAATATCTGCGAAAATATTTGAATATTTTCGGAAATTCTGTGGATGAATCCAAGAATTTAGGAATAATTAACTTATGGCTCTATACTAGCAGAGCAAGTTGTCTAGGAGCATTAACTATTCCGATATGAGATTGCTGGAGCTTCATATCCTTTATATAGTCAGGGTAAACTCGTTGTTTGTAACCTGAAGACGTTATCGCTCTATACTAGCAAAGCAAGCTATCTAGGAGTCGTCCATCTTGTGATACTATATAGAAATAATTACTGAAGTGTTCAATATTCATGAGATATGTTGTTGCCTAGCCGTGAGACTACATATCTGCATGTACTCTGAGAGAAAGTATTCTCATTCAGAGGATTCGATGAGAGATCCGTGTCTCAATACTCACGTCTGACTGCTGGATCAGAGGTTCATACAATTATGGGTTTACGATTTTATTCTTTGTCGAAAATCCACCATCTACAGGGTTTGTGTTTGATTTAAGTATAAATGGTTATATAGAGTTTAATTTTAGTCCCTCTGTTAATCAATACCGAAATTAGGGTATATAGGATTGAGTTGTGGTTGTAGAATCTCAGATGAAGGAGATGAATTAATTGGTGGTGATTCGTGGAAGATTAGAGGTTGTTACGTCTAGGGTTTGTGACTAAGTTGGGGTTGTTGATTTAAACTTTTGTAGGAGACAAAGGTAGAAGTAGAGTTTTCTATGGGGTTCTGAATTTGGAAGAAGAAAAAGGTAATCAAGAATAACAACTATTGGTGAAGTTCAGGTGGCAGGTGAAGCTGTTAGTTGGTGGTTTTAAATTAGAATATTGTCGGCTTGAGAAGTTTAAGTTGTAAGTTGAGTTATAGGGGATGAAGATGTGTTAAAGAGTGGGTTTGAGATTCAAATAAGATTACAATGATGCGGTTGTGTTTTTGAATTGAAGCTGTAAAGGGATATTTGATTCAGTTGAACTGGTGATGCTGGTTGCGTTAATAAGTGGTGTTGAGAATTTGGAATAGATTGTGTGTTTGAATTGAAGTCTGTGTGTGCTGGAATTGGATTAGATGTGGAGGATGAATGAAAATTGTTTAACTGAATTGAAGGTTGAGTTTGGTGATGAATGTATAGGAGTATTATACAACTAGTGTTGCGGGTAGTTGTAATGTTGAATGGTAGCTAAAGAAGATGGTGTTGTTTGTGTTTTTGCAATGGCATGAGTTATGGAAATGGTGGAGCTGAGTTGTTGTTAATCTGGATTACAGATGTGGTATTGAGCTGGTGGTGTATTTTGAGTGAGTGTTCATAATTAATTGGGATTGAGACCTTAGATGAATGATTTAGGTTAAGTTATGAAACTATTGCAGAGTGAAGTTGGTTTGTGGTTAGTGGTATTAGACTGAGATGGTGAAATAAGGTCATTCCTTAGTTACAGTTGTGAGGTGTTAGAGATACACATGAATTGAGTATGGTTTCAACTGAACTGTTACAGGTGGAGGTGGTTTTGAGTAACAAAGCTTTAGAAATAGAACTGTCAATGTTAGTGCTCATTGGTGAGGGCTAGATGGAATTACAATTTTCGGTTTGACATAGATGATGTTGTTGTTTAGAGAAGGAGATGACTTGAATTCTGTAATAAGGTTAGAGTTGGTGTGAGTTTCAGTGAAGAAGTTTTACCACTAGAATTGTATTGTTGTAATTGTTGTTAGTGATATAATAATTGTATGAACTCTTGTTTTTTGTTTTGAAACCTGTAGTCATCCCAGTCAGCTTAGATGACTCAGTCATCTTACTGAGTTGGATTAGTCCAACCCTGAGTTGACTCAATAAACCAGACCTTCACTGAGTTGACCTTGACCGGTTCCAGTTGACCATTGACTTGGCCTCTGACCTTGGACGTTGACTGTTAATTGACCCTCGACCGTTAGTTTGACCGTTAGAGACCGCCAATTGACTTTGTTGGACCAGGCCTTAGATTAGTGGGTCGTACCAGTTCAGACCTAATGGGCTTGGGCTTAGTACCATGCATTCTTAGTTTGATGTTTTGGACCCTTTATAGTTCGAAATAACCTTTGGTTCCTTCTACAAAGATGTAGATGTTTATAATACATACCTAGTGAACCAACCTAATTGAATTAGTGAACCTTTGTTATGCTAAAGATTGATAATGAAAATGTGTAAAACCATAAATGGGCTTAGAACCATTAGATAATTCACTTAGCCTATAACTAGAGAATTGTATGAGATTGTGTTATGAGCCTTTTGGTTACATTCTCAGATTTTCTTGTGTTATTAACAGTTAGTCATTATTAAAAACGATCGATTCAAAGGATGATCCAGTGGATTGAACATCTCGAGGTATGCGAGGCTTGTCATCAAAAGAGGTGGGAATCGATAAAGAACTCTCTTGTATTCATTATTGTTTATAAATTTATTTATATTGCGAAAGGCATGCATATCTTTGTTGCTATATGATAGTGTGTGCATGTATTATCTGTGTGTAATACAAATTTGTTTTCTTTTACATTTTGGGATGGGCTTGGATCCTTAGAAATAACTAATATCTGTGTTTTTGGTGTATTTACTTATCTTCAAAAAGTGATTCTTTCCATTGATTGGAAAGTAGTTACAAACTTTACTTGTTGTTAGCATGTAAGGAAACATTTTCCTTTTGATTGGTGTGTGATGTGGTTGCCCAAAAGTTATATCTATATTTATGCGCTAAAGGAGTGAAAATTGCTGCCAACTAATAAAGTAATAGGTGTGTACTCATGTCACTGAATATTATTTTCCCTATTTCTGTACGGGCAGCGCATGTCTCATACATGAATGTTTATTGTTCTTTTAAATTACTTTCAAAAGATATTATATTATGTTTCATTAGATATCTTTAGACACTTGATATGTAGAGTGCGCGTAACATGAGGTACTGGTAAGGTACTTATCGTTTATGACTTTGAGGCTGGAAACCTCAGGGGGGCTTTAATGATCATTGAAGAATCCGAAATAGTCATGCCTTGCTACTCCGAAGGAAGACGTCGCTCAACTACTATTTATGTTGTGAATGTGTGTCGGTTTATTGGTTGGTAGAACTTTATATATTCAGTATTAGTATTATCTTAACATGTTTTATCAGTTTTCCGTGGTTTATCGGTTTTCAACAAAAACTGCATTATCTTTAAATCATTCTAGTAATTACTTGAAAGTCAGTTGTTAAAAATACATTATTCTTAACATTTATTTTCTTTATTACTATTATTTTAATATGCTTTATATGTTTTCCGTGTTTTATCAGTTTTTAGTAAAACCTGCATTGTATTTAAATCATTTTAATGAAAACTTGAAAGTCAGTTGTTATTTATATTGGGCACCCTTCGGGATGATGTGCTCACCCATTCCCATTTTCAGGAGTTGGTTGGCTCCGCTATGTTTATTTTGTGTTTATATTCTATTTGTAAATCAACTCACTATTAAATATGTATCACTTGAGAGGAGTTCTTGTATTTATTTCAGAGAGGGTTTAGATTCGGGTTAATCTTTGTTTAGAACTTTTTTCTTAGTGTTTTAATTAGATGTTTTAGATTGTTGGTGCCTTATTTTATAGCTAATCTCTTGTATTAGTCAGCTGCTAGCTTAGGGGGCGCTACACATCCTCTTCTGAGCAATACATGGAACGTGGTGTCATCCTCAAGAGCGTAAAAAGGAGTGAGCGCTCTGATAGGTCCGATTTTCATCATCAAATGTACTATCCCGATTGCTGTCAGACTCTTCCATCCAAATCCTCTCACAGTCGTCGCACACATCTTAATTGTTGTTCACAAAACACTTAGGGAATCCAACGTGTGCAATGAAATTAGGTTAAGTAAAGCTCCGCCATCTATGAAAGCTCTCTTGAGAGGTTGTTTGTTGATAAAAGTCGTTAGGTATAAGGGGCGAAGGTGCTCTCCTGGATAGCATATATCTTCGTCCGTAAAAGTAATGGCTTCCTTAGGTATCGAATCATATGCCTTCCCAGATTCAATTGCAGTTATAGATTTGGCTACTTCGCGGACTTGGTTTTCGCTAAAACCCAGATAATCGAAGAACTGTTAGGCCAAAATAGTTTGAGAGAATTTACAACAACTCAATTCGTATCCGGAAAGACTGCTGCTTCGGAAGCCTCACATGCTTCTTCTCCTCTGTATCTTCCCAAGGCCTCCAAGTTTATCTGTCGATAGGGTCATGTGAAATCATCATGACCTGATGCTAAGGAAGCGGATCGCTCTTGATGTTTGGTCTCCTATCTCCAGCTCTCCTCTGGATCACTTTCTTTGCATAATATACCGTAGGGAATAACACTCTACGGTCGGGTGATATACTCTTATATGTTAATGGAAATATTGTTCGTACATCTTATCTGCTGCAGTGGGTTCCGCATACACTGGCTGGAAAGTTTCTTCCTTGTTTGATACCCATTGTTACATAAGTCCTATTATCTGTTCCTTATTGCACAGTAAGGGTGGTGGCGGATTGGACCTTCATCCATCCATTCTTCCTCCTCTTCTTCCAGACTGCTCGCGGTAAGAACCAAAAGCAGATCCACCCTTTCCTCTTTCATTCATGTGATCATTAGGTGTGGATGCAGCATTGATAGAGTGTTGTTTCCACGTATGTCTTCTTACTCCTGAGTGCATAGCGTCCGCGCAATCTGATATCCGGGATGCATCCTCTTCTACTTCCACAAAGGTTTGAAATTTGAAATTTTTCAGATTTAACCAAAAAACAACGTTCATTCCTCTAATGCAGACCTCCACTAAGCGTTCCTCCAGGATATCCTCATGGAATTCTAATGTGAAATCTCGAAAACGAGTAATATATTTTCCAATCTCTTCTCCTACTCGTTGGGTACATATTCCCAAATCTATCGATGTAAATCTCATTTGAGCAGAATTAAATTTCTTCAAGAAGAGTTGCACCATGGCGGGCCACGAGTTGATACTTCCGGGTTTTAAGTTATCATACCAAGTAAAGGCGTTATCCGTCAACGACTTTGGAAATTCTCACATACAGAGGCTTTCGTCCTGAGCGTAAGCATTCATTGTTGATATAAAATGGCTCACATGCTCCCGCGCATTTCTTTTTCCTCCGTAAGTTTAAAATTTTTGCGATGTATAACCCCCCGGATATAAGTAATCAGCAACCTCCGTGGAATATGGGGGTTCCAACGAATCGTAAGCGTTATGCTTTATTACTCGGTAATTAGTTTCCAGATACTTTGCGACCGCGTTATCCGTTATTCCTTAAACAGTGTTTTTTGCACTAACCATTCTAGGGGATGTCGCATTTTGATCTCTTTCCCGCTTCATGAGTCCGTGTAATTCATGTTTCCTCTTAACGGACGCGTCTAACTCCTTTTGCATCTCGGACATCTCTTGTTCGCTTGTTTCTACTATGGTCTTTCCTTTTGAAGTCTCCCCTTTATTTTGAAACGTTCATGAGCTTTGAGATGCTCCCGCACCTTGTACAATGGGTGTGGTGACCAGTGCTTGGAACCGTATCTCCTCGTCATTCTCTCCATACACATCTTCTATAGAAATATTATCTGGGTTAGGGGGTGCTCCTCCTGATGGTACTTCCTGGCTCGCACTTGGGAGTATCATGCTGGAAAAGAGGCTAAGAACCTCCCACTGTGGTCGCAATGTTGATGGGGTAAAACGTGGGAAGGAGGAACTATCCCTAATCACATAAAGTACTTGCAAGGTGTAGATAGGTTTATGAGAAGTAGTGGTATATTAATTATGTCCTCTAAGTATGCCTTCTCTCCCTTTTTATAATAATCTTCTTTTCCCCTTCTTATGGATAAGCGCCCATAAGATTAATATATTATTAACTACCATTTTTCTTTCCTTCAAGTTATTAACAAACCCTAAGTGGCTTCTCTTTCCTTCTTGGATAAAAGCCCAATTAGCTCAATATCTCTTTTCATGGGCTAGGACTATCCCATCCTTGTGGGTTAGGCCTAGTTACCTAATCTTGCTATCCTAAAAGGGACCCTTAATAGGTTAAGGGGCTACTTATTTAGGGTTAGTTATTTTCATGTATCAACAACTCCTCATAGCTACAATAAAGTTTCTGCAACATAATATTTCTTACCCTCCATGTTGTATGGTACTTAATGTTGACCTGCATTGTCTTGTTAAACTCACCTGCCAAGGACTCAGGATCAAGGATTTTGGCTTTGTTTCCAAGAGTCTTCAACCTAACCATGTACCAATCAGCTACAAATGCTGGATTTGCATATCTGTTTTTTCCTTTAACATCACCAATACATTTGTGGGTAAGATTCCAACTTCTTATAGTGAATATAAGTCCTTTACCCTTCAAAACTCTTCCATAAATGAAGAAATGACACCTAGTCTTCTTCCAGTAAATGCACTTCATCCTAATATTTGTGTTATTTGAATCACTTAAGTTAACATGGTGTTTATGCTTCATACAGTAACCTCTCAAATGTTTCTTGAAAGCATGTTTACTAACAAACTTGCTTTGTGACACCCTCAAGGAACATTTCTTCAACTTCCTTTTCCTTTAAATGCTTTGCATACTCTTCCTCAAACTTTGTGTTATCATGAGGCTCTGTACATTTATGCCCATTGGACTCAGAGTAATGTGAGGGTACTACAAGTTGAAGCCTAACATGTTTTTTTTTTTTTGATACAACATAATAATTAATGGAATCAATTAGAATAATGCCAAATATAGGTCAAACATAACAAACAAAAAGAAAGCAAACAAAATCAACACAAAAGAATGGAAACCATCAAAGACAACATTACCTTCTTCTACGTTGTCAGAGGCAGAATTCATCGAATCCCTATAATGGTCCTCTACAAAGCCACAAATACAAGAAAATTAGTACTAAACAAAACTTAAACTAATAGTTAAATGACAAAAGCTAGTGTAGCAAAGTTACCTTCCTTTTCATTCTCAACCTCCACCTCACCAAAGTTGGGATCACCACCATCACTTTCAACATCATCCTGAGCATTACTGTCATCATGAGCATCGTCACTTTTCTCACTTGAACTAACATCTGATAGATACCCATTCTCAGCTCTTTTTAGAAAAAGTTTATAGTTTTCCACTTACATTGTTCAGGTCATCATCAGGATTGCACTCATCTTATTCAACATTCTTCAAGTGCGTAACATACTCATCATTTTTCTTGTATTCTTGGGAAATTGTAATCAAACCTTATACCACGCTAGCCTGTGTTGTAGCTTGAACCCAAAATTCATAATTAAATGGTTCTTCAAAATCAGGTATCTCATTAACTTGTTCAGCTACACTAGCTTCTGTATGTTGAGTTAATTATTCAGGTATCTCTATTTTTGTCAGCTACACTAGCTTGTGTGTGTTGAGTAAATTCTAGAACATAGACATCTTCATCATCTAAATCAATGAACAATATTGTAGGATTATTTTTCTTGATCCTTGTTATTCTTAGACTTCTTTTTACAGTGTTGCCATATGGAAATCTCTTTCTTACAGTGTTTCCATATGCTCTCTTGGGTGTTGAACTAATACAACCATCTGGTTTCTTTGGAGTCTTAGAGACTGGTTTCTTAGGTGTCACATTATTTTTGGGTGTCAACTGAGATGGAGGAGGCTGTGACTCTGCAGTAATTTGAGATAAATTTGTCTCACCATTCTCATCTATTATAAGCACTTGCACTTACAAATGCAATGTAATCCAATCATTCTCATCTTGTTGTGCAGTATCCCAGAAAAATTAAAAATCTTCATCCCTAATGATGGATTCTGGTAAACATGGATCCACAAACCACAGAAGGTCTATAGTCTACCTACTATTCAATCTCATCATATGACTAATCCTATAGTTTAATTGAGTCACACCTATATCTTCTCTAGAAAAACCCTTAAATTCAAAACACATTACAATGTTGATTACATGCTTAACCTTAATATCTCTGGTTGGAAACATGTCTGTTGAACCTCATTTATAACCTGTTGATGCTCATGGTTTCTACAAAAACATTCATAACTATATGGAAATTAAGAACAACCAATTGAAAAGACGAGGGTACCCAAATACACCATAATATTTTTATTACAGCCTATAAGTCTGATACCAAGTGTGATCGTTTATGGAAAAAGCCGAGACAATACGACAACTTGATATTCACTTGCAACAGTTAAGGTATAAGACCGATTGACTATAGGATCGTAGTCAAGTGATTAGGATTAACGTACAAGTGTATTTACTTTTAATGATAATTGTTTATTTAAAACCGCTTATTTAAAGACTAAGTTGTAAGAGATTCTGCCTGATTAGGATACTTATCTCTCCACATAGAGGATAATAGTCAAGTGATTAGGATTAACGTACAAGTGTATTTACTTTTGTACAACTAAGTTTCCAATCTAAACGACTTTATAATCAAATTTATCAAGAGATAAACCGGATCTAAGTCGGATCCCAGTCGATCAAGGTTTGTACAAAAGTCATGAGATATGAAAACCAATAAGGAAAATCTTCTTATCTTCAAATCTTCAATTGCCTTCTTATGTACCTGTATAACACAAACTTGAATCCACTTATGACCGATCACACACATAATGGAGTCTGTTAACAATGGATAATCACAAGTTGTCTTTAGATCTAAAAACACTTCTAAAGATCCTGTCAATATTTTGATCTAGTTTGAGTGACCCTTATGTCAGAAGAAAAAAATCTCAAAAAATAATCAAACTAGGTGCAATCAAAGTTTCAACAACTGTTAGTCAATCAATCAATAATCGAAAACTAAAATAACAGTGCAATTATCTAGTTTCCCACCAATGGTACTCGTAGAGATTCTTGATCCCACATAAGTTTTTAAATAAGCGGTTGTAAGAGATTCTGCCTGATTAGGATACTTTTCTCTCCAATAGACGTCTCTACTAGAAAAGACACACGTGAAGTTTTCCTGGCTCTTATGATAGTTTGCTAGAAATGCAAACTCAACTATTTATA
This sequence comes from Papaver bracteatum, assembly GCA_023529315.1. NCBI lineage: Eukaryota > Viridiplantae > Streptophyta > Magnoliopsida > Ranunculales > Papaveraceae > Papaver > Papaver bracteatum. The sequence goes on along the minus strand of JAJJWX010003032.1, from coordinate 137,122 downwards.
GACCAAGGTTGTTTGGGACCGGTTATACCAAGACTCACAATATATGTTGTGATCGGTTATAACATGCTTCCCAATGTAGGTTGTGATCAGTTACACTTTTCCCCCAAAGTAGGCTGTGATCGGTCACACCTTTCTTCCCAAAACTAATTAGGATCGGTTACACCTTATCACACAATATAGGCTATGACCGGTTATGCCTTGATTCTCAACATAAGTTAAGATTGGTTCTACCTTGTCATCTTGCATTGGTCATTCAAATATTATTCAATGAAGAGCTGGAACAACACACTTATGATTTCCTTTTCAATTATGAATCAAGTTCTCACATCTACTTCCTTAAACCAATGTAATAATACATGGTTCCCTAGGATGAAATCACACTTATATCGCACACATAAGCAAGTAACTCAATATATAGATTATGTTGATGTCGTATTTAAGAAGATCAAAAAATAAGCGTTATAATTTGTAATTCAATACAATTCCTTGATACTTTGATCATAATGCTATGAACAAGTCTAACCACCATAGTGCCATAAATATAGTTTCGCATGTTATGTTTTCAATATAAAGCGACTCGAAAGATACATTAGGAATGAAAACAAGATCAAGTCAATATTACTAACCTCAAGTGGAAGGATGATGTCTTCGTTGTTTCGTTATGTTTTCACATTCTTCAGGTCTTCAAAGTAATACTTGTATGTCTCAACATTCCTAGACTTTCTAGTCTAACCTAAATGAAGTTAGTCTCTAGTATATTTAATCAAGCGACTCCAATTGAGTTTTGATACTAAAATATGACAACCAAACTTGACATGCCAACGATTGGTGGGTTCAACCGAACAATGCTCTAACACCAACCATCATATTAACAGAACAATCGATTATCATATTACAGGCAAACCCTAGAAAAATTATTTTCAACCTATAAACACAACATATATCAATGAAACATGAATAAATTTTAAAAACAGAGAAACCCTAAGTTCAAATCAGTAGAACAGTTAAAATCTCATCACAGAAAAAACAAAAACAAAAAAACACCAATACGTATAACATGATTACAATCAGAGAAGAATCATTAGAAAACAAGAGTGGGTTTGTCATTAACCTCTATATAGAACGCTTCTTTTGTCTCGTCATCTTTACCACCAGTAAATATTCAATTTAGGTTTGAATCTCTCATAAACAACCACGATTTCACTTGATTGAATCTGATTTGATTTTAGCAAAAGAAAATGATGTAGAAGAACCAGAGGGAAGAAGGAATATAATAGAAATGAAAATCGATCTTTCTCTCTACTGCTATTAGATGGTTTTCCCTCGTGTTAGTTAACCATTTTAGCATCTTGACCGTCCAATTTCTTAGAGATCTGGTTATCTCAGATGTGTGATTCTAAAACCACCACGTGTGACCATAATTCCCATGTTACTTCAAATCATACCCATTCAATTATCTTCGAGATTTCAAGATCTTAGATGAGGCTTTAAGAATGACACACATGGACGATATTCACTGTGTTACTGATATACATACGAAGAGGGCATTTTTGTAATGTATGTATCTCCGCGAGATCTCATTATATGATATTTTGAAGAGATATTGACCAGTCAACTCGATAGAAGAGATATTGATCAGTCAACTCGATATATTCACTGAAATAACGGATTTGGACGGAAACTGTTGGTCTGGCCTAGATTTGCAAATTTGAAAGAAAAAAAAAGGCATAGATTTAGTAAGCAGGTCCCAAAACAGACCTAATTTTGTATATAATCCATAATTGATTTAGGTATAACTTCACCCGAAATAAAAATTTTTTTTTTAATAATATCTAATTAAACGTCCGACTAATTACGTATAATACATAAAATTTAGTGGTTCTTGAATCAGGCATAAAATAAGACACCGTTTTTTATTTACATAAAACAAAACAGGTTTCCTCTTGGGCTCGGCACACCCCCTATATAACCAATTTTTTTTTTTTAGACTCACTAGGACTTTAATCTCATTAGAGGTACTCTAAGATAAATGACTTTCTCTATTACAAGTTTTCGATTATATGTTGGTTTCATTTTAGAATATATTTGATTATAGGTTGGTTTCGTTCGGGAAATAGGTTTTGTTCTTTACAATAGAAGAATCTCTTGGAATTATTTTATTTATTTGTTTCTTTTAGTTTTCTTTAATATTAGAGGTACTCTTAAGATAAATGACTTCCCCTATTATGAGTTTTTTATTACAGGTAGTATAAATGGAAATAGCTTCCTTCTTTATTGCAGAAGGATCTTTTGGAACTATTTTATCAATTTATGTGTTTTATTATTTATTTATTTGTTGGGTGTAATACCTTATTTGTCTTAATTTTGAAACTTTTTACAGGGCCTGAGAACAAAAAAGAATTAAAAGAAATATTTTATTAACATTTGTAAACTTTAATTTTATAACATGTCTTCATATCTTTTACTTTTTTTTTCAATAAATAAAGACTTCTATTTTATTTTAATCGATAGAGAATTCAATGATGACGAGTTTGGAATTCGGGTTACTGTTTTTTTTTTATCTTTATGATCGATAAAGATTTTGGTGCCGGCGAATTTTGAACTTAGGTCACTGATCAATAATTTTATCACTGTATAATATTAACATTTGAATGTATCTTAGTTCTTATGCTTCTCAAAAATAGGAAAAAAAATGTCTTTCTTAACATTATTTACGTGCAAAATGACTTGTAGCTCATAACTAAATGTCTTAGACTATATTTTCTAATAACTATTACCAAGATGGATACCGGCTAATAGACCAACAACTATACTAGTTTCTTATTATACATGAGAAATGATTAAATGAAAAAATATATATAAATAAATAACTTTTTAACAAGCTCCTTCATAGGATTTGTGCATAGACACAATTTTAAGGCCTTTATCTATCTGTACATATATTATAACAAATTAGAAACAGTAAAATAGGGTAGTTGAACAAAGATGAACGATTAAAATTTTAAATTGAAACAATAAAACACAAATAAATTGAGTTTTAGGTTAAACCTAACTCTTCACTATAATCAATAGATTATAAATCGTAGGAAAAGTATAATGAAAGTATATCTTCTTTAGAAGACCTACATGCTATTTATACTAGGAACAAAACCTAAATAAGAAAAACTAAAACTATGATAGAAACGCCCTTTCTTAAAAGATAAAATATACACCTAAATAGAAAAACTATGAAGTGACATATTATGCACCTGCATTAACCACCCAGGTTGAAAATAAGTTCGGCTCAGATGAGAACGTTGTGATGACTTCAACATATATCTGAGGGTCATGTTGTTTCAACTCATCTTCAGTTATCCAGGTACTGCTCTTAGATGTCTTCTTAATCCAGTTAACTAAGAACTGCCGATACAAATTTTCACATCGGGATCTAGTTTTTTTCACATCGATTACTTCTTGAATTACATCAGGTAGTTCGTTAGACAAATTTCCTTGTACTGGCTGTGGATGATCAGGTGGATCACCAAAAACATCCTTATATAACCCACAGAATTCATACAAACAGGACACATTTAAGATGAGACTAATCTGTAAGTCATCTGGTAACTCAAGAACATATGCATTGAAGCTGGTATTCTTAACTATCATATATGGACCCATCTTTTTGATGCTAATTTATAATATATGCTCTGTGGGAACCTCTCCTTTCGTATAAACACCAAAACTACTTCACTTTCTTGATATTCTTTAATTTTGTAATTAGCATTGGCTACATTCATACATTGCTGATGTAGTTGCAGGATTTCCCACAACACACCCCTTGTAATATCTTGATAATAATCTTCTAATCTAAACTAATTTGATATTTAAAATTGTAAAAATTGTAAATAGACACACGGATTTTTACATGGTTCGATCAATTTGATCTACATCCATGATTCTCTACTATGATTGTTAAAGTTTACATTTGATTTTACATTTGATAATCTCCATTAATGGAGTTCTAAATCTAGTTTTGGGGAAGAAGATGATAAAGAAATATATCTTTTCTCTCTCTAAAAATCTCTCTGAAAAATCTTTCTCTCTCCTCAAGACTTTCTCCACTCTAAAAAATACATCATCATCTTCTGGACTTACTTGAACCCTTTATATAGGAAATTACATAGTGGGTGACAGCTAAGTTTTCCCCTTCTTTCGGATCTATTTTGCGATCTCATCACGGTAATTACAATGTTAATATTCGCCAACTTTTGTAATCCTCGTGAAACAACACTCTTCTAATATGCCTCTTCAATCGTCAACTTCGTCATTCTTTGATTTATTTTGTGACGCTCGTGAAATGTTGTTGAAGATTTTTCAGTAACGCTCGCATAAGTGTCATTAATCTCTCGTGAATATAATTGTGGCGATATTCTTATCCTACATCTTGCCTCTTTTTTCTTGAATATTTGCTTGAAAAGTAATTTTTAAGAAAAAATCTGTTGTTGTAGCAGTCTTTGATTTTTGTTGATGAAGGAATGAGCGAAAGAATATTGGACTTGAAAAGTATATACTTGCCTCTATTCTTTTGCGAAGTTCCATATCTTTGTTAAGTAAATAAGAAGTATTAACTCTTGAAGTGCTCGTGAAGTATGAAGTATCCCTGAAGAAATATAAGAAGTACTCATCCTTCAAAATATAAGAAGTATCCGTCCTTTAATGAAAATCATAAGTATTGCCTCTGTTCTCGTGAAATTATTACTGGATTTTTGGTGAAAATCCTAGTCCATTTTGGAAATGATTCTTGCGAGAAGATAAAGAACATAAAATGTTTTCTTGGTAATCCACAGTTGCCTCTGTTCTTTATTTATGAAGGAAGAATCTCTGAGAGAATGTTAAATGAACGAATTGCCTCTGCCTCTTTTGTTAAAATGATCATATTCTGCGAAATAATCACTTATCCTGCAAAATTCTGGAATGGTCTGCAATATGCTGAATTAGTCTGAAAATTTATGAATGTTTCTGCGAGATTCTGAAATAATGCTTTGAATAGTGCTGCGATGAATAGTGACGATGAACAGGGCGATGAATAGTGGTTATGAATAGTGGAAATGAATAGTGGCGAGATTGTGAATAGTGCTTCGAGATTGTAGACATTCCTCTTGAGACACTCTGAATAATACTTCTGAGAAAATCTGAATAATATTTCTGAGAGATTCTGAATAGTATTTGCTTTCTCTCTTGCGATGAGCAAATCTTCCCTGCATTCTTACAAGAAAATAATTAATGTTTGAGATTATTCTATTGGTCTTATTTTGCCTTCCTAGTTAAAGGTCTTATTTCGCCAATTTTTCTTTCTGCGACAAAATCGCAGGACGTCTTTACATTTGCATGTATTGACCCATTGATCTTGTCTTATCTTTTCTCTTGAGGCTTTTTGGCCTGTTATGCGACAATATGACAAGTCTAAGTTCTCTCGCGAGATCAAAGTCTCATGAAATTGCCGTCTTGCGATGAAATCGCAGGACGTCTTTACACTTTCATGTAAAAACCCATTGATCTCATCTTAACTTTTTCTCATTTGGCTTTTTGCCTCTGTATAATTTACGTCACGCGACAATATGACATGCCTAAATGATCTTGCGATCATAGAGCCCCATGACATTGCCGTCTTAAGACACTTATCAGCTCCCTAATGGAGGGTGCCGCCCTTATCTTCCCCCTGGTTTCCCCTTCAAGGAGGGCACATCGGCCATACAAGACTAGCTCCTCCCATCCAGATTTACCAACAACCAGTTGTTTTCGCAGACTCTTGTCCTTTATGCCTATATGGCTTATAGTTACAAGACTGCACCCTAAGTGGGGTTTTCTTCAGGCCAAGTGCATCATAGCCAAGACTTACCAAAGATGGCCAGGGTAGGTTCATCTGTCCCGGACACCCTTGGCTAAACCGTGTACCTCGGCGCCTTGGTCATACTTTGCACTTCTTGGAAGAGATCCTCGGTTGTCCAACCAGGGTATAACCTTATAAAGATGGAAATCCAATATCTCTCTCCCGGATAGGTTTTATTTAACCCCCAACATCTGCATGATTCAGGTTCCAGTAGCGGTATAACCTTATCGTTGAATCATGTAAAGAGATACCCCCTTTATGACGCACTTGTAGGTCTTACATTTGCCTCTTACGAAATTGTATTCGCGAACTATGGTGCACGCCATAAAGGTTTGTCCCATTCTTTAAATTTCTGCGAAATTTTATTCGCGTTTCTCGTGATATTTTCGTGTTTCTTCATTCTTTCATTTCTGTCAATTCTCTATATAATCTTGAATAATCTCGCGATTACGCTCGCAGCTCTGATAAATTTTTTTTTGCTCATTTCTGTAAGTTGAAATATTCTTTAAAATATTTTTAAATCTTTGAAATCTTGCGATTTTATCGCATTTGTTAAACCAAAAATCTCTTTCTGCAAAAGAAATATTCTAGAGAAATCTTTGAAATCTTCTTTTAAATCTTTCGATTGTATCGCGTATTTTGGAAATTTGAAATCTTAGAAATTTTTGCAATAATTTCATTTTCTGTAATCTTTGAATTTTTTTTTTTTTTTTTGCGATCTTTAAATTTTTGGCGATGATCTCATTTTTTTAGAAATTTTAGAAATTTTTTGAAATCTTGCGATTGTTTCGCTGTTTGTCAATCAAATCAAAAAATCTTTGAAATTTTTGAAATCTTTGAAATTTTTGAAATCTTGCGATTATATAAATCAAAAATTTTCATTTTTTGTAAGTAAAATATTCAAGGAAATGGTACTTAGCTTTTTTGCGATTTTCTGTTGCTGCCGTTTCTCGCGAAGTATTTGATTTGCTTATGAATTGAGAAGAAATGAGAAATAAATTCTTGATCTGTATCTTTCATATTCTCGCAACACACCCATTGTTCTAACCCTTCTCTCGTGAATTTTTCTTGCGGAATAATCAAATATCTGACGAAGTAATGAAATACCAAATTCTTGTCTCTGACCAACTTGGCGAAGTAATGAAATAATCCTCTTGTGAAAAGTAGACCTCATTTTCTTGCTAGCCAATTCCTTGCATTAAATAGCTTGGTGTATTTTATCCTGCGTGAAATGGGTTGGTTTGCTTTAGTGGGCTTGGACGAATTGGGCTTGAATTACGCTGGTTTTTTGGAAGAAGGAATCGTTTGAGAAGGAAACATCTTGTCCACTCATGCTGCGTATGTCTTCATGGTAATCGTCTTCAAAGGAACTGTGGCAACTTCACTGGGTCTATGGCAACTTCGCTGAAATTTTGTTGTTAACATCTTGAAATCGTGTGATATTGAGTTGACGAGTTCTCCTTGCTAATTCTCCGTGCAAAAGATTTTGTTGCTCCGTCTTTGTATAACTCGTTCTTCTTGCCATCTTCATAAACTTCTCCTAGGATTGAAACTTTGATCCCACCTCTACAGCACTTTATTATTCATCGAAGTAAGATATATCAGGGGATGAGAATTCTCCCTCTTGTTTGTATTCCTCTTGATCATCGTATCTAGTTTATCTGTGCTTCCTCTTTAAGTTCATCTCCCTTTACATTTCCCTGATGTTGATTTTTACGAGCTATCATTTTCTATGTTTGTGCTGCAGACATGTCTGTAATTTTCATTTGCGAAGACAATCACAGGAGCAGCTGAGACTCATCCTGGGTGTCTTTGATAATCCGTCTTATTGCTTTGGTTTTGAAATGTGTTCATGTTATGTCTCTGTCTTTCCCTATTTGTTGACGAGCTTAGGTTGCTTAGTTTTCTCATCGTTTGCTGATGAGAAATATTCACGATAGAATATTCTGAGAAATATTCACGAGAGAATGGATTTGCCTCTTCGCTGAACTGATTCCTGTACTTTCCTATGAAATATTCACGAGAGAATGGACTTGCCTCTTAGTTTTCTTCGCTGAACTGATTCCTGTTCTCATCATTTTCGTCAGCAGTCCAAATATGTTGCCTCTTTCCATCTTGTTGGTTAGTTTCATTTTGGTTCCATAATTATCTTGACGAAACAAAAACCATTTTCTCAAAATTTCTTGTTTCGTCTTCGCAGAAATTTAACCACTGTGTATTATTCTTTGTAAGTTAACTGTTGAATAACCTATCCATCATTTCTTGCTGTTGTACGTCTTTATTCTTCATTAAGTAAACCTGCTGCGATAACTGTTTCTTCGATAGCTCCTATTCACGTTAGAGTTTCATAATTGTTTGCTCATATGTAGCATTATTTGCGAAGCCAGCTGATTTCTTCCCGTTGTTTTTCTCCAGCTTCTTTTTCCATCGTCTTCTTAGTGGCAGATCTACCCTAGTGACTAAACATTTTGCCTTGCTCGTTGGTTTTGCAAAGTAGTATTCCACTTATCTACTTACCTGATGATATGAGAGTGATCTGGTCCGTTTTTTTCCTTTGGCTTACGTTTTTGGTTTACTTTGGTACCTCACCTTTGCTCCGTTTTTGTCCTTTGGATTACGTATGCAAAACTGACTGTATGCAGAACCACTGCACTCTATGTATTGTGCTGTATCTGAATCTGTAACTGGTGTAGAACAAGTCATGTACAATTGTTCGCACGAAAGCACCTGCTGCCTGTGATTGTGCACCTTGCCAGTTATACATTCTGTAATATTGGTATGTGAGCACCTTGATCTGAGTTTGCCGCCTAGTGATGAGTGCCAAATATTGCATATTCATACACCTTTTCATTGGCACTTAACTCATCTTTCGCGCTTCAAAGTCATATATTATCCCAAATTCTGCATTTTTACCATCTTCAAGAATAAATATTTGTATTAATTAATTTTGTGTTTTTAAGTACTAAATAAAGCTTGGATGAATTGAGAAGACAAAAGAGAAGAAAGTTGGAAGTGTTGCAACCCGTTCGCGCATTAGTGGCAACCTGTTTACAATACATGGGATTAAACTACCCATAATCCAAAACCCAAGACCCAAATCCATTTCCACCTCACCACCATTGGATTCCAAAACATCCACCTCACCCCATTGGATTCCAAAACATCCACCTCACCACCATTGGATTCCAAAACATCCACCTCACCCCATTGTATTCCAAAACATCCATCAAGTGAGAAAACATGTTTTGTTGAGTAAATAATTGCCAAAATTCGAATCCAAGTGAGAGAGAATTTTTGTGTATAAATAAGAGAGGGTTGTTGTGTTGAAAACTCATCCAAGAATAGCTTGTTCATGTTAGTTTATCAAATTTAAGTTTTGTTGTAATGTTCTTCATGTTCTAGTTTCATTTACTAGGGTTTACTTTGAATGCATATCATAGGTTATTGGTGGATTTGAATACCCTAGTATCCATATTATCATTGTTTACATATCTTGTTATTTGCATCTTTTACTTTTATTATTTCAGTCACTTGAAAATCATATCGTCGTATCGACAAAATCAAACCCCTTTTGGTGTACTCTCTGAATCAGGATTTAGAATCAACTTCTACACTCTCCAAGTCTCTGTGGTTCGACGTGCTTGCCCTGTGTTGCTTGTCGACATTGTGCACTTGCAGTATACACAATAGTAGGTATCTTTCCGAGCCTACCAAGTTTTTGGCGCCGTTGCCGGGGACTCGGTAGTGGTGTAGTTCATTTTTCATCTCCTGTCACTATTCATTTTTCATCTCCTGGAACTGTTCACATATTACTGTTCAATATCACTATAGCATAATCACTGTTAGCAGGACTTTGGACTTGGACATTCTTTTTTTATTTTTATTTTTAAACCCTACGGAAGGGTATTATTAAATATCAACTGTTTGAGAGAAGGACGGTGATTACAATATCACCTCGGCCCTCGGGTTCGTTCATGACATATGAGTCGTGGCCGAGTCGACAACAACGGTTCATCCCCCGTCTGGAACGGAGGTAAGTTTGTCGAAACACTCGCGAATCCCTTGTTAGCGAGTTCTTCGTATTCCTTCGTTTGCATATATGTTGAGGAATTGAATACGGCCGCTTTATTTTCCTAGTAAAGGGCAAGGACGGCCATACAAGATAAGGGTTCGGATTTCATCACCGTTCTCTTGCCCGCCTTAGGGAAAACAATACCTAACGTGAACCTAAGCATTAAAATTTGAAATAAAACGAGACCTATAAGGTAACGAGCTTAGTAGGAGAGTCGTTCGAAAATATTGGTTACTCTCTAAGCATACTTCGAAGTTCATGACGGTTTAGTAAATTGAATGCGTGACTGTATAACAGATGAATGCGGTGAGGCCTTAGGTATCAAAGCTCATGCAGCTTCCTCGCCTCTATTCAATTTACTTAAACTCGGATTGATTCCGGAGGAGTTTGCTCAGTTATAACAATTCCATTTCGAAGGATTAGAAGCTGGTCTAGAAAACAATCTAAGTGGAACCATCATGCTTTTTGTTTGCTAGAAATCAGTAGGTTTTCTGTGGTAGAGTCAGCCTTGTTTGCGATTGCATAGAACTTCCCTTCCGTTTATGATTTTTCTTCTTTTATTTTGTTTTTTCTAATGTATGCCCGAGGTAATTAGAGAACGGGCTTGGAAAAAAAAAAAAAACAATAATGAAAAAAAATAATATTGGTATGTTTTCAGTGTGTACATCCCAATCTCTGCAACAAGCCTAGTGCTAGTTAGAGATCATGTCAGGATTCTGGTCTGCAGGTGGGGATGGAAACAAATCCATCAACTTGATGATATGAGAGTGATCTGGTCCGTTTTTTCCTTTGGATTACGTTTTTGGTTTACTTTGGTTTTGTTGTAATGTTCTTCACCTCACCTTTATTCATATCTCTTGTTCTTGTTTTTTTCAACATCTGTCCTTTGATTACGTTAATTAGCAAATGCTTTGGATCTTTAGTTGTGATTAAATTATCCATTGGAGAAACACTCTTATGTAGACTTGAATCTACTATAGGAAAAGAATAATATTACAAGTTGAATGCATATCATAGAATCGTAGAACAAGTCATGTACAATTGTTTACGCACGAAAGCACTTTTACTTTTATTATTTCAGTCACTTGATTGTGCACCAAACCCCTTTGCCTCTGGAATCAGTTTATACATTCTACACTCTCTAATATTGGTATGTGAGCACCTTGATCTCGAGTTTGCCTACCACCTAGCAGTAGTGATGGCTGAGATGAGAACGCAATGAAATGATATTTATAAAGTTTTAAGCCAAAATAGATGGATTTTGCACTACACCAAAAGAAGAATTTTTTCAGTAGTAAACTTCCCAGAATTTCCTCGCAGGTTGGCTTAATGATTTTTCTTTATGGTTCATTGATTCTTCCCTCTGTAGAGTTCCATCCAGATTGTTTGCTGGCATTCGTCTTTTCTCTTCATCTTAAGTTTATGACGCTTCCATGTTTTTCAGGTACATCTGCGAATTTTTCCTACACTACTGAATTGAGTTCTCTTGTGTGGATTTGCGAAGTTCCAACTCTTTGAATTCAATTATTCATCAAGATTATATAGCTGCTGCATTGGGATTCCATTCGGCTTGCCATTATGGCGTGATTTTTCAGCTTTATGTTCATCTCTGCATTATCAGTTAGTGCTTGGCTCCTTTGGTTGCTTTGCTAGAGTGACAGTGTAAACTTGAGTGGAGTATCTTTCTCCGTCCGCGATCCTCTGAGATTTTTAGCGAAATAAATCGTCTTAGATTTTGTTGATATTGACGAAGAGATCAGTTTATTTTTCTCCCTTAACATCTCATGCTTTTCTTTATGATTGCTTCTTGCGAGATTTGGCTTTGCTGGGGCAGTTTCTATGCCATTTCTCTTTAGTGTATAAAATATGGTGTGTTCTTTCGATCTTCCTCTTTTTAAAACAGATTCTCCATATAGCTCTGCTAGTCTTTGTTGTAATTAATTTCTCCCTTGATGATGGCGAGCACTTCGCAGTAGACTCTCAGAAAGTACTTAGCAGTAATCTCTCTTGCTGGTGGTTCATGACCTGCGTTGCATACTAATGCTGAGGTGTAATGTGTGCTGCTGATGAATAATTGAGTTGGCGTTGGCGAATTGTTAACTTTTCCTGACAGTTTTTAAAGAAGCTTTGATATTTGCCTGTTCGTCACATATAGAACTTTGAAAACTCCTGCGAAATAATTTTCACATATAAAGAACAGTACGTAATTTTCACTTGCATCTTCTTTTTGCAGTTCGTAATGGATGTTTCCAAGTGACATGCTGCTCGCCAATAATTTGCGTCAACACTACACCCTTTCGCTTTGCTCGCCAGTACATAAATCACTCAAAAGTTGTTATCTTCGTTGGAGTATTGTAGATGCTATTTCACCGTTTCACTGCTGGTTTGACGTTAATGCCTCCCTTCGTTATCGTACCAAACTAATTTTACTAATTTAATGAATTCATCTTCTTATCCCTTCTGTTGCTTCGAAGATAATAATTGTTTAACATCTTTACGAATTGGACTACTCATCTCTTCTTGCGAAGAACACACTTTTGAGCAGTTTTTTGACGATTCAACTTCTTTCTCCTTGTTATTGGATTTCTCTGAATTTTTGATGAACTTTTGATGTTGTTTGTTGTAGATGGAATTTTGGTGAAATTTCCCTATTTGTTCTCATATCTTAAAGATCCAGAAAAGAAAACTGCCTATCGTAGTTATCTTTACCAAATTTCTCTTGAATCAACCAGTCGATCCTGTCCCTGAATGTAAAATTCTTCCCAAAAAAGTAAAATTCTTTCTAAAATTTCAATTTTTGCTCCCCTGATTTTTATAGACCCAACACCTTTATAATTAATTTCTTTGATTCTTCTTCGATCTAACAAATATTCCCCTTGAAACATGAAAGAGATAAACGGTTGATGATGTTTATTCCCTGAAAGTGTAATTTCTTCCATGAAAATCTCTTGAACCGATCAAATTACAGGAAGAATAAATCCTTTATTGTCCCCTTAGTCGGCGCCAAAATGTAGTTGCAGGATTTCCCACAACACACCCCTTGTAATATCTTGATAATAATCTTTTAATCTAAACTAATTTGATATTTAAAATTCTAAAAATTGTAAATAGACACACGGATTTTTACATGGTTCGATCAATTTGATCTACATCCATGATTTTCTACTATGATTGTTAAAGTTTACATTTGATTTTACATTTGATAATCTCCATTAATGGAATTCTAAATCTAGTTTTGGGGAAGAAGATGATAAAGAAAAATATATTTTCTCTCTCTAAAAATCTTTCTCTCTCCTCAAGACTTTCTCCACTCTAAAAAATACATCATCATCTTCTGGACTTACTTGAACCCTTTATATAGGAAATTACATAGTGGGTGACAGCTAAGTTTTCCCCTTCTTTCGGATCTATTTTGCAATCTCATCGCGGTAATTACAATGTTAATATTCGCCAACTTTTGTAATCCTCGTGAAACAACACTCTTCTAATATGCCTCTTCAATCGTCAACTTCGTCATTCTTTGAATTATTTTGTGACGCTCGTGAAATGTTGTTGAAGATTTTTCAGTAACGCTCGCAGAAGTGTCATTAATCTCTCGTGAATATAATTGTGGCGATATTCTAATCCTACAGCTGATTACTTTTGGAAATAGATGTTTGCACTTCTTGATATATGCTATTTATATAATCCTCATAAGCCTCACCTTCAAAAGTGGTACAAGGTCAACAAAATGTTGTGGCTGGTACCCATATGCAGCTTCAAACGGTGTTCGTTTAGTCGTACGACTAACCAAATTATTGTATGTTAATTAAGCTTGGGATAAGATTTGGTCCCAACTCTTAATGTAATCCCCAACTATACTTCTTAGTAAAATGACACGACATCATACCACACTTCATCTTAGTTATTTGACAAGAACATGACACACTAGACTGAAGCTAATACTTACTTTTATGTGTAACTAAAATAAGATCACATTGCATATATGAAAGAAGAAGAAATGCAACGAGGAAAAGAAGAGAAGGACAATAAATTGTGATGCATCAATTGGCGCTAGAAACAAAACAAACCCAGACCCTAGCTAACTACTATGGCAGGAAGAGGTAGCGGTGAAACAATGGTTTTAATGATTTCAGAACCCTGATTAATGACATGTTGTTGTTGCTCCAAACCCTAGAGCGACAAGAATATGCTGAAACCCATATAGAGAGATCGGAGGGCCGACGTAACTATTTGGATTCATTGAAAGGAGGATCTGGAGATGATGAATGCGCAGTAGATGAAAATCCTTTTCATGATCGTGTTGTTCATGGTACAGAACATGATAGATTGGAAGACAAGATCATTAAGGCCTTAGTTTTAAACACCAATGGCGTGGAAGTTGAAGTGAATGATATGGCTGGGAGGATGTATGCCTAAGATTTTATGGATTATGAGGCTAGCACAGAGAATTATTTCGAATGGAAACATATGGATGAAGCTCGTAAGGTGTTTTTTGTTAAACTAAAGTTGAAGGGAATGACACTATAATGGTGGAGAAAGCTGGGGGAACAATGTACAAGGTAAGGCGCGGAGAAAATCAGGACGCATGATCACATGAAACAAAAGTTGCGGAAGCAATTTGTTCCACCTGATTATTTGGTGACATTATATGAGAAGTTTCATAATTTTCGTAAATGTGATCTTAGTGTTGAGAAGTATATAACATAATTTTATAATCTTTCTTTAAGAGTTGCCTTTATCGATATACCTGAATAACTTGCAGCAAGATATATTAAAGTTTTGAACATAGACATTAGAGATTAGTATGGTCTTCTAAGGGTTACCAACCTAGAAGACGCTTATCAATGTGCTCTGAAAACGGAGGATATGATGGATTACCGTTCGAAGAGCCGAAGCTCTACTATTCAAATGGGAACCAATTCCAGTTAGGGTAGGACTGCACCAAAATTAGCAGCTTGGAATAGTAATAGCAGAGAAACGACCAACACGTCAACAACAGCTGCTCCAAATACAAGTGGAGTGAATAAGGTCGTACTCGCTTAGCTTCGAAGTGTTGTACTTGTGGAGGAGATGATCATCTGATGTACACTTTCCCAAAAATGAGTTAAATTCATTGAAGATGGTAGTGATGAAGGTAAGTTGCGGGAACCGAAATATGATGAATCGGAGGGTGAAGAAGAAGACTTGATGCCTCCAAAAGGATAGAATCTAGTTGTCCACGGAATTTATTCATGTCATAGGGTTGATGATGAGGAGGAAGACTGGCATCGGAAGAGTATCTTTCGCACACAAGTTTCCCAGGGTTTGCAAACTAATTTTAGATGGTGGAAGTTGTGAGATTATAGTATCTCAATAAGATGTAGATAAGTTAAGCTTGTTAACCAAGAAATACCCTCGACCATATAAGATTGCTTTGTTTAAGAAAGAAAACGCGGTACCAATCACGAAAAGGTTCTTAGTAAAGATTTTTATTTGTAATTTTGAAGATGAAGTGTGGTGTGATGTCGCACTTATGGATGCTTGTCATATATTATTGGGAAGACCTTGGTTATTTAAAAATCAGATGATGCACTTGAATGAATTTAATACTTAAAAGAAAAGAATGTTATGAAACAAGAAGATGATATTGCATCCTATAAAAGAAAAAGAAGTGCGAGGAGGAAAAAAAAAAGATAAGGGACAGTCAACAAGTTTATTAACGTGTAAATAATTTCAGCATAAATGCTATAAAACAGGTGTGATTCATGCGCTGATGTGTAGATCCACATCCAATGTCGTCCTGAACATCTATAAACAACCTCCTCAATCGCTGAATTGTTATAGTAATTGCTAGAGCACTTCTCGGTCGAACTCGAAAGCATTGCTATCTCAAGCTTGTTGTTAGGTTTAGTTGTCAAAACTATCAGTCTTGATTTCTAGTCTACTTATAGCGAAGTCTCGGATTATGATAGAAAGTGTAGTTGAGCATTAGACTTCAATGCGTTCATCGAATGAAGATGAAGAACTACTAAGTGGAGCTTATGGAACTTCATCAACAAAAGGTATGTGGAGACTTAAACTTATCTATCACTCAAAAGTCTATCTACTTTATCTCCTATTTGAGAAAAAAAGTCATATAGCTATATAGACTTCAATTATACACATTTGATATTTCAAGTTGATTTTAAATCGCTTACATATTTCTCATAATATGTGTTGGTAAGATTTCGTTTTAACCAAGTTCATCTTATATTCTTGACGAAAGTCAAAAGATAGTCATGTGAAAATCGCCTGGTAACATCTTACATGATTTGTGTGAGACAATCATTTGATGTAGACTCAGAATGTTTCGTATTGATCATTCGATCACTTGAAAATTTCTCTGAAGCTAATAGTTTGTGTGAGATATCTATTGTCGTCTTCCGAGAATGTTTCAATGATTGAAATGAGAGTTTAGAACA
Organism: Papaver bracteatum; assembly: GCA_023529315.1. Lineage (NCBI taxonomy): Eukaryota > Viridiplantae > Streptophyta > Magnoliopsida > Ranunculales > Papaveraceae > Papaver > Papaver bracteatum. The sequence continues at coordinate 120,738 of JAJJWX010003032.1, read as the reverse complement.
ATTGGATTTAAGCACAGTATGCGTACTTGCATATGTGTAATCCAAGTCCGTGAACCATGGTATGCATACTCGTATGCGTACTGTTTGGTTTAGTCAAGGTCCGGGAACCAAGTACGCATACCGGTACGCGTACTGGCGTGAGGTTCAAGTTCCGGGATTTTAACTGAGTTTTTGGTATGCGTACAAGTTTGCGTACTGGTGAACCAAACTTAGTCCGACCACTAAGGTATGCATACTTGTTTGCATATTTAATTGGGTTATGTTCTAAAATCGGTTTGTTCATGAACTAATACATTTATATAATAAGGAATGCAATCTTTTGCAAACCGTGGCTATAATGTTCATGACTTGATTCGAGAGAATCAAAATCGAATTTTCTTCAATTGTATCTCATATACTTCTATGAGAATATAAACAATTGAACAACTCTAGAACTAGTTTAATTTGAGTCATTTGAAATAGTTATGGTTAAGATGAATAAGGTTGATATGAAAGTGTTCATATGGATAACTTCGGTTAACTATTGTTGAGACAAAAAAGGTGAACACGTTTAGGTACGGTTACTCATATCTAAATGAAGTCACTTTTCATTTTTGTATAACAAGATAAGTTCAATCTAACCGTTGAAAGATATTATCTTGAGTCTAATCAGGTTTTCATCGAACGGTGAATATTTAATGATTTGTTACCAAGGTAACATTTATTGCAAATCCTGATTTGAAGACTATATAAAGGAGAACTCTAGCAACTGGGAAACATAATCCCCACACCTCATGTGTGATACTATTGCATGATGCAATCCCCACACCTCCTGTTAGCGCTATTGGTTTATTAATACCCATACTTCTGACACTTTTAGCGTTATTGCATGGTTATCCAATTATGCATTTGGAACACTGGAAGTCTAGAAGATTGCATAAGACTCATGCTGCTATTGATAAGTTGCAGAGAGGGGTTTACGGGAACTTTCTCTATGATTCTTGCTCCGCCCGCTGCAAGAAGTCTCAAAAAGATAAAGAGCCCTGCGGGTTCATGGAAATGCTTGCCTCTCTTACGACATGATTCAATAAGGAGGGCTCTATAATAAAAGTATGTTTTTTAAGGCCTGATCTTTGCATGCCTGGAAAAAACATGTTTTGCTGCGAACCATTTGGTCATCTGGTAGTGCTGCATAATGAAAACTGCAAAGTGCTTCTGAAACTCATGGCTTACATGTAGTTCAGATGTCTTTATAGATTTATATTTCTTCATTTTTTTTTTGTAATCTGCAATATGCTTTGCTCAAATACACCTTTTGTGTTTATGTTCATAGTTCTGTTGGACTGATTCAATTTTTCAGTTTTTTATTATTCAAAATATTTGTTCTTTTTTTTGTAGGGGAAAGGATGGGTATCATTGCTGGCTCACATAAAGAGTTGATGATGTCATCAGCCTTAGGTACATTCTGCACTTTTTACTCTATCTAAGCTATCTTTGGTCTTAGGAGTCAGGACACGTAAGAAGGTATGGGTTAGGGAGAAGATTACTCATTGGTGTATAAAGTAGTTCGATTACTGTCTTAATTATCTGCCTGTTTCATTAGTGATTATATATCGCTGGGCATTGGATTGGTACATCAGATGTAGAATCTGCTTTGTCTCATAACCCTAATGTACTAAAGCTGCTGTGTTTTGGGGTTCAAATTCTATTTAATATTTTTAAATGTTTAGAACTGATATACTTCTTCTGTCTCTTTGAAATTTTGCATTGGTTTTTCATTTGCAGTCAAACATAACTGAAACATATGATTGTTCTCAATTTATTTTTAACTATCAATTGTTCTATATTTATTTTTAACTATCATACTGTGAGAATTTTGTCTTTCAGGTATGGCAAGGAAGTGCTAATCAGTAGATCGTGCTCTCAACAATTGAGGCTGTGAAAATAAACAAAACGAGTTCTGCATGTGATTTTTTCCCATACGGGTGCATTTATAACAACGATTTAGCATTATGCAAATTAAACACTAATTAGGGATTGCTCTATTGATGTGCCTAAATGAAAAACCAGTTGCTACTAGAGTCGATTCTCCTTTAACCTTAGATTTTTCACAAAACCATGTAGGTTAACGACTTGAAGACTTCATTGGGATTGTGAAGCCAGACCCGACTATTTTCTATGTAGTTGCATGTTCTGATCTTGTTGTTTTCTATCATGATTGAGTACTATCTTCTCTAAGATTTGCTTGAGATTTAATCTCCGATAGGAAAGATAAAAAGTAGTCACAAACATCTTCGTCTCATCGCAATATCTTGTTTCGCTACCATACGATTAAGATTATTGTGAGGTGATTGATATTTCTAGGTTGTTATTTGGGAATATAAGTCTGGTATACTGGGTTGCAGCGACGCTCCATTTTTGGAGTCGTGTCTGCGTCTGGCTCGCGTTGATGCAGGACGCGCGTTTGACGCTGACGCGATGCGTGTCCGACACACCAATATGCGCGTCCCACGCGTATCTTGTTTGGACGCGCCGATGACTCGGGTTTGAAACATTTTTTTTCCATTTTCATTTAAACTTCTTCCTTTATTTTTACTATTATTAACTAAATGAAGAAAGACAAACATTTAGATCAATCATTTAAGTCTTTATTAGGGTTTTGTAATTGAAAATACATCACATATACTGTTGTTTGGGCATGTGTTGTTCTAAGAATGCAATTTGATTGTGCATGTGTTTAACGGTGATTGATTGCTTGAACTTCGGCATGTATAAACAAACGATCTTTCCTTTTCTTTTGAAATTTATACACATGTAGCATTATTTTCTAATTTTTAGGATCGAAACACTTGACTTTGCTGTATAAAATACATAATAATTTTTATATATAAATAAAATATGTATATACGTGTCCGCGTCCGCGTCCTAGTTTTTTGAGAATTTTGTAGTGTCCGCGTCTACATCGTGTCGTGTCCGCGTCTATGCAACCCAGCTGGTATATCAATCGGTTCATGTTCACCTTGATTTATCAAAAGATGGAACAAAACTCATAGGTATTTCTGTGGGAAACAAATTCATTTATTCAATAGACTTTTTTGTGTGAGACAAATTGGTTTATCAAGCCTTCAACTTTGGGTCGTAGCCACAAATTGGTTTATCAAGCCTTCAACTTTGGGTCGTAGCCACTCTTAGTTGTGGGTGAGATCAGTTAAGGGAATCAAGTGCATAGAGTCCTGCTGGGATTCAGAGACGTAAGGAGCGCAACTGTACCTTGATCAGTGTGCGATTGGTTAGGGCTCAACTACATTCCATTATGAAGTTAACTTGGAGTAGGCTAGTATATGTAGCGGCTTAATATAGTGTGGTGTTCAAATCTGGACTAGGTCCCAGGGTTTTTCTGCATTTGCGGTTAATAAAATTTTCGGTGTGTGTTATTTCTTTTCCTCATTATATTTGTTTATATAATTAAGATACCACCGGTTGTGCGTAAGTTCAATCAACCGTAAATCCAACCTTTGGTTGTTGATTAAATTGATTGACACTTGGATATTTGTTTTTGATACCGTCCAAGTTATTTTTTATATTCAATCAGGCTCACTAATTCCTATTTGTTTGATTGCGGATTGAATTGAGAAATGGAGATATAACCCTTTAATATACTTTTCTTAAGATTGAGTTTGAATGTCTAGTTGATTCTCTTAAAAGTATATTGGAGTTAGTCCATACAAATTGCTAAGTGAAATAATGGGTGTGGTTGTTAGACCCCTGCTTTTTTAGTAATTATTCCAATAACCTATACCTACAAAGCAACCTAATGCGCTTCCACCTATGAGTAACATACAACACGCCATTGATTTGGTGCCTAGGACTGCATGCCTAACTTGGCAGCATATAGGATGCCTCTCGCACATCGATTGGAGATACGAAAACAGGTAGAGGAATTACTGCAGAAGGTTTTGGTCAAGGAGATCAAAAGTTTGTCCGTTGTACCAGCCTTATTGACTCCCAAGAAAGATGGTTCTTGGCAAATGTGCATCGATAACAGAGTAATCAACAAGGTCACCATCAAGTATAGGTTCCCTATACCCAGATTAGAGGATATGTTAGACATGCTGGTTGATGATAAGTTTTTCTCGAAGTTAGACTTGCGAAGAGGGTACTATCAGATACGTTCCCTGGGGATGAATGGAAAACCACGTTCACAACACCGGATGGTCTCTATGAATGGCTTGTGATGCCTTTCGGCCTTTCCAATGCTCCATGTTTCTAGCACCAATTGATGCCATACTAGAAATTAAAAACAACAAACTAGGGTAATTGAACAAAGATAAACGACTAGAACTCTAAATTGAAACAATAGAACGCAAATAAATTGAGTTTTAGGTTAAACGTAACTCTCTTGTATAATCAATAGACTATAAATCGCAGTAAAATTATAATAAAACTCTGTCTTCTTTAGAAGACCTAGCAGCCTATTTATACCAGGAACAAAACCTAAATAAGGAAATCCAAAACTAGGATAAAAACACCTTTCTTAAGAGATAATCTAGCTAACGTATTCCTAAATTAAGTAAAGGTGTACTAAAAATTAAAGGTACTGATCATGATGATAAAAATCGAGAAACCTTTGGGTTTTTTTGTACAATCTTCTGAACAAAATGATGAGATTTCAGTTTGGTGGTTTGGTCACGAGGTATAACAACCATAAAAATTTGGTTGATTATTAAAGATTTTTCCAAGTAAATAATATCACTTATGCATTTGCCTCGGTGTGATCGGAAAAAACTTTCATAGACCAGTGTGCTTGGTAAAATAAAATTAATTCAAAATTAGATGACACCATATCTCACCAAATCCAGAGGACATCGTTAGGATTTCATAGACCCTTTTCTGACCTTGACTAGTATGTAACCCGTGCTACGCACCGAGGCCGATGGATCAACTAATTTAGAGTGGCGGGGCTTCGCCCCGCGCCCGTGATAAAATGCGTTAGATTTTTTTTTGAAGGGATATGGAACTATGATACACTTTAGGTATCTAATGATTTGATGATTTAACTTTGGTATTATAAACCTGAATTCATGTATCAATTTTATAGGTAGATATTAAAATAATTAAAAATAAATTGACACCGTAGATTTTGGATTTAAAATAATTAAATTTTCCTATGGACATATGCAATTATTTATTAACATAATTACAATTTTATTTGCAATTAAACATAATTACACGTTTTTTCTGTCCAACCTTTTTTTTATTAACAAATTGTCCTATCCAACGATTTTATCTGCAGAAGTTTTGGAAGATATATATATATATATATATATCACATGTAAATTTGTGAACTGCAATTTTTAAAACAAAACAAAAATAAATGTGAAATGCTATAAGTCTGCATGCAGGACTATTGCCGAGATACCTTTAATTATGTTTAGATTTAGAAGTTGATTAATGTAACAGTGCTATGTTGAGTCCCGTTTTGCTTATGACCATGCCAGCATTACATGTTTGTTGGTGGTGTTTGAACTGCTTCTTAAGCGTAGTTTCCTGATACAGCTTAATAGGTCTTATACACTGGTCCCCAAGAAAGAACCCCATGATAACACTATTAATTATAAGATTCGCATCCATTTAGTTTAAAATTACCACGGTTTAAAAAAAAATAAAAAATTGCCAGCGAATAATAATATGTTTCAAAAGTGGTGTGCCTAAAAACAAATGCTCATGATATCTATGATCTCTATTAATAAGTAAACACTTAATTGGATTCTTCATCTATCACAACCAACGGTAGCATGTCACAATCCTTCACCATAATCTCGTCCATATCATCATCATGTTCATCCAGTTCGATCAATGTTGGCACGTCATCGTCGTTTTCTATTATGCCGTACTTGATTTAAAAAATTAAATAATATATTGCCTGAGAATAATAATATGTTTCAAAAGGGTGTGCCTAAAAACAAATGCTCATGTTATCTATAATCACAATTAATAAGTAAACACTTCATTGCATTCTTCATTCATCGCAACCAACGGTGGGATGTCATGATCCTTCTCCATAATCTCTTCCATATATTCGTCATGTTCATCCAATTCGATCAACGTTGGCATGTCATCCTCATTTTCTATTGTGTCATACTTTTATTTCTTTTACCAGGTCGTTCTTAGTAGGTGTCTGGAGTTGTTCTCTGTCAGAAGTTGTACTTACCCGTTCGTTTTTCTTTAATAGATATGCTTTCTCCAAAGTATTATCACAATGAAATATGTCACGTGCTTTTAGAGTGAGATATATGAAGTATCTTTCGTCGAGTTTGAATTTAATGAGCATTCATTTCCCCAATTGCAGTTAATATTTCTTCTATGCAGTTTGCCCCATTTTTTAGTAAAACTAAATTATTTTTTAACAGATTGCATTCTATTTTTTCCCGAAAATTTTGTTTATCTTAAACATTGTGGTTACTTTACTTTTATTCTTATCTTGAAGGATGGCGTAGATCCACCTATTAATGCATTCGTCTCCATTTGGTCGTTAAATTTGGAGCAACGGGTTATGACATGTTTACCTATTTCTGGATTCCACGTGAGATTTGTTTTCCTGAAATACACGAAGGTTAAGGATCATAAGAATTTTTTATTAATCTATCAATATGTTTTTTTCATCTACGTTGAATTTATATATTAGTTGTTCTCTCGATTCTTGTTATAATTGGTCTCAAACATATTATGTATGTATCAAATAGGTTCTAGCATATGCTACACATCAGGACATCAGCACTTGTCTTTTTAAGAATTACGTGAGTACCTAGAGCTGTACAGTTCAGTGATATAAGTGCTGTTGTAGTAAGCTTTGGAAGTCATACAAACTCAATTGTCGTTACATCATGTTTGAATACCAGAAGTCAATTCTAGAAGTCAGAAGAAATAACATTTTATTTTGCTTAAAAGCATTTTTTTTTTTTGCTTCTAAAAGTCATCCGCAAGATGATTTCTAGAAATTGAAAAGTTAGTTCTCAGTGTACATCCAAACGCCCAATTATAACGCCTTTGGATACATAAGCAGAATCATCCATAACAGAAATCATAAGCAAAATATTTTTTGCTTCGCCAAAAGTTACGGTCTTTTTTGCTTCTATAAATTGATCTGAGTTCTATACCCAAACTGACTTCTTCCAAGATGTCAAAAAGTTACTTTGAAGCTTCAAGTTCTCTACTTCAGATTGATGCCGAGCATGATATTGCGAGGTCCCCTGTTCAAAAGTCTCCATTCTTTTGTTCTTCTTTTATTCTACACATACTTGTAATATACACTTGATGTGCGTGCGATTTAAAATTTTAGTTGGATTGTTGGGATTGAGCAGTTTGCACGTCCTGCTGTTTTCTAAACTGTTGGAATTATTGGACCAACCTTCTTCCTAGTGACCAATTTTCATTCTTGTTTGAAATTAATACTTTTGTTGCTGATAAAATACTTAAGCTACATCAGTTCCCAGATTTAATTGAATTATCAATAATTTATTCGCATATAGAATTTCTTATTAATTTATATGCACATAATCACAGTAATAACACATTTGCCAGACAATTAACACATAGAAACGATAAACTTTCACACAACGGAACAAAAAAAACAATCACCGGTATTTATTTTCACAATATGGACTGATCAAAATGGATTTAGGTTTTATTAACTAAAACTATCATATCGTATATTCAAGATCTACCCATGAATTAAACCATATAGGCCAACAAATTTGAGTGCTTATACATGTCATTGGAAATATTTTCAGCATCCATTGACAACCCTTCGAATCCTCTTCGTAATAACCCATCATTCTATTAATTCCAAGTTCCAAGTAGCAGTAGTGTTCATCGTAAATACAAAACGTATAATTGAAAATAATCACAAATAATTTTATTTGGAATATTATGGCATCGATATGATGCTTCCTTTTTTCATTATCGAACAAAATGTTATCCTAGTCCATCCTTGATTTGATGGGCACTACCATAATCACTACCATACCATTTTGACAATTCTTTTTTCTTACAGGAATATTAGCCAGTGATGCTTTTACTTTCTCGCCGACAAAAGATAAATCAACCATTGTTCTTTATATATACTTGTTGTATGCATGAAGATCAAACCGACCATGTCCGCACATAGGTAAGAGTATAATTTTTGATTCTCCAGTTTATTTACATTACGGAGAGCTTCCCTTACTGTGGAATCTATTGCATAAGTTATTTCTGGAAGCTAGTATGTAACCCGTGCTACGCACTGGGTCTAGTGGGAGTTGCTAATTTGGTGTGGTGGGGCTTCGCCCCGCACCCGTTGTCCGGGTGTATTGGAACATCTATAAATCTCATCTCTCTTGGTTAATCGATTAACGTTTAATTCATAGGAAAGTTGAATGCCCTTCTCATCAGCTTTTGCACCGGTCGATCGATTAGCGTCACTAATTCGGCCCACAGAGTTACCTTAACTGCATCTCCCTTGTTACCAAAAATATTATTGCCAAACATAATAATTTACAGTCTGGTAAAAACCAAAACATGAAAATTCACGTGTACCATACCTTACATTTTTGACCACAATTTCTTGTATCGCGACTTCACTATCACCAACAGTCTTTCTCACAATGTTAGGTACGGACTTAAGCTTTTGATGACAACTACAAAAACAAACAAAAATACATAATTTATGTTATCAGTATAAATGTTCTTTTTTTCCTACTACGTATATAATGTGCTATCATAAAAATAAAGATAAATGATTTATGCACCAGCCACATACCTATATAGTAGGTAGTATCATTTTCTCTGCTAGCAACATCACTTAAAGCCAGGAATTCAACGATTTCTCTGGGAAATGACGTTGGGTCATCACTAAGCTTTTCTATCTTTAAAAACCTATTCATCCACATAACATACCCAAAGGAAACTATCCTATAACCAGTAAAGGGAAAAGTTATAGATACCCAATGCCACTGGGTCTTCCTTTCTGGAGTAATATGGAGAAAAATTTCAGTATATCTGGCACCATCGATACAATATTTAGTGATAATTTACCATTACTTCTAATTTTTCCCAACCTAAATTTTAAAATTAGTGAAAAATACATCAGAGACTAAAAAATCCAGCTTAATTAGTAAGATTCATTTTCAAGCAGCTGAACGGATACGATCAACAATATGGTACGATGTTATCATCATATATGTTTTCAAAAGAAAAAAAAAGACAATTCTTATTAATGTGATCATTCACATCTTTGTATTTAATATTATTCCATATTGATCCCCTTAAAGTAACTCATCCACATTTACTAAACTTGACCTAGAGAGTAGACTATTTTTATAGGTTATCTTCTACCTCAGCTGCATAAGTTACAAAAATGTCAGCATCAGTGGTGTCTAATGCCACAAGTGATTCTCCATATGTCATATTTGCGAACAAAAATACACTTCTGAAGCCCGTCGATTGTAACTGATAACTTTATATTTCAGCAAAGCCCAAAACCATGAAATCCCAAAATCCCCAAAAGAAATTATACGGAGAAGTACTAAGTCGTTGTTTAGCACTAAAACTTTATATCTTAGCCTTTTCCCACTAACAACACCTAAAGTTAATAACACTACCTCAAAGCCTCAAGTTAAATTAACATACATATACAAATTATCTCACTGCATATGATGCACATGAAAAATCAACATAATGAAAATGTTCGTCGTATGTCATATTTATTTCATTTCCAGTTCTTGGTTATCAACAATCTATGACGTAGCTTTTGCACCATTGAGCATTATCATATGAAAACATATCTTAAAGACTTAAACCGTTAAAATATTTCACAACTGCATGTTTTCCTGATCACGAACTTCCAAGTTGCTCGACCTGGTGTCAATACAAACTTTTTCTATTCAAAATAATTTGGTAACAGTAATCAAATCGTGATGTGACTGAAATAATTTTCTTAAAAATAATAACATAATATATTCCACTATAATTTTGATGTCTATTTATTTTCTTGAATTAGAACTGGTTAGTTAGTATTCACGAACAATTGAACACTATTGGAACCTCAGGTCGTGCAACAAAGTTTAGAAATTCATAAGATTCAATGAGATGGAAGAAAGTAACAGACATACACATACTATATCCCGATTAGTATGTATGTACACCTATACAAAGATCATGCATGGACATGCATGAAAGCATTCATTCGTTAATAAGTGATTGAGAAGCCTTCCTTTGAGTTTTAGTGGTAGATGTTTGGCTTTCAAGAGGTAAAGTAGAATTTAACCTAAAATAGAGAAGAAACGTGAGTCTACGTATTAGTCTATAATGTATAATGTAGATGTTGGAATCATTTATGTCAAGTCCATCATCTTAGGGTAGAGATGGTCCATCTAAAGGTATTTAGTATTTAAAGAGATATGTATTAAAGAGAGAAAATAGAGAAGGTCCATCATCTATATAACTCCTGTGTTATGTGTGGAACTGGTACTGAGTCACAGGGCCATCTTTTCCTAAACTACAAAACAACTTATAAGATCTGGTCTCATCTTTTACCGAGTACATGTTGGGTTTGGGTACTTCCTAGTACAATGATAATTTTGGAAGATATTTGGCATGAAAAACATTTCTCTCAATCGGGTAAATACATCTGGGGTTTGCTACCTGCGGCAATTGTTAACACCATCTGAAGGGAACGGAATTGTAGAATATTTGAAGAACATTCTCTTTACAAAACTGACAATGATCATAATTTGACTTGGGCAGCTGCCGCAGGTCATCGAGTTCATCTGAACTTTACGAATTCAGCGCTTAATAATTGGAACTTAATCTTCCTGTAATTTTTTTTTCTCCTTTTCTTTCACCTACTCTTGGTAGAGATGTTGTGCATTCTTTCCTCTTTTAATACATCATTTTTTCTGATAAAAGAAAATAAAAATAAATGAAGTATTATTTTTTTCAAGTATTATTTACTTGAAAATTTGGATTAGGTTCACAAAGATGTTTCAAAATCACTTAATATTAACCTATTACCTGCACTTATTAATATATTATTAAAAAAAGGTGAACATCATGATCTGAATAAGAAGGATAATATTCAAATTATGTGGGAAGTTTTATGAGGGACATTATCAGGCCTGGTAAAGATACACGGCAAATCATTTATGGAAATTGTTAACATTTTGTCTGAATGTGGTTGTAGAAACTTTCTTCTCCAACTCATAAGCTGGAAGAAAAAGAGTATATAGTCCAACAAATTGTCATCACCTTGGGTACATAGGGACACAAAGATGTTCTATAATTTTCCAGTGTATCCATCCAAAACGATTAGCTCTTGAGTTCATTTCATTCAAACTTCAATTAGCACTGACTTAGCTTTTGCATAAAATCTATAATGATCATATTATTTAAGTTCAGCTTTATCCGTGTTCGTTTGCCCACCTTAGGCATGAGCTGACCTGAGGTACAGTTGAATATACTGCAAACCCGTGTTCTTGCCAATTATTGGCCTCATAGGAAAGAAAGTTGTTGGAGTTCGCTATATTCTTGCTTCAAAATACCATCATTGATGTCATGATATGTACAGATAGCTTGTGCATATATCATGCCTGCATTAATCAAGTGAACCCAATGTGTTTTCATTAATAACCCAAGTTCCCAGGAAGTAATAATGTCAAACCAACAATCAAAACTCTGAAATAGGTGGAATATGTGGTTGTTTATAACTGATATGGTTAGTATTTGGATGATAGAATTAGATTGATGCTCAGTAAGGTAATATCGTTAATTGATCTAAAAGTAAGTTTAATTCAATTAAGAACATGACATAACCTTTAAGAAAAATGAGAAACCAGCTTCCACAGTTGTAGAAACCACAACGGCAGATTTAATGCTTGAAACCTTCAACTCATTTGAGGAAAAGAAATAGTACCGTCGAACATTTTATTCGACGAATTGCAAAACCTTTTTTCATCCCACCTTTGACTTTAGGCATTATCTTCATAAAATAAATAAATAATAATAAATATAGAAAAAAAGCTGATGATCATGGTTGGAGATATATACTAATAGGTGTCAAGGCAGAAGACCATGGTTCAGGGTGCACTATTGAAGCATCTAAAAAATGTGCAGTGACCTTCTTGCCTGCAAGAAGATAAAATAGTTTGAAGATGATTTATGTACACACCAAATGAATACTGCAGCCATCACATAATAGTCATGTACAATTCTGACGTAGAACATGACTATTGTGTGAAGACTGCACTAATCATTTGATGATTACTTCATGCCTTAGTACATGGCAACTGTGTGAAAGACTGAATCGATCATTCGCTGCTCATCGGGATTTCATCCACAAACTATGCTTGTGATCCGTGTGTTTTTGTGATTAAAAGAATTTCCACTAATTGAATTTTGTTTTTCTAATAAGCGAAGCCACGATAAAAAGAATTCTTGTATGCACGTAATTGCATCAATTATTAAATTACAAAAAGTAAACTCAGTTGATCCTGACAATAATCAAATTCTTGGTTACCATAATAAACATTTACAAAAACAAAAGAATTCTTGATCAAACTATTACCACATTGTACCGACATACGATTTTTCATAATTGTACCACGTTCTTAGTCTTTTAGTACGTAATTGACGATCTTCCTGTTGTATTCTATATGTAGGTATGGAGTAAAAAGCAAAAGACACAAAATATCATCAAAATTATCGGCAACCCTGTGAAAACTGTGAGAACGTGTAAGCTATGATACATTTTAGGAAAATATCCCTAAGCAATTCTTAAGCAAGTACATACTAACTCAAAATTCCAGCAACATTGTATACCATTCTACGAATTAATTCATAAGCAACATAAATACCTTTCAATAGAACTCATGACCAGCACAATAAAACTGATTCCTAACTTAAAATCATCATGAGTAAGTTGTCATTCACGTCAATGAAAGTGAAAACTACACCTACCAAAAGATTAAATAGTAACCTAAAATAAAATATAAAAAAAACAATTAGATTTTAACAATAGAGAGATTGAGTCAGAAGATATTGAACGTATTTCATAGAATCTCTAACAATAATAAAAATCCATGTGAGAGGGTTAGGGTTTACCGAAATAGCAAAAGCAAAGCAATCGTACCTGCAAAATAAAACCAAACAAACTATAATTAGAAAAATAAAAAAAATAAATGAACAATAGGATGAGAACAGAGAGAAGGAGGAGAGGAGGAGGGAAAATCGCGTCACTCCAAATGAAATGTGCAAATTTGGTTGCCGCCTGAACTTCTCCATTAATGTAACTCAAAAGATTTGTCAAATACTGTTTTTTCGCCATACCTATGGTCCATTAAACAACACATACACAACAAACACAAAATTAATAACATAACATGATCATCAAATATTTTATACCATTAAATCACACTAAAGAAACATAGATCTCAAAAGATAACTAATCTCGTGTTGCACCTGGTTCAGGAAAACAATCTTGCATACCCTGTAAAGAACTCGTACGCACAAAAACTTTTAGGGATCTCAAAAGATAACTAACAGGATAACAATGTTCTTGTTATTTCTTCATCACTATATATAATTCTCTGGTAGGAATTATACACGGAAACTTTTATATATGGAATATATAAATTTGGTACATTAAGATCTCAAAAGATCTTAATATTTATAAATCGAATCCGGCGATTATACACGGCAACTTTTATGCATAGAATATATAGATTTGGTATATTAAAATCTCAAAAAATCTAAATATTTTCAAATAGAACCCGGAATTCAATAAAACTGGCAGTAAATTTACCAGTTAGTTTAGGAGTCGTAGATTTGTTTCCCACTTTTCAGTAGCGTGATAAATTCGGATTGTAAATCTCGTAAAAAAACTTATACATGTTGATTTTCCTTTTACATGGAAATTTTCTTTTCTTTTTCCCAAAAAAAATAAACGTGTGGGTCCTCCCCGAAAGATTTTTTTTTCTTTGGTATGTAAATCTTGTAAAAAAACTTATACATGTTGATTTTCCTTCTACATGGAAATTTTTGTTTTTTTTTTCCCAATAAAAGAAAACGTGTGGGCCCTCCCCGAAAGATAGTTGTAGATTTTCGAAGGTTTTTTTCCATTAATTGCTCATGAAAAAATTCCTTAAATTTTTTTATTTTTTTCTTTGGTATGTAAATCTCGTAAAAAACTTATACACGTTGATTTTCCTTTTACATGAATTTTTTTGTTTTTCCCCCCCAAAAAAAAAACGTGTGAGTCCTCCCCGAAAGATCTTTGTAGATTTTACCTCTAATCTGAAGGCCCAGATTTCATATTCTATTAAAAAAAACTTATACATGTTGATTTTCCTTCTACATGGAAATTTTTGTTTTTTTTTCCAATAAAAAAAACGTGTGGGCCCTCCCCGAAAGATATTTGTAGATTTTCAAAGATTTTTTTTCCATTAATTGCTCATGAAAGAATCCCTAATTTTTTTTTATTTGGTATGTAAATCTCGTAAAAAAACTTATATACGTTGATTTTCCCTTTACATGGAAATTTTTGTTTTTTTTCCCAAAAAAAACAAATGTGTGGGTCCTCCCCAAAAGATCTTTGTAGATTTTACAGGTAATCCGAAGGCCCAAATTTCATATTCTATTAAAAAAAAACTTATACATGTTGATTTTCCTTTTACATGGAAATTTTTGTTTTTTTCTCAATAAAAAAAAATGTGTGGGCCCTCACCGAAATATATTTGTAGATTTTTTTTCCATTAATTGCTCATGAAAGAATTAATCTCTTAATTTTTTTTTTTCTTTGGTATGTAAACTTCGTAAAAAAACTTATACACGTTGATTTTACTTTTACATGGAAATTTTTGTTTTTTTTCCACAAAAAAAAAACGTGTTGGTCCTCCCCGAAAGATCTTTGTAGATTTTTACCGCTAATCCGAAGGCTAGATTTCATATTATATTGAAAATTAACGACCATGAAATGTAAGGGGGCTAACTTTGATTTCGGCCAATAAGGAGCAAGGGTTTTGTTGACCAGCCAATGGGAGGGAAGGTTACCGCAACTCTCGACGTGGTGTGAGAGATGTGGTTGGGTGTTTAGGTTATTGATCCGAAGGCTAGATTTCATATTATATTAAAAATTAACGGCCATGAACAGCGGCGAAGATAGAAACTAGGCTAAGGGGAAGCAAAATCTTGTTAGGGGGAGCAAAAATGCTAAATTAGGCTTGGAGGAATTTTGGGCTGGAAAATTTAGGCTTGAAAGCCCAATAGTTAGGGGTCGCAAGTGCGTACCCTTGCTTGCAGCTGGATTCGCCACTGGCCATGAAATGTAAGTGGGCTAACTTTGATTTCGGCCAATAAGAAGTGAGGGTTTTGTTGACCAGCCAATGAAAGGGAAAGTTACCGCAACTCTCGACGTGGTGTGAGAGATGTGGTTGGGTGTTTAGGTTATTGATTGATATCATGTAAGTGGACATTTATTATGAGCCTCTAAAATATAAAAAGGCTCCCGCACCCAAACTATGTCTAGCCATCAAGATTGTCTCAATGATAACAAAATCTATAGTTTTAATTCCAAATTAGCATTGATCCAGTGACCCCTCCTGATCCAAAAGTCTAATGTTTCCAGAATCCCAGAGGCAGTGCACAAATTAGACTCCAACCGAGAATAGCTCCCGGTTCGTTATTTTTTTCTCCTCACCTGCACTAACCAACAAAAACACACATGTGTCTATGCCAGCTTGTATATATTCCTCGAGTTCTGGTAGAACAAATTACCAGCTGTAATAAAGCCAGTTGGCAAAAGTACCTCAGAGAATGAGCTGTCTTTCTCGAGAAACTCGTAGTAAAAAACACCAGTATGACATGGCATACATTCATCCACGTTGGAAAATGGATACTTTCTTCCATCTCTCTACATCTCGTCATCCCAATCACCAAATTCTCGTACAACATTCCAATATCTCGTGATAATTTACAGAATGCTTTGTCGTTTTCAATTGGTTTAACCTTTCCAACCCCATTCTTTCGTTCTCTCTACTACAATACCTCGCTGTCTCTGTCTACTCTCCCCCCACCAACTCTTTCTCTCTCTTAGGGTTTACTATACTACTCAAGACAAAGACCAAACAAGAACAAGGAGGAGAAGAAAAGCATTTACAGTATCATCATAATCAAAGGGGTACTTACATTTTCTTCAATCTAACAGTAATTTGTATTAAATTCTCTGTTTTCTGTTTATAATTTTTGAAATTTGGGCCCTTTTTCTTGGTTGGGTAATTCTTGGATTTATGGGGTTTGAGAACTTGGTATCAAGTTTGTTTAGTCAAGTTGTTGATTCATCAAAGTTTTATTCTTTTCTTGAAAATGAGTTCTTTAAAAAAAAAATTGATTAAATTAAGCTTCTGGGTGATAATTTAGTATTTAAGGGGAATTAGAGGCTGATATTAAGGGGAATTTAATGGAATTGATGAAATCTAGGAGGAATAAGTACTGTTCTATTGAAAATTTTGTTAGGGGGCTGTTAGATGTGTTAGTAGATCAAAGTTTGGCATTAGCTGGTTCATAGTATGGGAATTGTTTATGTGAACTTTAGCTGAAGAGATGAACTATGTTCAAGTATCTGAATGTCCAGTACATTGCTTATCAATGTTCGTTTTGTAATATGGTTCATGTCTTTACGATCCTAATCATAATTTATCTTGGTTGTTTGGCACCTGGCTTATTATCATTGACCAAGAATTAGTTAACAGTTTAGTAACCGCTAACCACCTAATTGATTTTAAACTGGGTATCCATTCGCCGTGCTAGTGCGTGAGTATACATGATGGTTTTTGTAAGTGAGGAAGGTGTTTTTATTACTAAAGATTTTTAGGACCCTGTGTGTTGAGAAAGCATGGCATCCTACATAGATACAATCTTGTTTTATTCTGATTAGATATGTAGAAATTGGTAAAGGTCACCTCAACGATCAGCATGAAACAAAATCTTTTAGTGAGTATGCTGCATGTATCCCCAACACATTGTAGGGAAAGTATGCTTCCAACATGCCGAGATTTTAGGGACTAAAAGCCCTTTTATGTTCATCTCTCCGAATACATGCAGCATGTTTGCTTGATTTTTTGTTTCGTTAAAGGCTTACAAGTTTTAGATATGCAGTTTAAAGGATTACATGTTTGCTTGATTTTTTGTTTCGTTAAAGGCTTACAAGTTTTAGATATGCAGTTTTTTTATATTTTGATTGGAAGAAATTTATTCGACAATTAGGATCATCCAGTTGGAAGAACTTTCTTTTATAAGAGCTCTATTCTTGGTCCACTATCTAGAAATTTGTCTAACATGTGCGCCTTATGCTCCTTCTACGGAAAACCAAAGATGGATAATTACATAATGTCATAAAGTGAGTTGGTTTTAATGAAATGAGCTATAAGTTATGATACTCGAGTGGTGCATTCCAGAAGCTAGTGCCACGAAGTTGACTTGAAGCTGACCTGATACAAGCCCATGTATGAGGTTGAAGTTTAACATAAGCTAGCAGTTAGCTAGCAGCTTGTTCCAAATCTTGAACCTAAGCTGTATTTGTACTTATTTTTGTCATACTGCTGGTCACTTGCCCTTTCAATTTTTGGGTCAACCTGATTATCTTTTAAAAGTAGGATTAGTGGAATTATATTATAAGCCCAAAGAATGGTGCGCGCTTGTTGGTAGTATTTGTTACGGGTTAGTGATTCTTTTTGTTCTGTCTCTCTGTTTTTGGACGTGCAGGGTTGTATATATGCTATGGAGAACCCAAAAGCATCACCGAGCTTCAGAAGTTTGCCTTATGCCTCGAAACAGTCACTTCGTCCTCCTAAAAGTCCATTCCCAAGCATTTCCCCAGCGTATGTTGATTATGGATCTACTCCAGCAATAGGATCTAAAGGACTTCCGAAACCGAAAGATGGATATAGAAGTCACCAGCGTACTTCCTCTGAGAGCTTCCTTGTAGAGGAACAACCTTCCTGGCTTGATGAACTTCTTGATGAGCCTGCTACACCTGTGAGAAGAGGAGGTCACAGACGTGCATCAAGTGATTCTTTTGCATACTTTGATGCTGCTGCTGCTGCTTCTAGCTTAGATAGATTTATTCAGGACGAATATAAGTCAAGAAATATTTCCACATTATCTTCATGGGGATCTCAAGGCTTTGATCAGTATAAAGACGCACAGAATAATTCTTTCTACCAGGGCCCAAATTCTTTTGGAAGAAAGACAAATAGAGCTTGGGAGTCGCCTCCGAATACTCTGACCTACCCCAAAGGTGTTCCACTTGCAAGGGATAATTTCAGACTTCAAAGCTCAGGATCAATAGGTTTTTCACAAGAAATAGATGGGATTCCACCTGCTTCTTTTGATAAGCTAGATCAAGATCAATCTAATTCAGTTAATGTTGATGGTTCTTCTGAAATTAGAGACTCCACTTATGCTAAGCCATCTGCAGCAGAGTCAGATCCAAAACGTGCCAAACAGTATGCTATGCTGAACCCTTTCCTTTGTGAATATTTTTGCCTTTTATCTTAATTAGTTAAATATAATTGGTATTCTACTTCATAATCAGCAACTCATTGATCTCAATCAGTCATGCTGATTTTACTCTATATTTCACTATTTTGTTATATCTAACCATCAGTTTCTGTAAACTGTGGGGTTTTGAGGTATCTAAGTTATAACTTACTAGTTATAGGCCACCTTTAGCATT
This sequence comes from Papaver bracteatum, assembly GCA_023529315.1. Lineage (NCBI taxonomy): Eukaryota > Viridiplantae > Streptophyta > Magnoliopsida > Ranunculales > Papaveraceae > Papaver > Papaver bracteatum. Next base: position 101,996 of record JAJJWX010003032.1, on the reverse strand, counting down.
TTACTCTCCAGAACTACATTCCTTATTAGGTTTTGTGATTTTACTAAATGGCTATTTGGGTACAATTATATGGTTTGTTTCCACTAGAATGTTCTAAATCATAAACTTCAGCATGTTCTAAATAATAAACTTCAATTGATATTTTAGTTGAAGAGGTTAGAGGGACAGTTTGTAGCATAAAAGAAATTAGAATTTGGTGGTAAAAGATTAAAGCTAAATCTGGTATTATTAAGTGCTCCATGATTTTTTCGCTGAAGCTTTGAAACGTTACTACTTTCCGTATACAATTAACTGTATCTGTAATTTATTTTCTCTTTGAAATGCAGGCAATTTGCACAGCGTTCACGGGTACGAAAACTTCAATACATTGCCGAGCTGGAAAGAAATGTCCAAGCTTTACAGGCAAGTCCACACTGAAGCTGGAGATTGTGTTCAGACGAAGAAATTATTTTCATATGCGTAGTGTTATCTTTAATTCAATTGTTGTTTTGCAGGCAGAAGGATCAGAAGTTTCCTCAGAGATTAAATTTTTGGACCAGCAGCACCTTATATTGACAATGGAGAACAAAGCCTTGAAGCAACGGTTGGACAGTTTAGCCCAGGAGCAACTCATTAAGTATTGTAAGTAACCAAAATGTAACTGGTTGGACTTTTGATTTGAAAGAGAATAGATCTAGTGAGGTCTTATCATGCTATGTGCTCTTTCCATCAGTTTCTTTACTTAGGCTTAGTTCCTTTTTTTTTTTTTGGCTATTCCATCCGTTATCTTAAAAATAAAAGACAGCTAGTGTTGCATAGAAATTTATACGTGTTAGCGACGGATAGTTACCAGTCCTCCGGCGCACTTGCGTAGTTGTGCGGTATGAGTTAAATTAGAATATTATGGAAATAGATTAATATGGAATCACATTATTTAAGTTAGTTGGAATAAGTTGAACTTAGTACATATATCCAAGGGACTAAATGCAATTAGTTGAATTTTGATTTTAATGGCCTGTCGATCTTTGTATGGCTGAATAGTTTAGCCTAGAATACTGATGCAAAAAGTTTTCAAATTAGGGTCTCCGTGCTTACATAATAATACAATGTCTGGTCTTTACAACTTCCATTTTTGGTACTAGAGAATTAGAGTTAATCGGATATCAATAACCATGCATATTGAAATTTCATTCCGATATTTATGATTGTAGAATCTTTTCTAGGCTAATGGTCCGGTTACCTCTATAGTCTATACCATGTTTTATAAATTCTATGTTAATCAATCTTAAGGCATGTCTTCATACCCTACAACTCGCTGCTTTACCCACCTAGTGCCGTTAAACCAAATCGAACTGTTGAGGAATTGAATCCATTGGTAAAAAACGGAAAATCCTTGATGGAGATCATCTTCCTTAAAGATCACGAGTTTGTTGGCCACACGCAATAGGCACTTGGATTTAATAGAAATTTGTTATATAATTTTATAAGCGGGTATCATAGAAGACTCTATATATCTCTCTGTTTTTTTATTTTCAATTGAGACTAAATATTTGGTGGTGGTATGTATAGTGGAGCAGGAGGTGTTAGAGAGAGAGATTGCGAGGCTTCGAGCATTGTATCAGCAACAACAGATGCCAACTCCACCCTCTTCTACTCTTCGACGTGCCAATAGTAGAGACCTAGAGTTGCAGTTTGCAAATCTTGGTCTAAAGCACAGGGAAGCCAGTTCGGGCCAAGATCATGTTAGTGGTCAACTGCGCATCTGAATCTTAAATTAGTAAGCTCTGTGACATATTTTGTTTCGCACCCCTGCAAGTTGGTGTATGTAGAAGTGTGGTGTTTTCTTGAAGTGGGAAGCGACCAAGTAGTACCCTCTGATTCTTGTCATCCGCAACTGAGATGATTTATATCTTGATCCGCCCCCTCATTATGTTCGAAATATCTCTCATGCGCACCTGGAGGTCATTGCTGGAGAAGTTCTTCTTCCTAGCTGGTGACTCATTTGAGGTGATTACTGATTAGTTTTGATGTGTATTTTCCCTCTTTCTTTCTTTCTCTGTCTCTCTTTCCCTTCGTCTATTTGTAAAGAGAAGTGATTCTAATGCTTAAATTCAGTAGCTCTCATTTTAATTCATGTGCTCCAAATTGGGCTTTGTAATCAAGTTTAGTTGCCATGAACTGCTTCGACGCCAACTATATGGGAGTTTTTTTTCTTTTTATCCCGGACACGTGCAGTAGGATGCTGACTCTAGGGTTCTGATTAATGTACACCTAGACAGTGTAACTTGTAAAGTAAGTGTATTGATTGAGAATGAACCCTTACTGAGATTAGTTCATACCATACCAGTTGTGTGTGTGTAATCGAAGGATGTGTGCCTATTACTTTCTAGACACCTAATACCTGCCGGCTCTGAAGCTTAACATGAAAGCTTTTGTCCAAGTCTTTTTTGTACAGTTGGTTACTAACAGGGGAACATATTGAAGAAGACTTCAAGAACTCCATCGACCAGCACCTATTGATTATCTCCACATTCCCTAAGATTCAAGTCTATAACATTATAGTTTTACAGATGATATCCCGAGACACTAATGATTGTATTAAAGCCTCTACTGGATTTTGATCTCCTCAACCTAATTGGCTTTGAAATGGACTGGATCACCTTCAATCCTCGTTCATCACCTCCTCATAGGTACTGTGAATGGTCTATGTTTTCTTATCATACTAATTTCACGACTCAAATTATAATGTAACCTGCACCTGTAACTTATCAAACAACTGCACATCAAGTTTTCCGAAGTTTGGTTCTGACTTCTGAGACCAATTTTAAATCCAGTTTCTAAGCACAAATGGGAACAGTTATTGGTGTAGATACCGAAAAAGCAGAAAATAGAATTTGGAAAAAGAGATTCAATTCAATCGAAATTGGGTTTTCAAGTTAGAAAATACACAGTTAAACATTTTTATCAGGAACGAATTAGGGATAATAACTGTCAATTTCATTAGATGTATCACATTAGGGCCTTGTTTGGTAAAATTTATGATTATCTATTTATGATTATAGATAATCATAAATTGATAAATGATTTTGATATAATCATTTTTAAAATAAATTTTTCCAAACACTTTTTTTTTTAAATAATTGATTATCATAGAACGATGATCTCAAAAAGGAGAAGAAAAAATAATGATCTACGATGTTTTTTTAGTCCTATGTTGTTTTGATGTCTCTCTCTTGATAGTTTAGAGAAAATAAGAAGAAAAAATTCAATTTGAGTTTCTTAGAAAAAATAATCGGCTCGCGGGTTATAACCCCAAATGTGTCACTATCCATGTACAAAAACCCTAACAAAACAAATTATTCACAAAAACCTCATTTAACATAAACTGTCTATAATAGCCTTCTAGTTTAAATCACCCCAACAAAAATAAAAACAACCCCACATTTAATTTTAAATCACCCCAACAAAAAAAAAATCAAACTCATCACCACTGCACTGCACCACCGCCGCCGCCGCCACGCCACCGCACCACCGCCGCCACCACGGTACCACCGCCACCGCACGGCCACTGCTCCACGGACACTGCACCACTGCCACCACCACTGCACCACCGCCATTGCACCATCACCACTGCGCCACCACCACCGCCACTGCACCAACCAACACAACGCCACCTCCACAAAAAATGAATTTCATTGATCAATATTCAACAAAATAAGAAAAAAATGATGAAACCAAACAGAAAAAAAATGATGAAAACCAAAATGATGAAACCAAACAGAAAAATATGACGAAACCAAAATTGGTTTCACCAATAACTAGATGAAACCTAATTAGGTTTCATCATTTTTCTACATATTGTCATTTCACCAACACAGCTTCAATGATGAAACCAAACCAAAATAAACTAGGCAAAATAAGAAAAAAAAATGATGAAACCAAAAAGGGTTTCACCAAAACTAGATGAAACCTAATTAGGTTTCATCATTTTTCTACGTATTGTCATTTCACCAGCACAACTTCAATGATGAAACCAAACCAAAATAAACTAGGCAAAAATCATTGCAACTAATCCATAAGCTGTTTCACAATTACCCTAGTTCAACACCACTAATTACCCTAGTTCAACACCACTAATTGCACCATAAACATGGGTTAGAAAACATTTCCACTTCATGCTGATCACCTGCAGCAGCATCCCTTGTCGGTCCTTCACCATCTTCAGACTTATCTCCATTTTGAGCATTGTCTATGTTTAATACGGAAGTATTTTCATTCTCAAACATCCTATCGTTTTCATAAGTCATCCATTTAACTCCTGTAAAACGATTAGTACTTTCATCCACATCTTATTTTGGATGCCCAACTCTATGACTTTGTACCATGTCACAAGTTCTCATATCAGAAATATGTATAGAAAGCTTACCACTCTTAGAAAATAAGTTGTCAATAGTCTCATTTCCTTTTCCCTCTTCGTCAATAGTCTCTGTCTTCATGGGGGAGAAAAACGTACCTCTCCGCTTCCTCTTTCGCCCTCTCGAACATAACCTTTACATAACCAAAAACAAACAAAAAATCAAACACAAACAATCGAGTTATAATAGTCATAAAGAGAGACAAAGTTTCAGGCACCTTTCTTCAAATGTAGCGACAATATCTAAACATTCTTGTAGATTCTCAATAGGTTCCCATGTATTATGCGACTCCGGACAACCAAGCCTGATGCAAGTACGAAAATCCCATAATTTGGATAACTAAAAACAACAGCATCAAAGGAAAAAAAACAGAAAGAAAATTGTTGTCCCGATACATACCATTTTATAAGATATAGTGTTTGCCCCTTTATGTTCCCAACCAACCATGGAGAAAATCAACATCAGTTAAAAAATCTTAATTAGGGTTTAAACAAAACGAAAAGAGATAATAGTTGATTGTTACCTTAGAAACCCTTTTCCTTCTCACATCTTCGACTTCATACAAACCTTCTTGTACTGCTTCCTTTTCTGACCCAATTGCTTCCTTTTCAGACCTAATTGCTTCCTTTTCTAAGCTAATTGCTTCCCTTTCTAACCTAATTGGTATCCATCTCTGCTGTTTTTTTAGATTCACAGCAGCAACAAAACCAAATCAATCCAAATCCAAACGCAAATATCAAAAATGTAATGAATTTTGTATAATTAACATATCAGAACTAATTAAAGTTCGTAAAATATCAAAATTAATCATACCGGAACTAATTGAAGGTCATAAAATTGGCTGTGGTGACGGTGGAGATTGTTTAGAAGTGAGATTTTTGATTATATTAGAGTTGGAGAAGGTGTAAGTGACACTGGTGAAGAAGGAGGACGAAGAGGAGGCGGATCTGGCATTAATGGAGGATCGGAAATTGATAATGGGTACGGCGGCTTGAGAGAAGGAAGAGGAGGTGCTAGAGAAGAGGCGACGGTAAAAGAAATGAAGCTGGTGATGAAGGAGGACGAAGAGGAGGCGAATCTGACGTTAATGGAGGTTCGGAAATTAATAATGGGTACGACGGTTTGAGAGAAGGAAGAGGAGGTGCTAGAGGAAGAGGCGAAGGTAAAAGAAATGAAAGAATATGAATAAGAGAACATAAAAGGGTATGTTTGGCTTTTCAAAAAATAACAAAAACTAAATTTACTCATTATTATTTGACCTGGGGTTTTTGTGCCACTTTTTAATCAAATGGTTTTCACTTATTAAAAATAATATGGATGGATTTTTTGTACCACAAGTTTGGTCACCTTGGTTTTTTTGACTAGTTTTGAAAAATAATTGATTATAATAAATTTTCAAAACAACTTTTTCCTGTTTATGGAAATAATGGATTTTTTCAATTATGATTAAAATAAGCAATTATTATAATGGTTACCAAACGCATATAGAATCCATTATAATCTGCATAATGGATTATGGGCTGATAATCCATTAAAATAATGGTTACCAAACAGCCCCTAGAACACACGGCTAAAAAAACAAAAATAAAAACACAGAGATCCTAGAATCCTTAAAAGAAGCTCCTTTTGTTTCAAGCACGTTCACCCCTGATCCTACGAGCAAGTTGAATATCCTTAGGCATAATAGTAACCCTTTTAGCATGAATCGCACATAGATTAGTATCTTCAAATAGCCCAACAAGATAAGCTTCGGCCACTTCTTGTAGAGCTGCAACTGCTGAACTCTGAAACCTCAAATCAGTTTTGAAATCTTGAGCGATTTCACGAACCAAGCGCTGGAATGGTAGTTTTCGGATCAATAGTTCAGTACTCTTCTGATATTTTCTGATTTCACGAAGAGCAACAGTTCCTGGCCTGAATCTGTGAGGTTTTTTCACTCCTCCGGTTGCTGGTGATGATTTACGAGCTGCTTTTGTTGCTAATTGCTTCCTTGGAGCCTTTCCTCCTGTTGATTTCCTCGCTGTTTGCTTAGTACGAGCCATTATTGAAGACGATGAGTTGGAAATTGCAGAGATCTCAGATTAGGGTTTTGTTAAAATGGATTTGTGTGAGGAGATAGGATTTGGGGAATGGGGATTTATAGAGGAGAATGAGATAAATGTCTGGGCGGGATTTTGATTTGTTTTGGTTCGTATCAGCGGTTTGTACTGGTTTAAAAGGTGTCACACGGATCTAGTTTTGGTGTTATCAACGGTTTGTACTGGTTTAAAAGGTATCTACGAATTTAGTTTTGGTGTTATCAACGGCTGTTATTGATTTAAATGGTTTCATAACGGATCGCAAGATTTTGTTTTTTAAACTGCATTTGAAATTTTGGAGGAGATTAAAATGTGAAAATTTTAAAATAAAAATTTGCGGGTTGTTTCTCATGCCAAACATTTGAAATTGGGCACTGCTACCCCACACGACAGTGCATGCTAGCTTATAAAGCTAGCAACCTTAGAACCGTCAGATGTGAATCATCTTTATATTTTGTTTCTCTCTATGAAACTATAACTGGTCACAACTATTAAGAAATATGTAATTTATATCAGGTCCTCAAACTTAATTAATGTTTATTGATTACTCTATTTTCCGTCTCCAGCTTTTTTATCTTACTGATGAAACTAGCAAAACTAGTTGGCCTATTTCTGATAGTCTAAGCAAACATCTCATGAAAAGCACTTTGGTATCCAACACATCATGAACCAGTATGCAGATACAATGAATGGAATGATGATATGTACCAAAAAACTTCAATTATAATATAAATAAGACAGGGATTTCAATGTGGCTAATCAGTTTAAGGATTTGAGCAGTTTCAGTGGTTATCAATGGACAAATTTGAACTGAAAGAGAAACCAGTTGCTCATTTACTTAATTTTTTTTTTTCTGGAATATATACTTTTTCCATCATTCAAAATAGTTTTAATATTCTTACATAGCAGGCAAGCGAGCAACAAGCTACGCCGCAAGCCCTTTTTGAATTGCAAATCCTATTCTTTTGAAAATAAACTCTCTTGAACCGGGGGTCATGACATTACTGTGCATGAATTTCTGAACTCTTTTGAGGAGTCCAACCGCCTCAGGAGCCAAGAAACCAAAAGTATCAAAAGCAAAGGGAATAAAAGTGTGTCCATTATCAATACATGCTTTCTCATGCTTCGCTATCTTACCTGAGGCAGCTCTCAGCGCTGCTTGGCCGATAGTAAAGGTACCATGTCCAATGCCTACTAATGGGGAAACCCCTGTGAGGTCAACACATGCATGTTTTCCATTATCCCATCCAAAGATAAGTACGTCTGCTGGTATGAGTGTGGATCTCCCCTCCAGTGGGTTTGTCAAAAAGTTGACAGCCGCTTCCTTCTTTGCTAAAATACCGGCTCACCAGAACACATCATATAAGATATCTCTCACATGATTATGTCTAAACTTAAAACCAGGATCTACCTTAAAATGGACAGCATGTTCCCCATATGTGTCTAAGCATCCTGTGAAGCAAACGGGGCAGCGTGAATCAGAAGGGTATAAAGGGATCATTAACCTGTATTTAAGGATGGATCGGTACTCCACGGGTGACATCTTCTATCCAAGGCCCTCAATTGGAATATCTAGAAGGAAGTCTTGGGCATGCGTTGCTCGTAGGCAACCAAAGACAACTTTCTGTCTGTCTGATAACTCGTAATCTCGATCCATGTCTTTAACCACTTTACCAAAAAGGGCACTCATCAGGTTACTTTGTGCTTTAAGGGGGGCGGTGTCCTTACAAGTGAAGCTTCTGAAGTCATAATCAGGAAGAGTTGCCTGTAATGCCTCCAAAGCCTTATGAAAATTATCATCCATGCCTTCCACTTCAGCATCCCTTAATATGTGATCTTGTAAACCCCATGATTGCACCCGCGATGCAAGAAAGTCATAATACGACGTCTCTTTAGCAGTGTATAAGCCAAGGCCTCCATATCTAATAGGTAAAGTGGATAACCTCCACTGTAGATCCCCAAAAAAAGGACCTCCACAAACCACGATACCCTCCACCACCTCCCTCAAAACTTTATCAAAGATATCCACTCCCTCTGTGGTGTATTCTAGACAACTAATACGAATCCCAAAGAGAAACTTGGATATGCCCATACATGCACGAAGGAGTAGCAATTCACTCTGAGGATCTCGGAGCTTGGATAAAACTTGCATTAAATCTACTGCCTTCTCAGCTCTCTTAACGGCAAGTCCCTTCACAAACCTATCATCAAGGCTAACCGCACCACCCAATAATTTGACCCCATCACCCGGCCTTGATATTCCAGAAGGAAACATCCCATCTATACCCTTTCGTCCATCACAGGAAGGCCAAAAAAATTCTGTTTTCTTAATATTCAATATAATCCCCAGGCCAGGCCCTTCCGTCTGGACAATCATAAGTGCCTTGGACAATCATAAGTTGCTCATTTAAAAAAAAAAGAGAAAAAAAAGTGGTCGACTCCCATCTGATGTATTCTTGTATCCAAGTTAGAGACCTGCTTGTTGTCGTTGCATGTTGCTCATCTCGGCTTGGTGGTTGTATATTTCAGGTTGATGGCTATTGAGTTCTCTAAAAGCACCTTTGCTTGGGCCTGCAGTATAATACATAAAGTTTAAGCGTAAAAAAATGGGTAATGGATAAATAAACGAAAACAAATGTACGCTGAAATGAAACTTTAAATGAGAGAAAAGAAAGTACGTTTTTTTTTTTGTCTTTGGTTGTGTGTTTTGAGTGCCACCATCTTTTTGTATCACCGGTGTGTCCAAACTGCAAATAACATAACCATGTGAAATTAGACTAGTATCAAAACTAATAATGTTTTTGTAGGTACTAAACAATATTGACAATATACACAAGTTTCACAATTTCTGATTTACCTTGTTAACTCCTTTGATTTCTTTTTTTCTTTCTTTTCGATATTTTTCCGCTTGTTGTTAAGTTTGTCAATCCAGGACTTCATTGCTACATTTTTTCCTTTAAGTTTCACAATAGGTGGATCACACAATGACTCCCGATTATTTGGAAGGCTTTCTACTGTTTCTACGTTTCTTGTAATATTTTCATTTGGTGATGTATGAGATTGACTTTCACCATTGGCTTGAGAGTCTTTAATCACTTTCTCGATATCTTCTAAAGCCTTTTGTAACACTTGAACTGCGACGTTATATACCGAAACAGATGTACAACCTTTAGCTGCAATATTTATTGCATCTTGACAAAGTTTACTGTATCTTATTGTAACTTCGTCTCGAGGATCAACTATAATTTCTTTTCCTTGGTCGAATACTACAGCTCCAGATTTGGCATCTCTTGTTCAACATTTTAGTACATATTGAGATGGAAGATTTTGAATATTCTCAACTATAAAAACCTTCAAGATGTGTCTGCACAAATAACCCGCAAATTCATATAGTAAGCAGTTGCATTGAGCACTCTTATCAATAGAGTCAAACATCTCTTTCCTATGTTTGCGTTCATGTCCAACTCTGGATAAGTGATAAATCGACTTTGTTCCACTTCTTTCGACTATATCATGAGAATAAAAAAAACATTGAGTTAATTGTTCTTGAAATTTCTTATGAAATGGCTTTGTATACACTAAAGATGCATGTTCTTCAATACCCATTCCAAATCTCAATACTTGTCTAAAATAATTTGTTTCATAATCCATATTGTTTTCAGATTTTCGTCTTGCAACCACTGCCCGTCCAAATTGAACCACAAACTCACACAAAGGAAAATCTCTTTTCAAAAATCCATCAAAAAAAGAGTTTATGCTTTCACTGCGTTGTGTTGTATACATATCTACACAAAAAACATCACGCGTGTAGACTGATGCCCAGTATTCACGATTTTGATATAAGGTTAACAACCACTTATTATCCTGTAATTCGTGATTCGCAAGCATTGTTGTCCAGCCATGCTCAAATTGATCAATTGTCTCATATCCATATAAGCAATTGCCAAATTCCGAAACAAATTCTTTGGTTACGTTAGATAAGTTTTTCATAGCATTTCTACTAATATGCCATAAGCAGTATCTATGACACTTACCTGGCAGAACATGTTTAATCGCTCCTACAATAGCTGACTCCTGATCCGTAAGTATGACCTTTGGTGTTTTGCCATGCATTGCCCTCATCCATGTTTTCATTACCCACGTAAATGACTCTTCACTTTCGGAATAAAGCAAAGCGCCGCCAAATAATACAGTTTGATGATGATCATTGATTCCCACTATCGGAACAAATGGCATGTCATATCTATTTTTACTATATGTAGGATCAAAACAAACGATATCTCCAAAATAGTAATAATCCATCCTTGACTTAGCATCTGCCCAAAAGAAGTTAGTCATTTGACCTTCCGAATCAACTTGAATTGAATAGAAAAAAGATGGATTTTCCATTTGTTGACGGTCGAAGTAGTCCAGTAATGCTTGTGCATCCCCATGTTTTAGCTCCAACTGTCGCCTTGTACTCAAATAATTTCTTACATCTTTTGGAAGAAATCCAATGTTTCTAACTCCAGCATTCTCAACTGCCAAATAATTTATCATCTGATTTGTTTTAACGCCTGCTAGACGATAGTTCACAATGGCTTTCTTTTGGCTACTACTAAGGACTCTCAATGACCGAGGGTTGTGCCTCTTTCCTAGAGAAACAAGATTATGACTATGTTCTTCTACAACATGAGACACAACCCATCTATCTTTTCTCTTCTTTATCATCATCACTACCTTGATGTTTGTTCTCACATCTGCTCGCTGCCTTTTCCTTTGTTCAACGAGCTTAGCTCTAGTGTCTCGCAGCCCTTGACACGAACAACAAAAGCTTCGTCATATCACTTCAAAAGGTTCAACTCTGGACTTGTTTGTAGAATGCCAACGGATACTAAATCCAGTTTTACCTGCAAACCGGTTATAGAAATCATATGCATCATCTTGTGATTCAAACTCTTGTCCAACATACGGTCGGATAAGATTTATTTCCTCTTTCTTCAATTCTTTCACATTGTTTGCTGCAATTTCCTTATCATGAAGTTCATCATCATTTTCTCTATCAAGTAAATTAATGTTCCCATCATCTTCAATATACGTTTCTTCATCAAAAATTTCTATCCCACCTTCAAAAAAATACATATTCTCTTCTTGAAAATCTGTATGAAACTTTGTATAACATGAAAAGAAATTATATTATAATTCAAATTTATATCGAATGGTTTACAATAAGCAAACAATTAAACACATCTCTTAATAAACTATTAGTTAGCACTAATTTTTGTATTCTTATACATACAAGAATTAAGAAAATTAGGGTTTTTAGATTACAAAGTTAAAATAATTGGAAAGACAAATCAAAAAGTGATTGATATGAGTATACCATTTTTGTCTGCTGATATCTCCCAATCATTATCAGCACTAGGTTTACAAGAATCGAAGGCATTTGTAAGATTTTGACAAGGATTCATTGTTTTTGAAAGCACGAAGCAAATACCGTAAAGGGGAAGAACGAAAATGAGTGGAAGATAAAGTTTACTTTTCTTAATGAAAAGGTTTTGTAAATAAAATATTAAAATGTATAAGGGTTGGTTCAAACTTGCTATAATAATTAGAGGGCTTATCGACAAATATATTAATTGACAACTGTCCATTAATCATCAACGGATGTAAATAAATGAAAAATGAAATCCAACGGCTGTCCCGCGCTAGCTTATAACTCAGTCATGCACTGTCGCGCGGGACAACATTTCCCTTTGAAATTTATGTGAAAATTTTACTATTTAGAGTTTGTTTGTTTTTTTTTTTTTAAGTAAAAAGGTTAAAATCTTATTGAAAATAAAAAAGAGATACAAGGAAATGAGGCGCCTAAGCGCATACAAGAGGGATTGCAGGAGCAACCCAAACATAAAGAAAAAACAAAGTTCCAGGCCAAAAGCAGGAACAAACAATGAGAAACAGAAAATGCTCAATCAACATGCTTTCTACTTAGTTTTCTTTGCAGGGGTTTTTTCCCCTTTTCCAAGCTTTTCGTTGCACGAACTCCTTCCCAAAAGATCTTAGCATGTTTTTTCTTTTCTCCACTTCTATCTCTTAAATATCTGTTTCATATTCCGACTAACCACTGGATTTATCACTCTCATCCACCTTATTTAGAATGGAGTAATTTGTCTCTTTCACACGGGCAGCGCAAAGAATCTTGATTTTCACCTGAGTTCTCCCTTGCTTCTAAGGTGACTGGAGTTTCTTCAATTTCATTTACACTTTCAGGACTTGACTCCAATATGCTAAACGTATTCTTGTGGCTAATTGGAATTTACCCAAACAATTCTCCTTTTCTACTAGAGTTCTCTTAATTACTTGTCACCCTCTACTGGATTTTGATCTCCTCAACCTAATTGGCTTTAAAATTGACTGGATCACCTTCAATCCTCGTTCATCACCTCCTCATAGGTACTTTGAATGGTCTATGTTTGTCATCTTCTGATATTTTCTAATTTCACGAAGAGCAACAGTCCCTGGCCTGAATCTGTGAGGTTTCTTCACTCCTCCGGTTGCTGGTGCTGATTTACGAGCTACTTTTGTTGCTAATTGCTTCCTTGGAGCCTTTCCTCCTGTTGATTTCCTTGATGTTTGCTTAGTACGAGCCATTATTGAAGATAATGAGTTGCAAATTCTAGAGATCTCATATTAGGGTTTGTTAGAATGGATTTATGTGAGGAGATAAGATTTGGGGAATGGGGATTTATATAGGAGAATGAGACAAATGTCTGGGCGGGATTTTGATTTGTTTTGGTTCGTATCAATGGTTTGTTCTGGTTTATAAGGTGTCACACGGATCTAGTTTTGGTGTTATCAACGGTTTGTACTGGTTTAAAAGGTATCATACGAATTTAGTTTTGGTGTTATCAACGGCTGTTATTGATTTAAAAGGTATCATACGATCGCAAGATTTTGTTTTTTAAACTACATTTGAAATTTTGGAGGAGCTCAAAATGTGAAAATTTTAAAATAAAAATTTGCGGGCTGTTTCTCATGCCAAACATTTGAAATTTATGTGAAAATTTGAGTCCTGTTATTAGGAGGGAAATAATGGATTTGGGGAGGGAAGGATTATGAGGAGGGAATGAAAATTTCAAAGGAGGGATTGACCATTTGCGAAAGTGTTAAAATGTCTAACGCCCTTGAAATTAATTAGAGTTAGATTTACTAAATTATGGTTGCAATAGGTAATGTTTAACAATAGTCGTCTAACAAGTGTAGCGAGAGAGGTTCAGTGCATCATAATTACTCATTTTGAATGCTAAAACCATTGCATTGATGACATAGATAGTTTTTGACTGCCAAAGTCCTACCACGAGTGCCACCATGAGTATGGATTGATGACATAAATAGTTTTTTACTTCCAAAGTCCTACCACGAGTGCCACCATGAGTATGGACGGATATCAATTACATTTTCCATAGGATTGAAACTGGCCTCACAGATTTATCCGCCAGTAGCTTACCTAATTAGTATTTTGCAGATATATTTTATCAATGCTCCTGATTTAGCCCGACAATATTACATTTAGATGTAATCACAAACTGTGCTATTACCTTGAATTTTTTTGTCGATATATTTCACTAATTCTCCTGATTTAGCCCTACACTTTTAGTTAAAGATGGTTGTCTGTCGGCCCCTATTTCCTATCGGACGATAAAATCACTTCTAAGCAGAAAGCTCCATGATATCTACTTGCTTATAGCCTACATGCTCCTCTCTCACCAATCAGATCGATTTAACTAGGTTGAACGATATCCAAAAGGTCACCCAAGGTTGGACGAACAGCTGGGAGCAACTCCTAAAGAATATGGACATGAGGTATATGCCAAAAGTTTCATATGGATGTCTAGTATAATATACTAAAAAATCAAATCAATCAGATTAACGAGCTAAAATATACATCTTAAAAGGCGAGTTAGGTCATGGCTGAAAACTGACAGAATTCCTCCTGAATTCTTCCTGAGTTTTCATTGTCGGGCTGTTTTCACCTCCTAAATGAGCTCAAAACCTAAATATTCTCTAAAAGGAAGATAGGAAATTCTTTATTGATAAGAATGGAGGGGAGGATCATAAAAATACGAGCTTGTATGAGAATTCTACAGCAGTTTTAGTGAGGGTCTCACATCTGAATTTTCTGATTACGAAATTTCATGAATTAACACAAACTTATGCAAATCATCTCAACCATCCAACTTGGCTAGTTGATTTAATCGAATTAGATCTGATTTGGGTCGACCAATGAGATGCCATGATGACTATCGATCACCCCCTCCAATGAAGGTTGACTACCTGCCGCCTAGCTTGCGCGTGATTGGTCGAAATAATTAGGTCTTGCAAGTAAGACCCACTCAAAAATTAACATGTGAGACTTGTTACATTCTTTGTGTAACTTGCTCCATATTTTCTACAAAAATACTCGATACATCAAACATGTCACAAACTAGGGGATGTTCATCAGGGTATTGGTCTGGCGGTTTACAGACGGAAAGTTAGTGGCAGTAGAGAAGTAGTGAGAGTAAAACCAAACAGTCTTCTCCTCATAGTAGGGACGTGGTTTTTACCATTCTACACGATCTCCACTTCTCCATCACTCAACTAATTCCACTTCCTATGAGATCAGTGTGTGTTCGACTATGACTTGTATAAATAGATTTTCAATCTATTTCAACCGACAACGGTTCATTAACACAAGTATCCAGAAAACACCAAGAACTTATAGCTTACATTCTGCAAGCAAGTTCTACATTCTGATACAAGTCATAAAACAACCACATTTTCATAGTTCATTATTCTGATCTCAACACCTTCTTCGCTTCCCTCCAAAAAATCAACCCTTTTCCTTCAGTTTGTGACTGAAGCAAGACTTGAACGACCATTTCTTAGTTTTGGCTAGAATTATACAGATTGATCTCTCGAACCCAAAGTACTCATGTGCAGTACATTTGTTTAGGGTTTAGATTCGTTTTTCGATGGCACACCCAATTTACCATTTTCAGCAGAATCGGTTTTTACCCTACCATAAAAAGTCTATTCCCAAGATCGAGATTCAAAGCAATAAGAAACCAAACTAGGGACTCCTCATGAAAGCACACATCAGGCAGATAAAATTCAAAGAAACGCTTATCGATGCCAGGTCGGATGTCAATATCATTTCTGACAAAGATTTGCAGGCTGCAGGAATTTCCAGACACGAAGATGTGCGCACACCTTCCATAATTCAATATCCAGAAGGGAGATCCAGGAATGCTTATGGCCATGTCACCCTTAAGGTGAACATAGGAAGTGTCGAGACGGATGATACGTTTCAAATTATTAAGGAAAGTATGGGTTACGATATGGTCCGTGGCGGCCCATGGATCCATACCAGTAAAACTAAGTTCGACACACCCCGACCACAGAAATCATCATTGAAAGACTCTATAGATGTTTTCCAATCAAAGGACCATGTTAGTTACTCACCTCTAGATAAAGATGAACCTGGTTCGGTGACAATGAGGAAAATATGAAGCAGTGTGTTAGATCATTGCTCGGTCGAACTCGCATGCGTTGCTATCTCAAGCATGTTTGTCAATATTAGTGATCAAAACTATATGTCTTGATTTCTAGTTTACTTATGACTAAGTCTCGGTCTAGGATGGTTAAGTATAGTTGCGCTCCATACTCCATGGCGATTATCTTACAAAGACGAAGAACTACTCAAGGAACCAGTGGAACTTCATCCGAACAAAAGGTATGTGGATACTTGAACTCATCTGTTACTCAAAAGTCTATCTACTCTATCTCCTACTTTTAAGACAAAAGTCATATAAGTATGATAGTTTTCATACATACACATTTGCAATTTCGAGCCGAGTTTACTCGCCTATATTTTTCTCGAAATATGTGTTGGTAAGCTTTTGCTCTAACCATTTTCATCTTTACCCATGACGAAAGTCATGATGATGTTTCAATCTTCAAAATAGCTTTGATGACGATAGTCGTGAATAACGATTTTTATAACATTATAGAAGAATGTTTCAATGATTAAAAATGTAGAGTTGAGATTACATAACCAACTATGGATATAAGCATATATAGTGTGTTCGCACATTAGTGTATAAACCTATGTGCCGGAAACCAAGTGTGTGCATATGTGTGCATGCAATATTGGTGAAGGAGATAGGTTCAAAAATTTCTGCTGAGTTTGTAAGTTTGCAAACTGTTAAATCAGTCACCTTAGGTACGCATGCCCACGGAAATTTTCGAACCGAATTTTTTTGTTGAGTTTGTAAACTCAAATCTGGTATCTATGGTACTTGTATCCATACGCGAACCCAAGCTGGTTGTATCTCTCAAATCGGAAGTTCATGAACTTAAACAATAAATCAATAAGGAATGCAATCTTTGCAAACCGTGGCTATATTGTTCATGAATTTATTCGAGTGAATCAAACCGATTTTTTTTCAATTGTGTCTATGCGTAAAGATCTAAGAATTTGAACAACTTTTCAACTAGTTCTTATGAGTCATTTGAACTAGTTATTAGAAATATGAATACGGTTAATATGAAAGTGCTCAAATGGCTAACCATTGGTTAACTATTTGTGAACCAACCAAATGTACACGTTTAGGTACGGTTACTCTAACCTAAATGAAATACATTTCATTTGTGTGTGTAACAAGCTAAGTTTCGATCTAACGGTTAAAAGATATTAGCTTGGATAAATCAGGTTTTTCATCTAACGGTGAATATTGAATGCTTTGTTACCAAGGTAACTTAAATTGCAAACCCTGATTTGAAAACTATATAAAGGAGACATCTAGCAACTGGAAAAACTAATCCCCACACCTCCTGTGTGATACTAGTTGGTTTTGCTAGAGTTGATTCTCCTTTAACCGTAGGTTTCTTCTCGAGACCCTGTCGGTTAACGACTTAAAGACTTCATTGGGATTGTGAAGTCAGACGAAACTACTTCTCTTGTAGTTGAGCGATCTGATCTTGCCATTTTCTATCATACGAATTTAATTGAATAATTGGCTTGAAATTATATCTCCGATAGGGAAAGATAAAAAGAAATCACAAACATCTTCATCTCATCGATTTTGATTCCGCAATATCTAATTTTGCTACTATACAATTTAGATTATTGTGAGGTGATTGATAATTCTAGGCTGTTCTTAGGGAATATAATTTCGGGTTATCAAATAGTTCTTGTTCACCTTGATTTTATCAAAAGACGGAACAAAACTCGTAGGTTTATTTGTGGGAGACAGATTTATCTATTATCGTATACTTTTCTGTGTGATACAAATTTGTTTATTAAAGTCTTCGACTTTGGGTCGTAGCAACTCTTGGTTGTGGGTGAGATCAACTAAGGGAATCAAGTACGTAGTATCCTACTCGGATCAGAGATGTATGGAGCGCAACTGTACCTTGAATCAGTGTGATATTGATTAGGGTTCAACTACAGGCCGGAACGAAGTTAGTTTGTAGTATGCTAGTGTCTGTAGCGGCTTAATACATTGTGGTGTTCAATATGGACTAGGTCCCGGGGTTTTTATGCATTTACGGTTTCCTCGTTAAAAAATTTTCTGGTGTCTGTGTTATTTCTATTTCGCATTATATTTTTGTTATATAATTGAAATACCACAGGTTGTGCGTTGTATCGATCAATTGTGAAATCCAACCTTTGGTTGTTGATTGGAAATTGATTGATCCTTGGATATTGGTCTTTGGTACCATCCAAGTTTATTTCTCTTGTATTTGATAAAGACTCGCAGATTTCTATTTGCTTGAGTATAGATCAAATCGAGAGATGGAGATATTAACTCCTTGATATACTTTTTATTAAGATTGAGTCTGACTGTCTAGTTGATTCTCTTAAAAGTATATTAGAGTTAGTCTATACAGATTGCTAATCGAAATATTGGGTGAGGTTGTTAGACCCCCTGCTTTTTCACAGTGCACCCTTGGATCGCCATCACAAGTAATCCCTACTCCACATATCTCGTTGGAAAAAGTTATCCTGCAACTTGTCAAGACTTGGAGACTTGACCCGGCTATCAATCCCATGTTGACTCGAAGATGCGAATGGGGGGCTGATTATTTTTAAAAGTTTGTTAGATGTCTAGGAGTTGTTTCTGCTGGAAATAAAGGAATTAGAAACCCCAATCATCCTGAAGAACTGTCCGTTTGAGATACTAAAACCCAATCATTTTCAAGTTGGCGACACAATTGAGAAAATAACCACTTCTCTTGCAGAAAATTATTACCTGGTTACCGAAGCCATATTAGGTGGATATTATAAGCTTGTCAACACCGACACACCCGCAGGGGTAGTCATACATGGGAAATGGCTTAAGGCTATTACGACTCAAAGCATTTTCACCACTTTTGTCTCGATTTCCCTGCTTTCAGTAATATTTGTATTTCCCTAAAAATGTTTGCAATGTTTTGTACTCATGCTTAGAATTTTATATAAATCAAAAGTATCTATTTATTTCTCATAAAATCCTTTCCAAATATACATGTTCAAAACCCAGACAAATAAAACCAAAAAGAAAACTATTCAGAGAAGAAGTTTTTAAAGATTGGCTCGGCCCCATATGAAAAAGTGGGGGTCTAACAACCACACACAATATTTAGTTTCGGAAATCTGTATGGACTAACTCCAATATACTTCCAAGAGAATCGACTGGACAGTCAGACTCAATCAAGTAAAATACATCCAAGAGTTAAATCTCTATTTCTCAATGTAATCAACAAATCAAACAGATAGAAATTCGCGAGCCTGATTATTATGAGAAACAACTTGAACGGTATCAAAGACCAATGCTCAAGTGTCAATCAATTTACATCAACAATTAAAGCTTGGATTCTCTAATTGATTTAACTACGCACAACCTCTGATATTTCAATTATATTAACAAATATAATTCGGAAAATAAATAACACAAACACCAGATATTTTGTTAACGAGGAAACCGAAAATGCATAAAAACCTCGGGACCTATTCTAGATTTGAACACCACGCTGTATTAATCCTCTACAGACTCTAGCCTACTACAAGTTAACTTCAGACTGGAATGTAGTTGAGCCCTAACCAATCTCACATTGATTAAGGTATAGTCGCTCTCCTTACGCCTCTGAATTCCAGCAGGATTCTACGTACTTGATTCCCTTAGTTGATCTCACCCACAACTAAGAGTTGCTACGACCCAAAGTCGAAGACTTGATAAAAAAAATCTGCCTCACACAGAAAAGTATATTGAATAGATAAATTTGTCTCCCACAGAAATACCTACGATTTTTTGTTCCATCTTTTGATAAATCAAAGTGATCAGGAACCAATTGATACACCGGACTTATGTTCCCGAAGAACAACCTAGTAGTATCAATCACCTCATAATAATATTAATCATATGGTAGCGATATAAGATATTGTAGTTACACAAACGATGAGATGAAGATGTTTGTGACTACTTTTTATTTTACCTATTGGAGATTGAATCTCGAGCAAATCTTAGAGAAGATAGTACTCAAAATGATAGAACATAGTAAGATCAGAACAAGCAATTACAGAGAAAATAGTTAGGTCTGGCTTCAGAATCCCAATGAAGTATTTAATTCGTTAACCTATAATGGTTTTAGGAAACCCTAGGTTAAATGAGAATCGACTCTAGTCGCAACTAGTATCACACATGAGGTGTGGGGATTAGGTTTCCTAGTTGCTAGAGTTCTCCCTTATATAGTCTTAAAATCAGGGTTTGCAATCAATGCTACCTTGGTAACAAATAATTCAATATTCACCATTAGATGAAAACCTGATTAGATTCTAGCTAATGCCTTTCAACCGTTAGATCGAACTTAGCTTTTACACACAAATGAAAAGTGACTTCATTTATATATGGGTAACCATACCTAAAAGTGTACACCTTGTTGTCTCAACAATAGTTAACCGAACTTAGCCATATTAACACTTTCATATAAACCTTGTTCATCTCAATCACAACTAGTTCAAATGACTCAAATAAAACTAGTTCTAGAGTTGTTCAATTATTTATATTCTCATAGAAGTATACAAGACACAATTGAAGCAAAATTGATTTTGATTCACTCGAATCAATTCATGAACATTATGGCCACGATTTTCAAAAGATTGCATTCCTAATTATATAAATGTATTAGTTCATGAAAAAACCGATTTTAGAACATAACCTACTCGAGTATGCAAACGAGTACGCATACCTAAGTAGCCGGACTTGGTCTGGGTTCGCCGGTATGCAAACGGGTACACATACGGTCGTACAACCAAACTCAGTTGAATTCCCGGATTTAAATTGTTATGCCAGTACACATACGTGTATGCATACTAAGTTCTCAGACTTCAACTATCAAACCAATACGCATACAAGTATGCACACTATGGTTTCCGGACTTGGAATAACTTGCAACAGTTAGCATACAAGTACACATACTGTGTTATATCCAATCAATGGTTAATTGTTCTAAACTCCATTTTAATCATTGAAACATTCTTGGAAGATGGGAATAGGTGTCTCACATAAACTATTAGCTTCAAAGCAATTTTCAATTGATCAATAGATCGATACGAAATATTCCAAGTCTACATCAAATGACTGTCTCACACAAATCGTGCAAGATGTTACCAAGTGATTTTCACATGAACATCTTTTGACTTTCATCAAGAATATAAGATGAACTTGGTTAAAGCGAAAGCTTACTAACACATATTTCGAGAAATATGTAAGCGAGTTAAACTCAGCTCGAAATATCAAATGTGTATAATATAAAGTCTATATAGCTATACGACTTTTGTCTCAATAGGAAATAGAATAAAAATAGAATTTTGAGTGATAGATGAGTTCAAGTCTCCACATACCTTTTGTTGATGAAGTCCACAAGCTCCCCTTAGTAGTTCTTTGTCTTTCATCGATGAACGTCGTGAAGTCAAAAGCTCAACTACACATTCTATCCTAATCTGATACATAGTTATAGTTTTGGCAACTAAACTTGACAAACAAGCTTGAGATACAAACGCTTGCGAGTTCGACCGAGCAGTGCTCTACCAATCTCCCCCTTTGTCAATTTTTGTGAAAAAACTATCAATACATATGGATTACAAAATAAATAAACTTTGTAGCTTCTCATCCAAATGCTTGATCTCCTTGGTTCTTCAATATTACTCAAAATCTTCGTCACTTCCAAGTACTCCAATTATTCTAAATGTGTTCAAATCAATATCATCGTTGTTGAAGATCCGTAGCTATAACAATGAGAAAATAATTGCTCTCAATCATTGTTATACAGTGTCATAGTATTATTACACATCATCAAAGTTCAATTGTATCACAACTTTGACAACAATACCTTGGTGATATGTATCACTCCCCCTTAGGAAATACTTCATCTCACATGAAAACCACTCCCCCTTACATA
This sequence comes from Papaver bracteatum, assembly GCA_023529315.1. Classification (NCBI taxonomy): domain Eukaryota; kingdom Viridiplantae; phylum Streptophyta; class Magnoliopsida; order Ranunculales; family Papaveraceae; genus Papaver; species Papaver bracteatum. The sequence goes on along the minus strand of JAJJWX010003032.1, from coordinate 80,062 downwards.
ATGATCCGTAAACCATATGTATATGTAGTGTGAAATACACATTAATTCTCCCCCTTTTTGTCAATATAAATTGTCAAATATACGAAAACTAGTGGTATCATAATGAAATTCTCATAAAGATACTTCATGACTAAAAGAGAACATATCAACTTTGTTTCGATGATTTCACATAGTCAAAACTTAGTGTATTCATCAAGGAATTTATAAAGATACAAGAAAATTTCTACAATATTCCATAGCCGCACTCCCCACAAAGATTTGGCAATTAAGCATGGGTTCAATTAATATCTCTCCCCCATAAAATGTCATTCCCGAAAGGAACAACAAGAGCGACCTTACTTTCACAAGAAAATAAGGATTTCTTTGGACATTAACAAATTACATGAGACATGAATTTGTATCCAGAAAACTCAATTAAACTAACCACAAGAGAGACAGAAAAAGAGGGGGTCCAAAAACCACACCCAATATTTTGTTCGGCAATCTAAATGGACAAACTCCAATATACTTTCAAGAGAATCAGCTAGACAGTCAGACTCAATCTATAGAAAAGTATATCAAAGAGTTATATCTCTATTTCTCAATTCAATCTGCAATCAAACATATATGAATTTGCGAGCCCGATTGAATAATAGAAATAACTTGGATGGTATCACAAACCAATATCCAAGTGTTAATCAATTCAATCAACAACCCAAAGGTCGGATTCAAGAACTGATTGAACTAAACACACAACTTGTGATATTTCTATTATATAACAAAATATAATGCGGAAAATAAATAACACAAACGCCATAAATTTTGTTAACGGGGAAATCGCAAATGCAGAAAAACCACGGGACCTAGTCCAGCTTTGAACACCATTGTATTAAGCCGTTACATATACTAGCTTACTACCAATGAACTTCGGACTGGAATGTAGTTGATCCCTAATCAATCTCACACCGATAAAGGTACAATTGCGCTCCTTACGTCTCTGAACCCCAACAGGATTCTACGCACTTGATTCCCTTAGCTGATGTCACCCAAAACTAAGAGTTGCTACCACCCAAAGTCAAAAAATTGATAAAAAAGTCTGTCTCACATAGAAAAGTCTATTGGAATAGATAAATCTGTCTCCCACAAAAATACATATGAGTTTTGTTCCGTCTTTTGATAAATCAAGGTGCACATGAACCAATGGATAAACCGGACTTATATTCCCGAAGAATAGTCTAGTATTATCAATCACCTCACAATAATCTTAATCGTACAGAAGCGAAACAAGATATTGTGGAATCACAAACGATGAGACGAAGATGTTTGTGACTACTTTTAATCTTACCCATCGAAGATAAATCTTAAGCAAATCATAACAAAGATAATACTCAATCACGATAGTAGAAGTAAGATCATAACACACAACTACAAAAAAAATATTTGGGTCTGGATTCACAATCCCAATGAAGTCTTCAAGTCGTTAACCTACAAGGTTTTGGAGAAAACCTAAGGTTAAAGGAGAATCCACTCTAGTCGCAACTAGTATCACACAGAAGGTATGGGGATTAGGTTTCCAAGTTGCTAGAGTTCTTCCTTATATAGTTTTCAAATCAGGGTTTGAAATCTAAGTTACCTTGGTAACAAAGCATTCAATATTTACCGTTAGATGAAAACCTGATTAGACTCAAGCTAATATGTTTCAACCGTTAGATCGAACTTAGTTTGTTATACACAAATAAAATGCATCTTCATTTAGGTTTGAGCAACCGTACCTAAATGTGTACACTAGCTTGGCTCAACAGTAGTTAACCAAAGTTAGCTATATGAACACTTCCATATCAACCTTATTCATCTTAACCACAACTAGTTCAAATGACTCAAATTAAACTAGTTATAGATTTGTTCAATTGCTATATTCTCATAAAAGTATACAAGAACACAATTGAAGCAAAATTGGTTTGATTCACTAGAATCAATTCATGAACATTATAGCCACGGTTTGCAAAAGATTGCATTCCTTATTATATAAATGTATTAGTTCATGTCACAACTGATTATAGAACTTTAACCACTCAAGTATGCAAACGAGTACGCAAACTTAAGTAACCGGACAAAGTTTGAGTTCGCCAGTATACGAACGGGTACGCATACCTCCAAACTCAGCAGAAATTCCCGGACCCAAACCTTACGCCAGTACGCATACTGGTATGTGTACTTAGGTACCCGGACTTTCACAAATCAACAGGTACGCATACATGTATGCATACTATGGTTCCCGGACATGGATTACATATATGCATCAACACATACTATGTTCAAATCCAATAATGGTTAAGTGTTCTAAACTCTATTTCAATCATTAAAATATTCTTAGAGGGTGACAATAGTTGTTTTCACGAACTATTAGCATCAAAGCAATTTTCAAGTTATTGAAATAATCATTACGAAACATTCCAAATCTATACAAAATGATTGTATCACACAAATCAGGTAAGATGTTACTCGGAGATTTTCACATGATCATCTTTTGACTTTCGTCAAGAATATAAGATGAACTTGGTCGAAGCAAAAGCTTACCAACACATATTTCAAGAAATATGTAAGCGAGTTAAACTCAACTCGAAATCTCAAATGTGCATAATCGAATACTATATAGCAATACGACTTTTGTCTCAATATAGGAGATAGAGTAGAAATAGATTTTCCAAGTGATAGATGAGTTTCAGTCTCCACATACCTTTTTTTGATGAAGTTCCACAAGCTCTCCTTAGTATTTCTTCGTATTCAAATGATGAACGTCGTGAAGTCTAATGATCAACTACACAATCTATCCTAGTCCAAGACATCACTATAAGTAGACTACAAATCAAGACTTATAGTTTGATCACTAACATTGACAAACAAGCTTGAGATAGCAATGCTTGCGAGTTCGACCGAGCAGTGCTCTAACAGACTCAATGATTAATTTAATCAGAAATTCTCAACATAAGAGAACTTACGGAACCATACAATACTTTCACATATAAGTGGATCAGGAAAAGATCAAGACATCAGAATATTCAAAGATTCATTATATTTTTCATCAATATTTGCATAATGACACAATAGACTTAATCTTTGTTATCAAAAATTCATTCTATTTTCCATCAATATTTGCATAATGACATAAGAGACTTAACTTTTGACACATATGGGACAATCATAGTTCACGGACGCAAACACTCACATCCCATAATATTATATGAAATATATAAAACAATTAAATATTAAATACTACAAAATCATCTTTCAAAAAATATTAGAAGAGAAGTACTCCAAGAATCCAAGTTCCCAAGTCCAAGAGAAGTGGTACAAGTGCGACGGAACAGAGCAAAACACTCAAAAAAAAAGAGTGGGGACAAAGACCAATCTTAGATCATCCAAATCTAGGATTTCTTATCATCATTTTAAAGAGAACTCAAATATGAAGAGTATGCAAAAAGAATGAGGTAATTCCTAGTTCGGATGAAGGAGTTATGGCCAAAACAAGTTTACCGAATATCGACGTCTACAGGCCAGTATGCATACCATTTTGCAAACGAAATTTCGTGACCTGAAGCAGTTTGCAAACGGGTTTGCGAACTAAAATCCCTGGATTTTGATTTTAAAAAATGGTATGCTTACCTGGTATGTGTACCATGAAGTCCAAACATCCCGAACTACTGTTTTCAAACCTAACCATTTAAGAACCTTAAACACAAATCAAGTTAGGTATAAATGAACGATAAGCAAGGTACATGGATCATTATAAGTACTCTAAGAAAAGAAAAGAAAAACACAAATCTTGCTCAATTTTATAGACATACCTTTTATAAGTATCCTATCGTGAATCCTACGGCTTTACCAAATATTCAATATCATACCTAACACAATATGTGCGCCCCAATTCTCGTGCTTCCCTCACAGTATACATAGCATGGCATTCCTTGGTGAGGATGCACTTACATCACACTCAAGTTGTGTTGAGGTGAGCAATATCTTGCTCCGCACAAGTGACCTTTGGATTATCATGAAAGAGATCGCTTTTAGAACCATTCACATCCAAATCCATCTTTCCAAAGAACTTTTTAAGTTCCAACATCATGGATACTGCCTTCTCCATAGTCATGGAATTTTATGGGAGATAATTCCTTTTCACACTGAAAACATCATTGAATTTCTTTGGTATCCACTTCTGAGTACGTTTAGAAACAATCAAAACCTTCTTCCCATTACTCTCTTCTAGAATTATCGAGAGAGAATTGGATTGACTACTCTTTTAGTCTTTCTCCGATAGGGAGAATCAGATCTTGTCTTCGTCTTTACGAAGTTATCCTTTTGATAACCATTACGATTGTGAAAAGGATTCGTATGGCATTTATAGGCAAATATAGGTTTATCACAATACTGATTCCTTTTCCTAAAGGTTGGATAGTTACAACCTGTAATGTTAAGGGAACTAACCTCAACATAAGATCTTGGTTTCACAACTTCTTGTGATTCCCAAACAAAAATATCATGAAGTTTCTCATTCCTTATACGAAAACGACATCTCCTTTCCAGGTGACCTTTGTCTCCGCAATAATGACAAATATAAGGAATGTTCTTACCCGGATTCATGTGAGATATCTTTGGAGGTTGATATACTTTGCTCTTTCGAACCTTAACTGTCGTTGAAGGAATTTTACTCTTGCCATCAGTGGAAACCTTTTGTTGAGAATAATTACTAGCCTTGACAAATTTTACCTCTTTGCTAGTACTTGGAGCATCTATTCCATTATCGCCCAATCCTCGTGTATCACGATGATTTTTACTTGCTCCTAGCATAGTGTTTAATTTGCTTGAACTAGTATTGAACTTTTTCAAGTCATCTTCCAACATCTTGATTTTATCAAGAGAAACAGCTAAATCAGCCTCAATGCATTTTTCTCGAGCGAGATAAGTGTTTTCTCTATCATCAAAACTTGTTTGCTGGAAGTTAATCCTTGCTTCAGTTTCTGCACGTTTCTCTTCCAACAAGAAGTATTTTTGATAAACATTATCACATTCAAGTGACTTTCTACTCAGGTTTTCCTCAGAATCTTTGAGGATCGATTCACAAGAGCGATTCAAAACATAAAAACCTTCGTAAATCCTTTTCAATTTTTTGTTTTCTCGACAGAGAGTAGTCAAAAAAGGTGTGACATGAGAAGTTGTCATCTTTTTCTTTTCCACCCGATTCAATAGCTTAACATACTCTGAGACTTCCTCATCAACATCTCTATTAATATTAGAGTCCCATTCGTCAGAGAGGTCATCCAATTGTTCTTCTAGGTGTGTTTCCCAGTTATCAATAGTTTCTCCATCAAGAGAATGTTTAGATATTGACTTAGATGTGACAGTTTTCTCAAGTGAATCCAAGCAGTGATAATCATCTAGTAATTTATGAACTGGTACGTTATTAGAGATAGACTCATCCATACTAACCAGATTCCTACAAACACATACTTATGAGGTCTTAGCATGTTTGTCTGCTTTGATACCAATTTAAAAAGCGGGGGTCTAACAACCACACCCAATATTTCGTTTTGCCAATCTGTATGGACTAACTCCAATATACTTCCAAGAGAATCAACTAGACAGTCGGACTCAATCAAGGAAAATACATCCAAGAGTTCAATATCTATTTCTCAATGTAATCATCAAATCAAACAGATAGAAATCCGCGAACCTAATTATTATGAGAAATAACTTGAACGGTACCAAATAGCAATGTTCAAGTGTCAATCAATTTATGTCAACAACCAAAGGTTGGATTATGTAATTCATTCAACTATGCAAAACCTGTGATATTTCAGTTATATAAAGAAATATAATGCATAAAAGAAATAACACAGACACCCGAAATTTTGTTAACGAGAAAAAACACAAACACAGAAAAACCCCAGGACCTAGTCCAGATTTGAACATTATACTATATTAAGTCTCTACAGACTCTAGCCTACTACAATTTAACTTCGGATTGGAATTTAGCTGAGCCCTAACCAATTTCACACTGATTAAGGTACATTAGTGCTCATTACGTCTCTGAATTCCAGCAGGATTATGCGCACTTGATTCTCTTAGATGATCTCACCCACAGCTAAGAGTTGCTACGACCCAAAGTAGAAGATTTGATAAACAAATCTGTTTTACATAGAAAAGTCTATTGAATAGATAAATCTGTCTACCACAGAAATACCTATGAGTTTTTGTTCTGTCTTTTTGTTAGAGCATTGCTCGGTCGAACTCGCATGCGTTGCTATCTCAAGCATGTTTGTCAAAATTAGTGATCAAAACTATCAAGTCTTTGATTTCTAGTCTACTATAGCTAAGGTCTCGGACTAGGATAGAAAGTTTAGTTGAGCTCAAGAACTCCATGGCGATCATCATACAAGACGAAGGACTACTCAAGGAACCAGTGGATCTTCATCGACTAAAAGGTATGTGGAGACTTGAGCTTATCTATCACTCAAAAGTCAATCTACTCTATATCCTATCTTGAGACAAAAGTCGTATTACTATATAGACTAAAAATATACACATATGATATTTCGAGCTGAGTATATCTCACTTATCTACTTCTCGAGATATGTGTTGGTAAAACTTTCGCTTTAGTCAAGTTCATCTTTACCTAGTGACGAAAGTCATGTTATGTTTTAATCATTTTGGAAATTGCTCTGACGAAAAATAGTTTGTGAATAACAACTATATAACACCCTCTGAGAATGTTTCAATGATTGAAATAAGAGTTTAGACAATATAACCATTGGAGGATATAAGCATTATTGTGGCAACATATATATATATATATATATAAGTCCTTAGTGTTTGAACCGAAGTTAGCGAACTTTGTTGATCAAGTGAAACCAGAGAAGTGCGTGAGCTTCATTCCGCGAACTCAATTTGCGAACTGGCGGAAGTTCTCGACCGAGAATTTCTGCTGGAGTTTTTGAACTCCATCCAGGAACTTAAGTCCACGAATCCAGTCCTCGAACTTGAGTAGGTTATGTCTAAAAACGATGTTTTTGAAATTATCTTAATAAACTAAGGAATGCTATTGCAAATCGTGGATTTATAGTTCATGAATTGATTCGAGTGAATCACATCGTTTTTGCTTCAATTGTGTATTATGTAGTACATACATACCTAAGCAATTGAACAACTCTCTAACTAGTTCATTTGAGTCATTTGGACTAGTTATGGTGAAGACGAATATGGTTGATATGAAAATTATCATTTGGCTAACCATTTGGTTAACTAAGTTGAACCAACTAATGTAGATGTTTGGGTACGGTTTTCACAAGCCTACAAACGTGTAGTACATGTGTGTATAACAAGCTATGTTTTCGATCTAACGGTTGATAAATATTAGCTTGTATCTAATCAGGTTTTCATCTAACGGTTAATATTGAATGCTTTGTTACTAAGATAACATTGATTGCAAACCCTGATTTGAAAGACTATATAAGGGAGAAATCTATCAACTGGGAAACCTAATCCCCACACATTCTATGTGATACTAGTTTACTAAGCTAGAGTTATTTCTCCTTTAACCTTTGGTTTTCTTCTTCTAAAACCAGATTAACGACTTAAAGACTTCATTGGGATTGTGAAGCCAGGCCGATAATACTTTTATCGTAGTTGTGTGACCAGATCTTGCATCTTTTATCGTATGAGTACAATTGTAATAATTGGCTTGAGATTTCTATCTCCGTTAGGTAAGATATAAAAGTAGTCACAAACACTTCGTCTCATCATTTGTGATTCCTCAATAATCTTCTTCGCTGCGTCGATTAAGTTTATTGTGAGGTGATTGATAAAAATGAGTTGTTCTTCTGAAATATAAGTCTTGTTTTATTGATTGGTTCATGTTCACCTTGATTTATAAAAATACGGAACAAAACTCATAGGTTTATTAGTGGGAGACGAATTTATCTATCCTTGTAGATTTTTTTGTGTGAGACAAATTTGTTTATTAAAGTCTTCGACTTTGGTTCGTAGCAACTCTTGGTTGTGGGTGAGATCATCTAAGGGAATCAAGTGTGCAGTATACTGCTGTGATTAGAGGCGTAGGAGCATAACTGTACCTTGGATCAGTGTGAGATTGCTTAGGGTTTAACCACATTCCTGACTGAAGTTAGCTTGGAGTAGGCTAGTGTCTGTAGCTGCTTAATACAATGTATGTTTAATTTGGACTAGGTCCCGGGGTTTTTATGCATTTGCGGTTTCCTCATTAACAAAATTCTGGTGTCTGTGTTATTTCTTTTCCGCATTATATTTCGTTATATAATTGAAATAATACAGGTTGTGCATTGTTATATCAACTAGAATATCCGACCTTATTGGTTGTTGATTTGAATTTATTGACACTTGGATATTGGTCTTTGGTACCATCCAAGTTATCTCTATTTAATAAAGACTCGCATATTATATTTGCTTGAGTAAATATCAAATTGAGAGATAGAGATAATAAACTCCTTGAGATATTTTATCTAGATTGAGTCTGATTGTCTAGTTGATTCTCTAGTAAAGTAATTCGGATTTTGTCCATACAGATTGCAAATAGAAATATTGGGTGTGGTTGTTAGACCCCCGCTTTTTCACTTTTTATAAATCAAGGTGAACATGAACCAATTGGTATGCCGGACTTATATTCCCGAAGAACAACCTAGTAATATCAATTACCTCACAATAATCTTAATTGTATGGTAGCGAAACAAGATATTATGGAATCACAAACAATGAGATGGAGATGTTTGTGACTACTTTTTATCTTACCTATCGGAGATTGAATATCGAGCAAATCTTAGAGAAGATGGTACTCAATACGATAAAACAAAGTAAGATCAGAACACGTAACTACAGAGAAAATAGTTGGGTCTGGCTTCAGAATCCCAATGAAGTCTTTAAGTCGTTAAACTATAATGGTTTTTGAAAAACCTAGGTTAAAGGAGAATCGACTCTAGTCGCAATTAGTATCACACAAGAGGTGTGGGGATTATGTTTACCAGTTGCTAGAGTTCACCCTTATATAGTCTTCAAATCAGGGTTTGCAATCAATGCTACCTTTGTAACAAAGCATTCAATATTCACCGTTAGATGAAAACCTGATTAGATTCAAGCTAATATCTTTCAACCATTAGATCAAACTTAGCTTGTTACACATAAATTAAAAGTGACTTCATTTAGATATGGGCAACCATACCTAAATGTGTACACCTTGTTGGCTCAACAATAGTTAACCGAAGTTATCCATAAGAACACTTTCATATAAACCTTGTTCATCTCAATCACAATTAGTTCAAATGACTCAAATGAAACTAGTTCTAGAGTTGTTCAATTTTTTATATTCTCATAGAAGTATACAAGACACAATTGAAGCAAAATCGATTTTGATTCACTCGAATTAATTCATGAACATTATAGCCAAGATTTTCAAAAGATTGCATTCCTTATTATATAAATGTATTAGTTCATGAACAAACCGATTTTAGAACATAACCTACTCAAGTATGCAAACGGGTACGCATAACTAAGTAGGCGGACTTGGTCTAGCTTCGTCAATATGCAAATGGGTATGCATACTGTCGTACAACCAAACTCAGTTGAATTCCCGGACTTGAACTGTTACACTGGTACGCATACGGGTATGCATACAAAGTTCTCTGACTTCAACTATCAAACTAGTACGCATACGGGTATGCAAACTATGGTTCCCGGACTTGAAATAACTTGCAATAGGTAGCATACAAGTACGCATACTGTGCTATATCCAATCAATGGTTAATTGTTATAAACTTCATTTTAATCATTGAAATATTCTCGGAAGATGGAAATAGCTGTCTCATACAAACTATTAGCTTCAAAGCAATTTTCAAGTGATCAATAGATCAATACGAAACATTACGCGTCTACATCAAATGACAATCTCACAAAAATCATGTAAGATGTTACCAGGTGATTTTCACATGATCATCTTTTTAATTTCGTCAAGAATATAAGATGAACTTGGTTAAAGAGAAAGCTTATCAACACATATTTCGAGAAATATGTAAGCTAGTTAAACTCAGCTCGAAATATCAAATGTGTATAATATAAAGTTTATATAGCTATACGACTTTTGTTTCAATAGGAGATATAATAGAAATAGACTTCTGAGTGATCGATGAGTTTAAGTCTCCACATACCTTTTGTTGATGAAGTTCCACAAGCTCCCCTTATTAGTTCTTCGTCTTCAATCGATGAACGTCGTGAAGTCTAAAGCTCAACAACACATTATATCCTTATCCGAGACATAGCTATAAGTAGACTAGAAACGAAGACTTATAGTTCTGGCAACTATACTTGACAAACAAGCTTGACATAGCAACGTTTACGAGTTCGACCGAGAAGTTCTCTAACACCATCAACACGTGCCTTCTATAACTTTTAGAGGTTCTCTATAGTAAGTTTTAACTCTTGAGTCAACCTCTCAATATCAGCTTTTGCCTTCTCGACCGCCTCCTTACCAGAAAATGTGCCTGCCAGACTCAGCTTCTTTTGTGCACCTGCAAGAAAGTCACACAATCATCCGATATCCATCCTAGCCGCCTCAGCCTAATCCAAAGATGTATTCCAATCCTGGAGCACTACATCAGAAATATCTTGGCAGACACCTTCTCTTCCAAGGACCGATACCCGCCGTAATGGACCACGAAGAATTGACTGAATTTCTTGCATATTTTGGAATACAAGTCAGCATAGTGGGAAGGAACCGTAAAACCTCCGACACATTCGTAATTAAGACGAATTCAGTCGAACTTGAAATCAAAGAAAGATCCGGTATTTGGATATTCAGTGTCATTATCTTGTGCAACAATAACTGTGTCAAAGGGAATACTTCCATTACTCGAGGACGGGGAAGGTGTTTCATCAAATACGACAATCATGGTAATTTTCGAAGCTTCTTCTGAAGACTCATTTTTCTGCCCCAAGATGCATTTGTGACGAAGTGTAGAGGCATCGAAATTAACAACAATCCAAGCAGAAAGTGAAAGCATTTTCTTCTCGAGGGAAATTACTCTCAAATTCGGCGAGATGATAAATGATCATTATGAAGAATACCACGTACGGCGCCAGGGATCTCTATAAAAATCTACGAAGAAAGAGAAAGTTGTAATTCCTAAAATATTCTATACCGCGCCGTGACATGTGTCTTCCTGCCAACACGATAGAAAGGGACACTTATACCAAAGACGACATGAATATCTAAGGATTGCTTGAGACTTTCCATCGAAGGAAGGGAAGAACGATAACGAGGGACCAATTGATCGAATCTTATCTGTCGAGTGCCTCTGTCAGTGTTATAGCTATGTATTAAAACCTATTTATTCCAAGAGCAGGAAGGTATCCCGGGACGTAGATATGCATAAAAGTAGCTTGACCAATTGTGACGATGTTGCCCTACTTTGTCAATCCAAAAATAATAGTGTCACATAACACTGCGAAGGTTGATGGAGCCCGTATGTTCCGGAATCTAGAACCCCAAGGCCTAAAATTCACTTTTGCTTTATTATCCATCACGCTAATAAGGTCCACATGAGAAAGCTTTCCACCACACCAACCGAGCATTCTGGAATATTTAACCTACGAATCTGGGTAAGAAGCCTGGACCTTAGGTGCATATTCAGGAAAATTCTCCCACAACTAGGCTTGCAGAAACATAACAGGAATGAAGGACTCAATCACAACACGTCCGTTAGAAGCTCTCATATCTCTTACAAGCGTGCCTAAATGAGAATACAAAGAGCCCAAAAATATTTTGCCAACTATGAGAACTCTTCCCTACGCCTGAGCCATAGTGAGAGGAACGACTGACGACTTCAACTGATCTCCAAGAAAATCTTCAAATATATCCCTGGATAACTAGAGTGTAAGGAATGCAGCTATATACAAAGGATGATCAATCACAAAATCTTTAGAGCCTCTCTTGGTACGCCAATAATTGATCCCTGCTTGAAGGATGATCTTGAACTTGCTGCAACTCTTCTATCTTTGTTGTCAGGATAGTAGTAATGTTGATATATTCGTCAGGATATTCGGTAGGGATATTTCCTATCACAAGTAATTGCAACAAAGAGTTCAAATCTTTCAGCGTAATTATCAATTCACCCCATGTACACATTGTCGAATTGATTGGTGCACACCATCGAAGAATGAATGCAAGCAAGCCTCTCATATCCTTGGTGAATTCCAATATCTCAAATACTCTTAGAGAAGAATCTGGGCGTTATCCAGGTGTTGTCTCACCCCAGGGTGACTTAACATATCTCTCTACCATTCTGTCCAATCAGGTGAAAGAGATTGGGAAACCTTGAAATTAATGGGAGATGGTTCATATTTTTCTCTTTGCAAGCAAAACCTAACAATGTCTCTTGGATAAGTACTTTGGAATCCATTCTCATTGTTAGATTCCATAATGCAACAGGCAGCATTATCCGAAAGGTTTGTTTTATCTATAATGCCTTCAAACAAGTTGTCACAATAAATGGAAACGATCTCTAGAGTAGATGTACTAATATCTTCGTGAGCAGGGTTCATCACAACGTTATTTCCATGATTATCATGCATCGCAGAAGATTCACGTGAAAACATCTAAAAAAGTCGTTATTTGAGCACAAACCCTAATATGCGTTACTGCCAAACCCTAATTTGCATTACTTATGGTGAAACGAAGGACACAGATTCAAGAGGTGCTAATAAAGAACTACTGAGTTCTCGCCTGGATGAAATTCTCTTGAGAATTAAGGAGGCACTAATGGAAAATTAGCTCATCGACAAATCTATATATATACGCACGCGTATATGAAATATTTCTGATTGGATTAGGAAAGGTCGATTTGAGCAAAGGGGTGGTCGGCCGAACCGCGTGAGCTCACGCGGGATCGCACCCTAGCCAGTATGAAGATATGCCGCACCTATAACATGCTATTGCATCACTGCTATTGCTTATAAATTTTGGGATCATGTGATATTTGTATCACCATCTGATGTTTACCATGCAACACGCCATTGTTTCGCTCTAACCAGGGGATTAATGTTGATGGTGAGTTTTTAACAAGGGAATTTGTAGTAATTTATCCTTGATCTAGTTCTATAAATAATCCCTGGCACGACATCATGATTATTGAATATGCATAAATGTAATTTGTATTCGGAAAGAGAATCAATAAGCTGTATTCATTTAATGGGCTCAACATTCCTCAACCTATTTTGAAAGTGTATACGTATGCCAATTTTCAGGGCTTTCCCCAGCAGAAACCTAGTTGTTTCATGTACGCCAATATACATGTCTTTTATGTCATATAATGGCATTATTTATATTCAAAATAGGATTAGACGCCATTCTTGAATTAATGAGTTATTAAGAATATTATGCTTAGTACATAGTCATATCAGTATCACCTGAAGTCGCAAAACTCCCATGTCCGAGTTCTTTGAACGTACTATAACGGCATTATTGTATTCAAAGTTTGCACTAAAATGGCATTATGTTTCCAAATTTAAACCTGACATGTTGTCTTAAACTGAAATTCTAGATTAAATTTGTATGATGATCACATCATGAGCACCGCAGAATATTAGTTAGGCATGGCCAAGCCCCTGGCGTATACATCATATCTCATAAAGTACCCTATCCAAACATGTCTAAGTCCATGGAATAGCTATTGTGTCTTACAACGCTTTGGCCAAGAAAAATGGACTAATAGTTCGGAGGAAATCATCTCAAAACAATTGTCTAAGTCCATAACACAATTTGGCAAAATATGGCCAGTGGCATATCCGCAATTGCACCACATCATAAGCCGTAGCACCATGCAACACGCTATTCGAGGTATTGGCAGCTTATTCCAAGGACATGGCACCATGCCACGCGATATTCACGGCCTTGGAAGCTTAGGCCAAGACCATGACACCATGCCACACGATATTTACGGCTTTGGCAGCTTAGTCTAAGGCCATAACACATATTCGTGCGTCATTCTCGGCCTTGGAACCTATCCGTGCATCATTATCGGCCTTGGAAGCTTAGGCCAAGGCCGTAACACCTATCCGTGCGTTATTCTCGGCCTTGACAGCTTAGTCCAAGGCTGTGGCACCTATGCCGTGTGTTATTCTCGGCCTTGTAATCTTAGGCCAAGGTCGTGGCACCTAGAAGTGCGTCATTATCGACCTTGGCAGCTTCGGCCAAGGCCGTTGCACCTAACATCGCCTAATTCTCGGCCTTGTCATCTTAAGCCAAGGCCGTAGCACCTAGCCGCACGTCATTCGGCCTTGGAAGATTAGGCCAAGGCCATGGCACCATGCCATGCGCTATTCTCGGCCATCGCATCTTAGGCCGAGGTTATGGCACTATGCTGCGTGCCAATCTCGACCATCATAGTTGTGGCCGAAGCCATGGAAAGACTCTGTGCGCTATTTTCGGACATGAAAAATTATGCCGCAACAAGGCACGATTGCGCCTTTAACATATGGCATACCAATGGCTACGATTTAGCCTAAGTAAGATGAGATCTACGATTCATCAAAAATACCTAAGAAATATCAAAATACATCACATGGGGGATTATTCATGGGATATTGGTCTGGTGGTCTACGACAACATGCAGCGTGGCAACACCCCGTGTGAAAGTTAGAGTAGTGGTGATGGTTGAAAACGGTTGGAGAGATCATGTATTCGCGAGAAAAGGAGTTTCCAGAAACGTTCCTAGTTTATCTCACATGATACCAATATTCTCCATCTCTCCACAACCTCACTACCTCCACTACTCACAATATTGGCATTGCGTATTCTAAACTAATATAAATAGGCCACTTAGCATATTCAGAAAATAACAAGCTTGGATACCCTAAAAGCTCTGTATTCTTCCTAGTTTTCAATACCCAACACACACACAATTCAATATCATTGCCAATTTCTTAAACTTTTTTGCTTCCCTCCCATAAGATCAACCATCTCCCCCTTTATCGTTACCGAAGCATGACGAAATGAGTGCTATTGTGGTTTAGGCTTGTCCTGTTCAATTTTGATTTTCGAACATAAAAAGAAGGTACCACAGCGATGCATTTGTTTTTCCTGGAAGTAATTTTTAGCTACTAACAACAATATATGAAAGCGACAAAAATAGACATCCTATAGTTCATTATCTTAACAAATTCAAAACACTTATATACATGGAGACCCTTGATTTGATCTGGCTCGATCAATTCATTCCACCATTGCATGTTGGGCTCGTATTTTTTTAATCATTCCTTAGTGAACCCCGGGTTATCATGAAACATACACAGTGGATGTAATGGACAATCTTCTCGTAGCCTAAGACCTATAAAATGTAAGTTGTTGTGGTTGACTATAACAATTCATCCGTCCTTAAACGCTTAATCCCAAATGGTTTTCTTTGGTGTGAAAGTAAAATATGCTCCCTGACCAAAATAATGAACAACGTAACTCCACGTATCCTCCAAGAGATGACCACATAGTGGCATGCTCATCTAATACTTGTTGGTAATTGGTCCATTCTCCTTTGTCCCTTGTATTTGAGAAATATTTTCATCGAATTTTACTTTTTTACTTTCTCTTTCATATGAAGCAATAAGAAGTTGACTCTTGTACACAATCGTGAGCTTATGCCTAAGCCGACCACAAAATGATGATCGTAAAAATATACTTACTTATCACAAGTTCAGAGAAGAGTTAGATGATTTAGAGGTGTTCTATATACTTATTGCTAAGGAGTTTCCAACATATGATTTTGTGACATCGCTAGTCAAACCAACTATCGAAAAATTTCAAGATGGTTTTCCTACCTATTTACCAGATACATTACGAGTCTACGACCATTAAGAGAAGGGCAACACCAAATTGATCTAGTACCCGATTCAAGTCAACCCAACAAAGCTCACTACCGAATGAGTCCCAAAGAACATGAAGAATTATGTCATCAAGTTGAACATCTCTTAGCCACAAGTTTTATAAGAACGAGTCTTAGCCCTTGTGTGGCATCGTCCTTGTTAGTACCAAAGAAACATGGTTCATGGTGTATGTGTGTGGATAGTAAGGCAACCAATAAAATCACCTTGAAGTACCGATTTCTGATACCTCGTTTGGACGACTTGCTTAATCAATTAAGTGGATCATGTGTTTTTAACCAACTTGATCTTAAAAGTAGGTATCACCAAATTCGTATCAAGGAGGGAGATGAATGGAGGACCGCTTTCAAGACAAAAGAATGATTGCATGAATGGATGGTTATGCCATTTGGGCTCTCAAATGCTCCAAGTATATTTATGAGAATAATGAATCAAGGACTCCTGCTATTGATTGGGAAGTGTGTGGTTTATGCTTTAGTGACATACTTGTTTATAATTTCAATATGGAATCTCATGTGTCACATTCGTGAGGTTCTTATGGTTTTGCGGGCACAAATTTTTTATGCTACCATGAAGAAGTGAGCATTCATGACCGATAAAATTTTGGTTCTCTGCTATGTGATTAGTAAGGATGGAATTTCGATAGCTGAAAATAAAATAAGATAATAAGGAATTAGTTCAAGCCAAAAACTTTGTGTGATATTCGAAATTTTTACGGCTTAGCTTCTTTCCACAAAAATAAAATAAATTATCGTTAATTTTTTTAAATGCTCCAAGTGTCACATATACTTGCACTATTATTTTGTTACTAATATAAATTTCGCCCAAGCACCTTTGGGGTATTGGTCCAAATGGGACGATTAATGTCCTAATCTTACTTGTTAGTTGTTATCTTATCACTTTATTTAATTTATGCACGCCTTTTTCCATCTGTAAAAGGAGAAAAAAAAAAACACACCCTTGACATATTTTTGTATGAGTTGAAATTCAAATCAAAACTAATATAACCTATACTTTGAACGGATAAAGCTTCCCTTCTACTTTGATGTTGAATAATTAAATTTCCAGATTGATAAAGACAAAAGAAAAAGGAAAAAAAATCACCTGACTAAAGATTATACTTTTGTGAAGCAGCGATGATTGACTGCATTACTTTATGTCAGCTTCGTAGGAAATTTACCACCACCAATGATACTATATATTATATACTGAATACTAATATTTGCAACATGTATCAATTGTGTGTGTGTGGTGAGAGAGAGATGGGGAGATGGAGGAAGTGAAGCTGTACGGTATGTGGGCAAGCCCTTATGCGAAAAGAGTTGAAATGGCACTAAAAATGAAGGGCATACCGTATGAATACATTGAAGAAGATCTAATGAACAAGAGCGAGAAACTCCTAAGTTGCAACCCTGTCTATAAGAAAATCCCAGTACTTGTTCATCGTGAAAAGCCTGTGTCTGAATCACTCATAATTCTTGAGTACATCGATGAGACTTGGAACTGCCCACCTTTACTCCTTCCTAAGGATTCTTTCCAGCGAGCCAAGGTTCGGTTTTGGACCAACTTCATCGACCAGCAGGTAAGATCATTTTTTGGTCCTACAATTTTCTTAATTACACGTAGTAATAACATATGCATACTCGAGTTGAAATATATTCAATTGACACTCTAAAATCGCTAAATACAGATGATTCCATTGATACGAGAAATATACAAGTTTGAAGGTGAACAACAAGATAAATTCGTCAAAGAATTCTCCAAAATGTTGAAGCTTTTTGAAGAGGGTGTGGAGAAAGACTTCTTCTCAAGCGGAACTGTCGATTTCTGTGGTGGTGAGAGCCCAGGATTACTAGATATCGTTTTCTGTTCAGTTTTTGGAATTCACAAAGGCGACGGATCTAGTGGTGTCAGCGAATTTGAGATGGATACTAATCCTTTGTTGTTCAAATGGCTGAATTCTCTAAGGGACCTTCCTGTAGTTAAAGAGATATCACCTCCTCATGAAGCGTTCAGTGCATTACTCAAACAGTTCCGAGCCATTTCCCTTCGATCATCATCACAGACCTAAGCTATATACTACAGTATATATTTTCTAAGATTTTAAGTATTATGAAACTGTACTACGTTGAACTACTAGTTTGCATTGAGAATAAGCACTGTTTGTCTGTAATTAGATTCTGATTATATATATGCATAAAATCGTACTATGTGTTTGTGTTTGCTATGTAATAACAACCACAACCACAACTACCTAAACCGAACCGACTACTCCCGGTCCATAGTCCAGTGATCCAACCATTTTACGAATGATAAAACGGTGGGTCCCGGAAAAAGTGATTCCTTTCCTCCCTTAGCTTGCGCCCTGGAGGCAGGCTCGGACACAACCCAGGTTTTTCTTAGACGTTGACTAAATAAAAAAAACATTTCCAGAAAAATAAAAAAAACCCCTAAATTTGTATAACTGGTTTTGAGATGGCCAAAAAACTAGAGCTCCATTGATAGGCAAAACCAAATTAATGGCGATCTCAACTGTAGAAGAAGATTGCAGTGAGTCTTCAACTGAAATTCCATTACTTGAAGAGAGATCAAGTGTGATAGAAGGTGTAGTAAATTACAATGGAGAGAAAGTAATAAATAGATCAAAATATGGTGGATGGAAATCAGCTTCGTTCATAATTGGTGTTGAAATTGCTGAAAGATTTGCTTATTATGGCATTTCATCGAATCTAATAACATATCTAACTGGTCCACTTCATCAATCAACTGTTGTTGCTGCAGAGAATGTTAATATTTGGTCTGGTGTTGCTTCATTACTTCCTTTACTTGGTGCTTTTGTTGCTGATTCATATCTCGGGAGGTTTCATACGATTCTCTTCTCTTCTCTCCTTTACCTCCTGGTAAATTCAACTCTCAAATTTCTTTTTCTTTTTTTCCGTTGAAATTTCTGATATCTGAATCCATTTCTGTCATAGTTGTATTTCTGCTCAAACGAATGGCTTGTCGGTTATGTAAGCCCGACATCTAGTTGAATGATTGTAGTTGTAAAACTGGAATATTGAGTTCTTAGAAGTTTAATTAAGTTGGATGAGTTTGCAGGGGCTTGGATTGTTGACAATGTCGGCTTCATTAGTAACTCTAACAGATTGCGAGAAGGATACGTCTTGTTCTTCGTCTAATTTACAAGTGATTTTCTTCTTTTCATCTCTCTATTTGGTGGCAATTGCTCAAGGTGGGCATAAACCATGTGTTCAAGCTTTTGGAGCTGATCAATTTGATAGGCATGACCCAGAAGAATTTAAATCTAAGAGTTCCTTTTTTAATTGGTGGTACTTTGGAGTTTACGGTGGTACGGCCGTTTCACTTTCATTTTTGAATTACATTCAGGATAACTTGAATTGGGTTCTTGGTTTTGGGATTCCTTTGGTTTCTATGGCAATAGCACTTGTTATTTTCTTGCTTGGGATGAGGAGTTATCGGTATGGTTTTACAGATGATAAGAGAAGCCCTATTGTGAGAGTTGGTCAAGTGTTTGTTGTGGCTGCAAGGAATTGGAGAGTTACTACTCCTGCTCTTGTAGAGGAAGGGTACCAAATGACATTGAATCGCGTTGGTTCTCACCAATTCAGGTAAGGTACATATTGGTGGATCATTTTAAGTGATGTTTAAGTGTGTTGATTTTTGGGGAGGATGAGCTTAAATCATGCGGCGACGTTATCACCAAAAGTTAAAAACTTGGATCATCCCCTTCTGGTGACCTTACATGAAAATTGCTTTTAAATTTTTTCGGGCTCTGCAACCTGTAGTGACAAGTATCCTTCACGCTAATATTGGAACAGTTGTTAAAACTTAAAACACCAACTCTTCTTGTCTCTCCAGCACTAGCTCTTATTTTCCGAACAATTAGAAAAATGATGTCCTATTAGCAAATTTTGATTTTGCTTGTCAAGACGTCCAAAGTGTCGTACATACATAAGTTTCTCTGGCAAATTGTAGTAAGTAAATTAGCTGTTGTGTTTGTTGTGCAGGTTCCTTCACAAAGCTCTGATTCCTACAACAGGTGATTCTGGTTGCGATCAAAATGGATGTAGCATCACACAGGTGGAAGAAGCCAAGGTGGTACTACGGTTGGTTCCCATATGGATTGCATGTTTGATGTATGCAGTGGTATTTGCACAATCCTCGACCTTCTTCACCAAGCAAGGTAGTACCATGGATAGATCAATAGGATCAAACTTCGAAATACCAGCTGCATCACTTCAGACCCTTGTAAGCTTATCAATTGTTCTCTTCATTCCTATATATGACCGTGTCTTGGTTCCTATTGGAAGAGTTTTAACCGGAAAGCCATCTGGGATAACAATGCTTCAGAGAATTGGATGTGGGATGTTTATATCTGTGATCTCCATGGTTGTTGCAGCTATAATTGAGAAGAAAAGGCTTCAAACTGCTATTGATTCTGGGTTGATCGACATGCCGAAAGCAACTGTTCCCATGAGTGTATGGTGGTTGGCCCCTCAATATGTTCTGTTTGGAATTTCTGATGTTTTCACAATGGTTGGTCTACAAGAATTCTTCTACGATCAAGTGCCAGACGGGTTGAGGAGTGTTGGTCTCTCTCTATACCTAAGCATTTTCGGTATTGGGCACTTCCTTAGTGGATTCCTCATCTCTACTATTGAAAATGTAACTGGTGGGAGTGGTCAAGATAGTTGGTTTTCCAACAACCTTAATCGGGCTCATCTTGATTATTACTACTGGCTTCTTGCTGGATTTGGCATAATCGAGTTTGCAGCCTACATGTATTTTTCAAAATCATATTTGTATAATACAGGAGCTTCCAAGTAAGGCATAGGTACTAATGCACATATTTGTAATGTATACAGGGGATTAAGTAAAACACTTCTTGCATTTACAGCTTACCTTTTGTAGATATACGATTTTGAAATATATATAAAGCTGATCAATTCCAATGCACTAAGTCCTGCAAGAAGCCAATAGAAGAAGTCGATGTGCGCTCGGTTGAGGTTGTCTGAAAACCAACTATATCGTCCACTTCCACTAGTTACCTTGTCTAATATGGAAATTAAGAATCCACTAAGAAAATGCCCCATACCAAAGATACTCGAGTAAAGGCCGAGACCAACACTCCTTAACTCATTGGGCACTTGATCATAAAAGAACTCTTGCATACCGATAAAGAATACATTAGCAGTATCCTGCATTATGTACTGAGGGACCAACCACCAGATACTCATAGGAACTGTTGCTTCAGGCATGTCAATTAATCCAGAATCTAAAGCCATTTGAAGCCTAGTCTTCTCGACTATAGCTGCTACTACCAGAGATGCAATAGATATAAACATGCCACAACCAGTTCTTTGAAGCATTGTTATGCCACTGGGTTTACCTGTGACAGTTCTAGCCAAAGGAACAAACACGCGGTCGTAAAATACGATGGAAAAAACAACAGCAACACTACTGAAGATTCTCATTGAGGCAGATGGTATCTCAAAATCTCTTCCTATTTTTCTGTTCATTGTATTCCCTTGCTTGATGCAAAATGTTGTAGACTGAGCACTAACAGTTCCGTATACAACACATACGACCCACACTGGAACCAACCGTATTGCAGCCTTTGCCTCCTCTACTTGATCTGCCGTACATGTTACAAGATATTTTCTTGAACTGTCATTCGATATGTCAATCAAAGCTTTGTCCAAAAACCTATACAATGTTGTGCTCGGTATAAGAAATTTACAACATATTGTAGTCAATAGAAACATATAGTTCTATGTGTAAGCTATGTGCAATAGTGCATAAAATTGAAGGAAAGGGTTCATTTCTCTTACTTGAATTGGTTATGTGACCCAGGAAGTTTGACTGTGTCCCCATGTACATAACCCGAGGATGGGGTCTTTCTCCAGTTTTTGGCAGCTGCAATGAACACTCTGGTTATCCTTACTAACGGGTTTTGCTTCTTCTGACTCACACTATAACGATATGTTTTTGTTCGGAGGAGGAAAACGATTATTGCTGCCACCATTACAATGCACGGAATGCCAAATCCTAAACCCCATCCCATATTGTCTTGTATGTAGTTCAGAGTCAAGTGAGAAATGCCGCTACCAAGAATTAACCCTAAGAACCACCAATTGAAGAATGAGCTCTTTGACTTGCATTCTCCAGAGTCTTTTCCATCAAATTGGTCAGCCCCAAAAGCTTGTGCGCAAGAATTGCATCCAGCTCTTCCAATTGCCATTATATACAATGAACAAAAGAAGAAGCCCAGTTGATAAGAAGTCAGAGAACTGAAAAATGAACTGTTGTCGTTGTAGTTCAGAGATCTTATAAGAGAAGGAAGCATAACCGATAAAGTTAACAATCCTAGTCCCTACCGTATCAAAATAGTGTAGTTAGTAATAGCTCGAATTCCAACTGAAGCAGTAGGATTTTCAACATCAACTATAGAATTAAGAAACCAGAGAGAAAATTACCAGTATGTAAATGAATCCAGAGATTAAGATGGTACGAAATCGACCAAGATAAGAGTCGGCAATGAAGGCGCTGAGGAAAGGTAGCAGCGATTCAACTCCCCCCCAGACATTGATGTTTTCGGCCGCAGTGACTGTTGATTGGCCTAGTGGCCCGGTGAGATAGGATATGAGATTTGATGAGATTCCCCAGTAAGTAAAGCTATCTGCGATATCAATTGCAATTATAGAATAAGCAGATTTCCATCCTCCATATTTTGATCTATCATACACTCTTTCTCCTCTGTAATCCACCACACCCTCAACAGCATCACTACCACTACTACGATTAGTTATTAGCAAAGGCTCTTCGAGTTCATGATCATTGTTCCCATCAACAACACCTGATAAGATGGCCATGGATTTTTCTTGCTATCGATTTTGGTCTCAGTTACATGGACGGCCGGAGAATCTTGATTTTTCTATTGTGTAATAGTAATAGACTTTTTCGACATTATTGGAGCATATATGAAGTTAGTGGGAAGAGACTTTAATATAGTAGTTTCCATTTTCAAAAGTTTCTATTTGCAAGAAATATCTAAATAGTCGTTAATTAATCAAAAAAAAGTCGTGTATCATCCGAAATTCCATATTGCGTGCAGAATTCCGGTTCCGGTGAATTGTCTCATGTGCACCAGTGAAGCCTTAAAAAAGAGTAATTTCTTGCAAAACAAAATTATCAGACGAATCTAAGTTATTTGAAAATCAAGATCGTGGTAGCGAACAGATTGAATCATTCTTCGAGTCTTGTTCTTTATCTACAGTACAAGTGATTTTCTTCTTTGTCATTTCTCTATTTGGTGGAAATCGTTTAAGGTGGGCAAATTACCATGAGGGTCAAAATAGACGTGATAGCTGGCCGGCCAATTTGGCATTACATCAGGGAAACTTGGAGACTTAAAATCCTTAAAAACTAGGCACCAAGTAAAACGCAAGTACATACTTAGCCTTGTTCTGTGCTTGCTTTGCTTTTAAAGGCTCTGGCATTTCTCTGAAGTCATGTACTCCAACAAATGACCACATAAACCATATTCAAAAGACGGCTGCTTTGAAGAATGAATGTGACTCTAGGAAAATGACATGGTAATCAAATCCTAAGTTCTCATTCTTTAATTGGTGGTACTTAAGTTACAGATAATTGATACTCAGGGACAGTTGGAGATTACACCGCCTAATTTGTTTTTAACCGATTATATACAGAATGTTGCGAAAGATCATTTCATTTACAGCTTACCTCTTGTAAATATACGATTTTGAAACATATATGAATGTAAGCAATTCAAATGCACTCAGTCCTGCAAGAAGCCAATAGAAGAAGTCGATGTGCGCTCGGTTGAGGTTGTCTGAAAACCAACTATATCGTCCACTTCCACTAGTGAACTTATCTACTATGGAGATTAAGAATCCACTAAGAAAATGCCCCATACCCAAGATACTCGAGTAAAGACCGAGACCGACACTCCTTAACTCATTTGGCACTTGATCATAAAAGAACTCTTGCATGCCAATTAGAGCGAATATATCAGAAGTATCCTGCAGTATGTACTGAGGGACCAACCACCAGATACTCATAGGAACTGTTGCTTGAGGCATGTCAATCAATCCATTATCTAAAGCTATTCGAAGCCTTGTCTTCTCTACTATAGCTGCTACCACCATAGATATTGCATTTATAAACATGCCACAACCAATTCGTTGAAGCATCGTTATGCCAGTGGGGTTACCTGTAAAACTTCTAGCCAAAGGAACAAACACACGGTCGTAAAATACAACGGAAAAAACAACAGCGACACTACCGAAGATTCTCATTGATGCAGATGGTATCTCAAAGTCTCTTCCTATTTTCCTGTTCATTGTGTTTCCTTGTTTGATGCAAAAGGTTGTAGATTGGGCAACAGCAATTCCATATATTAAACATGTGAGCCATATTGGAACCAAACGTATTGCAGCCTTTGCCTCCTCTACTTGATCCGCGGTACATTTTATATCATTTTTTCTCAAACTGTCGTTTGATATGTCAATCAAAGCTTTGTCCAAAAACCTATATTATGTTGCGGTGTAAGAAATTTATATTGATGCAATAGAACAATAATGCAGAAAAGATTTATGAAAATGATTTGCTTTTCTTACCTGAATTGGTTAACCCCAGGGGTTTTGATTGTGTCCTCCTGTAGGCAACCCAAGGATGCAGTCTTTCTCCAGTTTTTGGCAGCTGCAATGAACACTCCGGTTATACTTAGTAATGGGTTTTGCTTCTTCTCGCTCACACTATAACGATATGTTTTTGTTCGGAGGAGGAAAACGACTAATGCTACCACCACCACAATGCACGGAATGCCAAATCCTAAACCCCATCCCATATTGTCTTGTATGTAGTTCAGAGTCAAGTGAGAAATGCCGCTACCAAAAATTAATCCTAAGAACCACCAATTGAAGAATGAGCTCTTGGACTTGCATTCTTTAGGGTCTCGTCCATCAAATTGGTCAGCCCCAAAAGCTTGTGCACAAGACTTGCATCCAGATCTTCCAATTGCCATGATATACAATGAACAGAAGAAGAAGACGAGTTGATAAGAAGTCGTAGAACTGAAAAAGAAACTGTTGTCATTGTAGTTCAGAGAGCTTATTAGAGAAGGAAGCACAACCGATAAGGATAACAATCCGAGTCCCTACAATATAAAAATAGTGAAATTACTAATGATTTCCACAGATAATGCTTCAATTGTTTGTTTAATCTTGTAAGATGAGCAAAAAATTTGGTAGACAGCAGCAAACTCCAACTGAAGCAGGATTTGAAGCAAGTAGGATTTTCACCATAAAACTATAGAAAGAGAAAATTACCAGCATGTAAATGAACCCAGAAATTAAAATGGTACGAAATCGACCAAGATAAGAGTCGGCAACGAAGGCGCTGAGGAAAGGTAGCAGCGATACAACTCCGCCCCAGATGTTGATGTTTTCGGCCGCTGTGACTGTGGATTGACCTAGTGGTCCGGTGAGATAGGATATGAGATTTGAAGAGATTCCAAAGTAAGTAAAACTATCTGCGATATCAATTGCAATTATGGAATAAGCAGATTTCCATCCTCCATATCTTGATCTATCATACACTTTTCCTCCTCTGTAATCCACCACACCTTCCACAGCATCACTACTTCCAAGGTTTCTGCCTTCTCCATGATCACTACTACTACTGGTAGTTATTAGCAAAGGCTCTCCGTGTTCATAATCATTGTTCCCATCAACAACACCTGATAAGATGGCCATGAATTTTTATTGCTATCGATCTTGGTCTAGGAGAATATTGATTTTTCTATTACCTAATACTTTTTTCGAATTTATTGGAGCATATCAAGTTAGTGGCGAGACTTTAATATAGTTTTCATTTTCAAAGATAATTTTTTTTGTCCACTCCTTACTAGTGGTGTAAGTGTCCTCAGCTATATATCCCTTTGATTAGTTTACAGTAAAAAAAAAAAAAATTATAACAAAGAAAACCCGACTCACAGCGACCCTACAGTAACAGAAGAAGAGAAGAGAGGATCAAGACCATTAATAGAGATCCAAATATGGATTTACAAGCAGTGCCTTTATAAGATCACTTTCATCCATCATACAGTATACGTCGAGAGTTGAGAGTAGACTCAGCTCTCAAAGATGTTAAGCAATCCAATTTGAGAAAATGGCTTAAACTTGAGTGGCTGCTCTTCATCGAGCATCTCCTTGGGAGCCTCTACTAGTTTTCAGCTAATTGTGAACAAGCCGATCGAGTATCTTGTAGTTACCTTGTAGTGTCTCCTTCTATCACAACACGATGAATAGGGCACTGCAATCTACCATTGCTCCACGCCTTCATTAGAATCATGCATCAATATATTAAGCTGGCTATAGGTGAAGGTTCAAACTAAAACTGGCTTTCTAGCCACACCAAATGTGGTTAAGCACAAAAAAAATTGTTTCCTACTCGGGGTTTAATAGTTCCAGGGAAGGTTGGATGATGGCCGATGACCCAATGCGAATTGTCAAGTATGCATATTCACAAATCTACAGAAAAACTAAAATTAGAGAGCAAACAGTAATCATTAGTTAATCCAAATTCCCGGTACCTCTTTATGTAAGCTACAGCATCAAAGAAGCTTAGGAATATTCAGCCGAGACAAACTTTAAGGGTCTGGTCAAAATGGAGTGAAACTAGGAACTTAATATCTTGACTTAGAGATCCAATGTTCGGCTTCCGCACACCCCAAAAAAAAATCGAATATACATGTTAGGCCGTCCAGTAACATAAACCATACTTAAAATATATCCTAATTTCTGCTACTCCATCAACATCAATGCAGCTGCAGGTGATGCTAGTTATGTTGGTTTTGCTGCAAGTTTTGTTGGTTTTGTCCCTGATGGTGTAAGAGGTTCCTTTCATCCCAAATTGGACAATCACATGTTGCCTTTTTATTTATCCACACTGCTCCACAGGTATAGCAGAACTCATGACCGCACCTAACATTTCAGCAAAGAGGAAAAGAGATGAGCCATGCAAGTTTTATGTACAGAAGTTCGGACTTGATAGCTAAATCCTCAATGGAAAAGATGAAGAATGTTATGGAGTTTGTTGAACAAAATATGGGTTCTCTATAAATAACATATGCTTGTGAAGGAACATACTAGCTTGTCATAGATCCAACAAAATGATCGTCCCTTGACACAATCAACTGGTCAATCTAGGCCATTCTACATAATAAATTTAGCTTATAAGATTCCTAAGATGGTGTGGAACTATTGGGCAGATGTAAAATCCGTCCACTTAACACCGAATTTACATATTCAGAACAAGCACATGCTATAATATATTTCAAAAGATTCCACTGAATCATGAGTATGGACAGAAATAAAGTTGTTTTCCTACAATATAAGGCATCTCATTATCTACTCAATTCGAAGAAGATGTCAGTTGGTAGTATCTAAGACCATTATCTTATGTTAAAGTCGATATATTTGGGAAGTAAAGGGTCTGCCTACTATCCATTCTGACATAGTGTCCACTGTCCACAGATAGAAATAAACCTAAGCATAAGCCTCCACAAATGAAAAATAAGCATGTTTTCAAAAAGAGAGTCAAGAGACAAAAGGTACCTGCAAGTGATATGGTAGCAACCCCAAACCAATTCAATCATATGGTTGCACTTCTTGCATTGGCGCCACAGCTTTGTACTGGCAAGATTCTTCAGCTTTTCATCATCCTCAGAGGCTTTCTGCGCTTGATAAGCTTCACAGGTCATGCCATTATGCCATGGAACCTTGCACTTAAAACAGAAATATCCATTGCATTTCATACATTTTCCACAAAGATGTTCATTAGTGGACTGGTTATAAACACATTTTGGGATGTTGGTCTTCGACATCAGGTTAGAGCACTTTGGGTTTGGGCAATAAACTTTCTCTGTCACAGGTATAGAATCCTCCTTTATACGTTTGCTCATCATATCAATCAACTTCGGGGTCATAAATTGTTCACAGTTCTCAAGATTCAACATGTTTTTACAGCCATCATAAGGACATCGAGGCGCCACTCCGTTAAGTAACTTGACTTCCACATGCTGCCTCATACAAGAACAACAATAGCGATGTGAGCAATTTTTAACTGTAAAAATTTGCATTACTGAAATATCTTCTAGGCAGATGTTGCAGGTCTCCTTCATAGTCCTAGAAGTGCTACATTCACCAGACTTGGTAATCTGTGAATCTATGGCATTCCTTGCCAGTTGAAATGCAAACTTGACATCATTCCGTGCCACAAAGAAAGGGCGACAACTGATGAAGTTCCTCTGCAGTAGAGACACCTGATCCACAACAGTCGCAATACATTGCTGATTCACTAGATGTCTCATTGTAATCTGTTTTAAGAAAATAAAATTAGTGTTAACAACATATCATCCACTTAAGCTGTAAACAAAGTTTATCATCCAAAAAGAATCATAAACTCAATCTTTCAGAAACCTTAAACATCATTTGTACAATTCATAGGCGAAAATCATATTAAAACTAACAAGTTTAAGACAAGCAGCCACTTAGAGTACAGGCGGTCCCATGGATGGACCACCCATCCCTGTAAATTGACAGCAATGTGCATAGCAGCATTCCCATTAACTTTTATGCATCCATGAGACCACTGAACCCATCTGTTTTTCACAAATTTAGGGCAACAAATAAAATAAAATGAAAGCATTAATCACCACTGCAATTGAAGAAATGAACTACTCACATATTGGTAAAGCGGGTGGTAATCGCAATAGAAATCAATCCTCTTAATATCCAATGAATAAGCAGCACTTAAACCTTCAATCAACGCCTTGGCTTCCACTTTCAATTCTAGCTCTTCTGGTGCAAAACCAGATTTCCAATCACCAATTAACGGTTTAACTCCATCCAAAATAGAATTACCTAACGGATCACAAACAGCAAACCCTATACCAGCAATCTCGACTACCGCATCTCCAACTCTTTCCTTACTGAACAAACCCTTGAAGTACAACTTAAAAGGTTCATTATTATTATGAAAATCATTTGATGACGAAGAACCTTCGCCAAAGGGTTTCTGAAAGTGATCACCAGTTCTCTCCCACTCTTGTACAGGAATACGACTAATTTCTTTTGCAACTTGTTGATCATGTACTAGACGTTTCAGATCATCTTTCATTTTGTTGATCTCTGTTTCCCATTGCATTCTATCTTTATTTTCTTGTTCCAACTTTTTAAGAAATTCTAGAGTTTGAAGATAACTTATGTTTTGAAAAATCTCTTTTTCGTCACCGATTAGTGAAGCAGTCATTGCTTCTTCTACCTGTAGTGAGAACGCGAAGTCGAGGTCCGTTTCCATGTCTGTATCCGCCATTGATTACTCCCTCCCTCTCTCACTCTCCAAATGGTTTTAGCTTTTAGGGTCTCTCTCTCTCTGAGTACCAGTCTTGCACTAATTTCTTTATCGGTGCTCGAGAGCTTTTGCATAGGTAGTAACGAAAGTGCTTGGTGATTAAACATGTAGACCCCGGTCAATGTAGCGTACTGGGGAAGGTGGAACCGAATGGTTGTTTAAAGAAGAGAAAGCAGAGGCATCATCCTGCGATACGAATTAACCTTCTAAAATTGGGTCTAGGTAGATTAATTGGTGCCTATCCAAATTTTATTTCCACCACAAACATTGATAAGGGGTGTCTAAAATTATTGGAACTTCCAAAATTATCCTAAAAATACTAATATTACTAAATTACCCATCAACTCTTAATAATAAACCTAAAACTAAAATCAGTTATCATTTTCATCTCATAAACCGATTCTTCTCTTCTTCTTCTTTTCCTTTTTTTTTTCATTAAAACATCGTGGATTATCGACGATCCAAATACGATTAATCGTTTTCTTCTTCTATAAAATGACGAAACATACAAGAGTGAAGCATCCTACTAACATGAATTTTGGTAGTGATAAGAATCCCGGAATCGTTGAAGTGATTCGAAAGAAAACGAAAGAAGTGCTTGAGGAAGCCGAAGCCTCTCGTATTGCACAAGAGGAGGAAATGAGTCGAATCAAGTACTTTTCTATCAAGCCAATCATGTAAACTAGGTTTTAGTAACATGCAATCGCTTAGAAATCGAAATTTTTGAAATCAAAACATTTGCTTGTTCACAGAATCGGATTATGTTAATGTCGATGTAACCCGATTCCTTTTAGAAACAGGTTATGTTCTTACACTTATAAACCGATTATTCTGCATGTACATTGTAATCGGAGAACGTTAATGTTTAAATAGACCGATTCTTATAGCCATTGTTTCTGTAACTAATTTTTGTTAGAATCGGATTACATATGTGTTCAAAAAAACTGATTGTGTAGCCTTAAAATTCTTATATGCTTAGTCAATAATCGAACTTTATATGTATATCGAGAAAACCGATTATTAAAATCGGTTTACATTAGCACTTAAAAATACCGTTTGTTGGTTTTATTGTTAGAATCGGATTACATGAGTATTTTAATAAACCGATTATTTATTTGTTATGTTCTGAATCGGATTTTATATGTATATCGAGTAAACCGATTGTGTACCTTGACTTAAAAAAATGCATTCAATTCCATTGTTGTTTATTGCTTAACTCCGTATTTTACAGGCCAAACAAGGGCAACCAACAAAAGCAAGTCGAAAAGAAATATAAGAGGAAAAATGACTTTGCTTCTCCTAAGCCTTTGGGACCTCGTAGAAAAGACGGTCAAAATTTGAATGCTTCCCGACGAAGGTCCACGGGGAGTAAAGCCAAAGGGATCAGCATCAATGACCCACCACCTCAAGCGGAGCAACCAACACATGAAGAATATGATTTTGATACACCTACTGAACAAGAAGGTGGTGAAGAACAAAGTGATGAGGAAGAAAGTGGTGGAAAGGATATCGATGAAGAGGAAAGTAATGAGAGTGAAAGTGATGAAGAAGAAGGTGAGGATGAAAGTAACGAAGAGATAGGAGAAGTTCAAGAACAAGTCCAAGGAGGAGACGCTGAAAACCAAGATAAGATAGATGGTAAAAAGAAGAAGAAAGGGGACCACATTCCCGACCCAGTGAAGATGTTTTCTCGCGGCCCTACGGATCCCGTTTATGGGTTACCCGGTGATGGTGGACAGATGTTATGGGGGTACAAATACAGTTGGTCCGTCGTCGTTTTCCATACAATATTAAGTACCTAAACCTTATGCTATGTAACATAAAAAATATTATTCGTGTAGTGTTTTGAATGTTGTCCATCGGGTTTGTTTTGTTTTATAGGATCACAAGGATGACGTTCGTCTTATGAAGCCAGGAACGTCAGTGAGTATGATGAGGAAATGGTCACTGGAAGCAATAGAATCAACGGTTGGAGAAGTTCCGGAATTAATCGATCTAGTCAATTCAACGGGTTTGATCCCCGCGGTCGATAATTTGGACCTTTTTTACGATAAACCTCTTTGTTCCGCATTTGCCGAGAGATATTACGGGGAAACATATACTTTGCATCTTCCGCTTGGAGAACTGACGATAACTCCAAATGATGTGAAGTTCATTACCGGGCTAAGCATAGATGGTAAAGCAGTGAAGCACAAATAGTACGTGCAAGAGATTGAGTGGGATAAGATTTACGCTTTCACCAAGGATGTGTTCCAATGGGATGAGAATAATACCAAGTCAGGGATGCTGGTAGGAAAGTCAAAGCAGAGGATATTCCATCTCTCGAAGCTGAGGGACAGCTTCATGGGAATAAAGAATCTTCGTGCCGAGGGAAATGTGCTGACCAGGGAACGTATCATCGCCACGGCCAATGCGTATGTCCTCTACATCCTGGGAGCTGTTATCTTCCCCGACGTTTCCGGTTCCCGTGTGAGCACCAACTTTATCCAGCTGTTGCAACCATTTGATAAGATTCACGAATACTCTTGGGGTACAGTCATGATTGCACACTCGTTGAACGAGTTGAGAAAGGCTTATATGGCTCAAATGAACCAAATCGGAGGGAATATGGCACTTCTACAAGCGTGGATATATTTGCACTTCCCAATATTTGCTCAAAGGGATTTTGAGAACAAGAAATGGGATGGAAGGTATTATGGAGACATGTACTCCTACAGAAGTAAGCCGAAGCACCAAAAAAGGGATTATCTGAAGTTGAGACGCCAGTTGGACAAGTTGACGACGAAATATGTTGTCTTTGATCCTTACAAAAAGGATTTGGCTAAATAAAAAGGAAAGAAGGTTGGGTACGAAGAGAAAAGTGATTATTGGGGGCCTTTGTTTCACCCAAGAGGATATGTAATGTACAACCCGTCGAGAGTCACAAGGCAATGCGGTTACATACAAATAATCCCAAAGGAGCACAAGATGTTCAAAATCAATGATAAAAAAACCAAATCATATGATAATGATATTGACATTGACATTTTTCACAAGCCTTTACCATCATGTGATTATTGGGAATACAAAGCTTTTCACATATATCCTTTGCAGCAAGGTCCATCGCGAACAAATGATGATGCAATTACGGGTTACATGTCGTGGTACCTGAATGTTTCGCATACTCGAGTGATACGAATAGATGAGAGGCCCAAGATAGAGGACAAAGATATGGCTTCCGAATTCCTGGTGCGTATTGTTACTCAACTACGGTTTGTTAATGGTTTTAGAATTATATATTGAATGTTTGTTCTTTGAAATTAAAACAGAGAAGACGAGTCGGGCACTTGATAACCCAAGCAAAGCTAAAAATCAGGGAAGGGAAAAATGTTAACGCCGATAAAAAGCTGATCGATGAATTGAACAGTCTCGAAGGTGTAGAAGATGGTGCAAAGTTTGGGGAGTTGGAGGAGGAGGAGGAGCCAAGGAAGAATAGGAAGAGATCCTCCCCCAAAAAAGATGACTGAAGGTGCATCGAGCAGTGCCCAAGATGGTAAACGAGGATGCGGTGGGCGTGGTCGTGGAGGTGGACGTGGTCGTGGTGGGGATGTTCATAAATGAATGGTTATATTCATGTGTATGTAATTAAAAATGGATAATTATGGAGTCAAAACTTATGTTTTGTCTTAAACTTATTGTCGAATTATGTTTGGTTATATTCCTAGTTTATGAATGACTTATTCTGGTTTCTTTTGAAAATTGTTTGTGTTTGTGCAAGACGCGATTAAATAACCAACTACAATGTGTGTGTAAAAAATGAATATTCTAGCATTTTTCAGTCTGAATCGGTTTATATGTCCACATATGTAATCCGATTCTAACAGTTCCCCAGAGGTTCAGTTTCAGAATCGTTTTACATGTACCAATTTGTAATCCGATTGTCATGAAGAAAAGTTTTGTTTCATTTTTTGCCTAGAATCGGTTAATATATCCCTATATAAAATCCGATTGTAATGAAGAAAAGTTATGTATCATTTTTTGCTTAGAATCGGTTAATATGTACCTATATTAAATCCGATTGTGTTGAAGGAAAGTTCTGTATATTTTTTTTTTTCCAACAATTGGATAACATAAGCATTAAAAAAGCCTTATTTAGTGAGAGCCATATTTTACAAGATTTGTAAGGGAACAATCGATCTATGTGATCATATATAAAATCTGATTGTTTAAATTGAATTCAAAAAAATAGCCGTTGAAACTTCATCTATATAAGGACAACCTCTTTGAGCCACTCCCACATGACACACTTAGCCTACAAAATGGAATGGGAACCGTTTGAAGATTTGTGTCTCGTTAAATCCTTTGTTAATACATTCCGTGAACGTCCGAATGAAATCTATTCAATGTTTAGGAAGAGAGTTAAAGAGTTCTTTTACGGGCGTACCGCGAATCCAAACAACCGCAAGTGGAGAGACATGGCATTTCGATTCCAATACATTAAAGGGGCAATGCGGGAGTACGTAATAGTTAGAAATATGGTGTACCACTATCATCCACGAGCTCCTCTTAGGGAAAAAGTGAGTAATGCGATCATATTTATACCCATGTCAAAAGTTCACATACTAACATTTAAGAACTCATTGAATTTCAGCTGGAACGTTTCAACGGGCTATGGAGAATTCGTAATGGGGAAACTAAGTTCATTCACCACAAAGAATATACGACGTTGTACCGATGTGCTCGGAGGTTCATTGACGAGCATTTGATGTGTAAAATTCTATAATTCCCATACTGAATCCTATATATGTACTGTGCTAATTTCCCAAACTATGTAATGAATATTTTGTTTCTGAAAGTAAGTTATAATCGGATTATATGGATATATATAAACACCAATTGTTGGAATCGGTTTATGTGGGTATTGATTAAACTCCGATTCTGGGTTTGCATCTTCATTCGGAATAAACCCAACCCGTAATCGGTTTACAAATGCACTAACATCAACCGATTCTAGATCCAGTCTTTTGGAGAGAAAAAAAATTACAAGTGTTGATTATGCATTAATCATAGTTAATTTCAGGATTAACTTGATTAAATAATATTTAATTATCCGAATTACCACTAACTTAAGAATGGCATATTAGGTATTAACATATATATTGGATAAGGGGTTTCTAAGAATTATTACTCAATGACCCTATTTTGTCATGTAGCTATAGGCCCCAATCAATCTACCTAGGCCCCAATTTAGGAAGGGGAATTAAGGGTGATTTATTTTCCTTTAAATTAAGTCTAATCTGTCTAAACTATCACGCACTAAATGCTAGTTCAGGACCCTTTCCATCAGTCATTTCCACGGTGTTTTCTTTATTAATTACTGCATACCAGGGTAAATGGTAACTTTGTGTAGTGCCTTCGGATGAACCA
The DNA here is from genome assembly GCA_023529315.1 of Papaver bracteatum. Lineage (NCBI taxonomy): Eukaryota > Viridiplantae > Streptophyta > Magnoliopsida > Ranunculales > Papaveraceae > Papaver > Papaver bracteatum. The sequence goes on along the minus strand of JAJJWX010003032.1, from coordinate 45,268 downwards.
TACAGATGTAAAACTTTAGGTTTACAATTTTTTACTAATAACTCGTGAAGTTGTTTTAGTTTCCCTTTTAACCTAACAAGATAGGCAGGTTTGTGTGTGCCTAGAGACGGAGGTAGTACATAGTTAAACTACCGCGTGAGAGAAAGAGAATGGAACTTGTTTTACCCATTCCTTACCCAAATGTCATTAAATCTAACTGTTCACTCCCTCGCGGAAACTTTTTTTATTTTGTTTACTCGCAAAGGGAAAGAAAAGTAGATTAAAAAAGTCAAAACTACTCACCAAGATGATAAATAGCAAACAACAGAAAATACAGGAAACATAAGCTCAATTATAGAAGAGCTCAAAAAAATGCCAAAACTCATCAAAAGAAACGGGTAGCCTAATTAGTGCATTACTGCTTCCTAGTTGTACAATACAGAATTTAGATGGATTTCGTGAAAGATTTTTATACCTAAACACCAGTTCTATATAAAAACCTTAATCGTATTGAGAATTTCCTCTAAAGTTTTGTAACGCCCATTAAAAAGCCTCTCATTTCTCTCTATCTACACAGCTCATCATATCGCAAAAGGAATGATCTCCCTCACGGAATTTTTTCCAGTAAAAATTAAGCGTCAACGTAGAATTATTTTTTAAACTAAGTAATGTGGTCATTCAACTGTAGTATTGCTCTGATTTGTCTTTTTTTATTCCCATTCAAGACCAAAAATGCTTCTTCTTCTCTCTTTTCTTCTTTTAGCAACTATCAAGTACCTTGACGGACAAGTTTTCACGTTAATATGATCTTCTTTCTTTTACGTAATTAATTAAAAGCCTCAGGACTTGAACCGAGGGTAAAACAAAGGAACATTTGTCATTACTTTGCATAATAAATAAAATTACAAAGTATTTATGAAAATTAAATATTACATTGGTTAAAAACCTAGAAACTAACTGTTAGATTTCTTAATGCGGATAAAAAAGAATCACATACCTTTGGTCATTGTTGATTTGATCAAAATGAATAAAAGAACCAATACATAAGACCTAATGAAGAATTCTAGAAATCAGTTGCTTCCACGATTTGCAAAACGCATAAATAAATAAGAAACAATTGTTACAAGATTTGACTACTCTCTTACTAATCCTTAAACCTCTATGTTTGGTTGTTATGGAATTTGATAGAGAATATGTTCAGTGAGAGTAGAGAATGATTCTTAATCTTCTCAAATAACTCTTCCTTCAAGAGTTAACACATGTGAGAACTAATTACGAAAGACACCTATTTTCAGGGAAAGATTCATAAACTAAGGTATAGAGATATGTCGGCCCCATGAAACCGTTTCATATGATGATGTGGAACATGGGACACATTACTGTTTTCTCTAACATTCTCCCACTTGGCCCATGTGACACAAATCTGTCTCATTGCAGGTATTTCCCTTCTTCTTATAAGTAAATGGATTTAGAATATGGCCAATGATAGTTCTCAATAAAATGGAACCTATAAACAAAATTAATGTTCATGACGGACAAAACTCTATTAGTGAGCAATCCCTTCCATGTATCACAATAATATCATATTTATAAATAGATCCATCATAATGACTTTATGAATAAATACCAATTATTTATTCAGGTCCAACTTTTGTCTCTAACGAGACATTTCTAATTTTTCCAAACTTTATGTATACAACTTGAATAAAAATTTAGAAATCTTATTCACAAATGTTGCAAGTTACATAATTCAAAAAGTGTCGAAACACATAATACATTTTTTTTGTTTTTTTGCTTAATAATAATTTGTATTGATTTTCAAAAATGGGTTACAATTTTTGTTCAAAAATAAAGCAAAAACAGAAAGGAGTTTTCCATTTTTCATTTCAACTAAACCTATAATATGTAATGTCAGGGTTTTCCATTTGAATCATAAAAGAAGGTCTACTTAGGAAGATTCTCTTTTCACATCTAGCTAATAGAGCACCCATTTTTCCAAGACCATCTGCAGGGAAATTGATTTAGCTTATCAGTACTTACACTATTTTGTTCCACCTTGTATGCACATACCAAGGGATTTTATCTGCTGAAAAGGAACTTATGACTGCTTGGGAATCTATTCTGATGCATAACTTTAAGAACCATTTGCTTATAGCCCATTCACAAGCATTTATAACTGCAAAAAATTCTGCCATGAAATTTGTTGCAATTCCCATTCCACCTGCAACAACAATTAGGACAACACCATTTGAATTTCTTCCCACAAAACCATATCCAGCCTCTCCGGGATTGTTTCTAGCAGCTCCATCACAACATAATAATATTTGATCACCTATGGGAAAGCTAAAAAAGCATTCTTGAATCCTGATATGTTTTACTTTCATGCATTTCATACCAAAGGTTTTTAAGATTTGAAGATCCTCCACTGTGTTCCACATATAGCCCTTCAGTCTGACTTCATATTCCTTAGTATATTGCATTATTCTCTGCTTCAGAGCCACTTTATTTGGCTGTATATCATCAAACACTGCTTTATTTCTCATAAAACACAATTCTTTCATAGTAATGAAAGCAGCAGTTGTCCAGATTTCTTTAACAACTGGGCTTTTGGATTTTGATTGGTGAAATATTTCATCAATTGATAAAGGTTGAAGAAATAAAACATACCCCCCAACCATTGCCAAATCCTCTCAATGAAGTTACAATACCAAAAAATATGTTCTATAGTTTCTTCAGATTGTTTACAAAAATGGACATCTTGATGCAAGTATGAAACCCTTCTTCTTCATGTTATCATATGTGTTCCAAACTCCTCTAAGTATCTTCCACAAGTTACTTGAAATACTTGGATGAAATGTGTTTCTCCAGATCTTTTTTGTCCAATAAATTTCAGGAAATTTCTTCCTTATACAGTTAACAGCAGAAGCAACTGTAAAATCACCAGTTTTTGACCAGATCCATATTTTTCTGTCCTTTTTTCCATCCACCACTGATAACTCATTTATATCAATCAGAGATGATAATTCATTAGGAATAACCCATTCATTATTTCTTAGCAGATGCTGAACCTTAAGAGCAGGGTTCTGTAGCATAAAAATATTATCAGGGAATAGAGTTTTAAGAGGCTCACTTTTGATCCAGATATCCTCCCATACTAAGATGTTTTCACCATTTCCAACAATCCATCTTGAGTTTTTAGAAACATCATTCAACACCCATTTAATCCCAGGCCATATGGAAGACTTCTTATAATATTTAATCCACAATCCATTTTTATCTTGAAATTTTATCTTGAAAAAAATTTGACCATTCATCATCTCCATTATGAATTTTCTAGGCCAATTTCATAAGAAGTGATTTATTAATATCTTCAAGATTCCTTAAACCCAACCATCCTTTTGAAAATGGTGCATTAACTTCTTCCCATTTGACTGTCAAAATCTTTTTCTTTGAGGGATCTCCAGACCAAAGAAAGTTTCTAATAATTCTATTACATTCAAGTAACACTTTCCTAGGCCATTTGTATACTGAGATGGTATAAATTGTCATCTACATAAAACATGCTTCACCATAATGAGTCTTTCTTGAAAGGATAACATCTTCCCCATCCAACCTGGCATCTTACTCTGTATTTGATCTACACATCCCCAAACATGGATTGTTTTAATTCTTCCAGGTACCAGGTTAACACCAAGATATTTATCTGGGAAATGTGACAATGGCATACCACATAAGTTAGATATTTGTATCTTTTGATTGTCAGAAGTACCCCTTACAAAACATTTACTCTTCTCCAAGCTTACAATCTGTCCAGAAGATACTTGATAGTCTTTCAAAAGATTTAGAAGATTTGTTATATTTCTTTTATCTCCATTACAGATCAAAAAAATGTCATCATCAAAAAATATATGAGTTGGTTGAATACCATTCTTGTTCACCATTGGAATTAGTTTTCTCTCTGCAACTAATGATAAAATTCTTCTACTTAAAATTTCCTGAGAAATCACAAATAAAATAGGTGATAAGGGGTCACCTTGCTTCAAACCTCTGCCAATAGAAAAGAAACCTGCAGGACCACCATTCACCATCACAGATATTCTAGTTGATTGAAATAATACTTTGAGCCATTGGATGAATTGAGAAGAGAAACCAAATATTATCATAGCTTGAAATAAGAATTCCCAACTAATGGAATCATATGCATATGTTATGTCCAATTTCAAGCCAACATTTCCACCTCTTCTACTTATCTCCAACTGATTGATTAGTTTAGATGCTAACACAATTTGATGTTGAATATTTTTCCCTTTGATGAAAGCTCCATGTTGAGGGGAAACTACCTTTTCCACCACTTCACCGATTTTAGAAGTAATTATCTTTGTTACCTTAAAGCATAAATTACTTAATCCAATAGGCCTAAATTGATTAGATTTCTTAGCACCATGAACTTTTGGAATTAAGGTAAGAAAATTTGTATTCATGCCTTTAGGAATAAAACCTCTACTCCAGCAGTACTGAATTGCAGATATGAAATCCTTGCCAATTATATTCCATGTACTTCTATAAAACCAACCAGAAAAACCATATGGACCAGGAGCACTATCTGGATCCATCTAAAAAATACTGCTATTTTAATTTCTTCATTGCAATAAGCTTTATATTATCTTCATCATTTATAACTTGAGGAATGTCTGCAAAGATATTTTCAGCAAATGTTACATCCTGATTTTTGAATTTATTCTCAAAGTGTTCCACTAAAGTTCTGGAGATATCTTGTTGAGAAGATACTATACTACCATCCGAACTTTCTAATTCTATTATTGCATTGTGAGCTTGTCTTATCTTAATGGAAGTATGAAAAAAAAAATTGTATTAGAAGCACCCTCCTTCATCCACTGAACTCTAGCTTTTTGTTGAGCAATTTCTATACTTATTTTTAATAAGAGTTCCTATTTCCCTCTTGCAGTAACAAGTTTATTAAGTAAATCAATATCTTCTGGAGCTCTATCAAAAATTAGAGCAGATTGAACTACTTCTTTTTCTGCATTTTCCAACTAAATTCTAACATCACCAAATATATTCTAATTCCAGTCTTTTATAACTCCCTTCAAATACTCAAGTTTTTTCAAAAAAATGAAAGCAGGGTTTCCAGTTACCTCCATCTCCCATGTTTCTTGTATTAATTTCAGGAAGTCGGGGTGACTGAGCCATACTTTTAAAGCTCTAAAAGGAGCATTTGTAGGTTTTGGCATGACTGCATTTTCTCCTAAAATAACACTATGATCTGAAGTCCCTCTTGCACCCACTTTATAAATCCAATCAGGATACCTGTCAAGACATTAAAAACAAATTTATCCAGATTACAGACAATTCTTTTGGAACCTGCTCTATTATTACACCAAGAAAATTCTATACCATATTTAGGAGCTTGCATTAACTCACAAGCATGGAGACATTAAAATCATTCGTAGAAATTGTCAAAGGAATTTTTCCCCCTTTTCTCTCCTCAGCATACATAATTGTATTGAAATCCCCAATAAATAACCAAGGTTTACCAAAAGAACTTAGTAATTCCAATTCCTCCCACAACTCTCTTATGTTAACAGTTAGACAAGCAGCATGAATACATGTTACCAATGAACCTCCAATATCAACAGTTATAGCTTGAGAAGAAATGTATACAACTAAAGGTGTTGTAATACTTGAACTCCAAAACATCCAAATGTTACTTTTCTTATTTGAAGTTGAATTATGAATTAATTTATAGTGCATATTAGGTAAATTCAATCTTTTGCAAAAATCTGAAGATACTCTTACTTTTGGCTCAACAATGAAAACTAAAGAAGGACAAAAAGAATGGACCAAACTTCTCAACTTATATTTGGCTTTAGGTCTCCTCAAGCCTCTGATGTTCCAATATACTATTCTCATTTAGATGAAAGTTTTTGAGAAGAGATACTTCTCATGGTACCAAATTTATTGCCAACATTATTCAAATTTGCAGCCTACTTCCTTGTAGTGACTTTACCCACAATTTGCTTCTGTTTTTCAGGGATCTGATCAACTAACTTTGAGCTAGTTGTAACATTAGTAGTTATCACTTTAACCACATAATTAATTGAAGGAGAACTATTAATATCTTGAATTACTTGATCAACTGTTAAAGCAGGGAACTCACTAAAAGATTCTAAAATAGACTCATTCATATTTTGAAGTATTTTAAATTTACCAAAATTAGCATTGTTCTCTTGTTGCTTTGAACATTCTGCTTCTTCTCTCACATGATGAATAATTGAGTCCACAATACTGTCCACATCTTGATTTTGTGTAGAGACTGGAGTTTGTTGGGTTGATTGAAGTTTTTCTTTCATCTCCTTTTCAGTGAAACAAATATCAAATATCAAATATCAAATCCCTAATTCTTTTGTTTTTTATCCACTCTCTTCCAAATCTTTTTTGCTTCTTTTGGCATAACTGGCACACCCTCTTCTACCTTCCTTTTTGATCTACACTCAAATGTACCATGCCCAATCACAGAACAGTAATTACAAAATTTAGGAAGATTTGAGTATTGAACTGCCTGTTCAAAATTACCATACTTAGTATCAACTTGCACCTTACTTGGAATGCTCTTTGATAAATCAATTTCAATTAAAACTCTAGCATAAAAACCATCTTCCCTTTTAAGTGTAATATCATCAACCTTAACTAGTTTACCAATTGATCTCCCAATATGCATCAGAATATTCTCCTTCCAATACTCTATGCCTAAACCAGGAAACCGAGTCCAAACAAAAGTTGTTGTTAATTTCTGACCTGCTGGATTGAAATTTGGTTCCCAGTCTCTTAGATTTAAAGTTTGAGCTTCAACTGGCCAATACCCCTCCCAAATGTAATGTTTATCTTCAACATTGTCTAATTTGATTATAAAAAAAAAAACCAAGAGGAATACGCTGAACCTTACCCTTCAACTTCCATTGTTTAATAAGAATCTGAACAACAACATCAAATTTAAGCTTAACAAGATCCAATCTACCAATTAAATAAAATATCCATTCATCCAAGCTTTCATCAATTAGATCCTCTGGTATGAAACAAACTGGGTTATGAGAACTCTTATCTGAATCCAGGACTGAATTAGATTGCATCAAAGTATTTTTTCCAAAAATTATTGACGTTGATCCAAAAACTAATGGAGTTTCCAATCAATTTTCCATGTTAACGATGAATTAAAGAAACTAAAACTGCAATAAGGAACCACCAATCATAAGATCTGATTAAGAAATCCACCTGAATTAATGTTGATTGACACAAAAAATGAAGAAGAGCGAAAGAAATTTTCATGAGTTGATCGCCGATCCTCAGATCTTAAACTCCAGTACCCCACTTTATCTATAACCAGGTAAAAAGGAATAAATTAGTTGCAGAAAGTTAAGTTTCAGTTGCTGTAGCAGTTGCTAAAGATCGAAACACATAATACATATCAGATCGGTTGATCAGACTCGTATACTTAACATGTTCTCTATATAACTAAGGATATAATTATTTTATCAATGGATCAGCAACCATCATTTCATTGTTAATGTGATATATAGTAACGTGATTTAATTGGACATGCTCTTTGACAAAAAAAAGTACTTGATATTGATATATATGTTTATTCTTACTCCCACTTTACGTGTTGTTAGAGTAGAAAAATGCAGCTGGGTTATCATAGTATAACATTAATGACTTAAATATAGAATTAACAATTCTTATCCTCGTAATAAAATTCTGTAACCATATAGCTTGTGAAGTTGCTTCTTAACATGCTTCAAACTCTGCCTCCATAATTGATGTTGCAAATTTCAATCGACGTTTGTTTGGCACTTTTCCAAGAAATTACTCAATGATCAATACCACCACCACCACCACTACTAAGGTTTCTTTCTTCTCTATGATCAGTACTACTACTACTGGTAGTTAGTTAATAGAAAAGGCTCCATGTGTTCATAATCATTGTTCCTATCAGCAACACCTAATAAGATAGCCATGAATTTTTCTTGAAATAGATCTTGGTCTCAGTTACATGTATGGTCGAAGAATCATTATTCTTTTTTTTTTTTTTAATAGAGAAAGTTTATATTGAAGAGAAAAACGGCCAAAGGCCAAGTTACAGACAAACATATCAAAACAAAAAGATGGGCATTACAGATGAAGTATCATCTCCTAGTTCGAAAAATTTGATTAAAGAGTATAAACTTAAAGGTATCCAAATCACTACTCCAAATAACCACATCATGTTTAACCAACACTATCATCTCCTCTACACCTTTATCACTATTACCAAACACTAGATTATTTCTTTCTTGCCATAGATTCCATATGATGACGTAATGGATTATGTCACAAATCTTCTTGCATCTTCCAGAGAGAACACTAAGTTTCCAGGCATCAAATAGTTGTAGTATTATCCTTGGCAGAGGCCAAGATATGTGGAATGACTTAATGAAGTAGTACAACAGATCGAAAGAATACATACAATGCATGAATAAGTGGTATGTAGTCTGATTTTCCAAACTACAGAGAGGGCAAACTTCAGATGGAATATTGAGTCCTCTATGTCGCAACATGACCCTAGTAGGAAGAGAGTTATGGAACACTTACCATAGGATGAAACTAACCTTATTTGGTATCTCCTTTCTCCATAGGTGCTCGGAAAAATTGCAATCTTGCTCTTCTCCTGACAGCAATTCTAAGCAGTTTTTTAGTGATGAAATTTTGCAACACATCGACTTCATCTTCGTCTTCTACCAACTCAGAAACTGGTCCCAAATATCTCCTCAAAAAATCCCATTCCAATTGTTCGTTCGCGTTCAAATGAGACTTCTTAAACTTGAAGTCCCATCTCCCCTCTTTCACTATTTCTGTAATGACCATGTGCTTGTCTTTAACAACCCTAAATATCATCGGGAATGATTCCTTCAACACTCCTATGTTGGACCATTTGTCACACCAAAACATTATTTTTCTTCTATTCTTTAAATTGATAATAATGTACTGCTGTAATTATGAAACATTACTTGAAACATTTCTCCAAAGGCTACGGGGTTGGGATGAGTTCCCCTCAACAAGTAGAGCAACATCTTTAGAGACATTATGTTTCTGCTGTATAATACGTCTCCATAACTCCGTCTTAGTTTTTGAATAGCGTCGTACTCATTTCACCAACAAAGACTTGTTAGTAGTTCTTAGGCTTTTAATACCCAAACCACGACTTTTCTTAGCCAGACACGCTTTTGGCCAGCCTACCCAAGCCATAAATCTTCTTACCATCCACTGCTCCCTATAAAAAATTCTGCATTATCTTAATCATCTTCTTCTCAATGCTAACAGGATGATGAAAAAGAGATAGATAATAAATAGAGAGACAAGAGAGACCACTATTAATAAGAAGTCTGCCCCGCCTTATTCAAAAATTTCTTTTTCCAAGTTGCCAGTTTCTTTTCCATTCTCTCTAATACATCGTCCTAAACATAAGTACTTCGTGACATTGCACCGATTAGAATACCCAGATACTTAATAGGTAGCTTCTCAGTTTTGCAGCCAAGTTCTTTATCCAACAATCCAATGTTAGCATCAGCACCCACACTGACCATGGTTTTTTATTCTAAGTTCAATTTCATACATGTTAGGGTCTCAAAGACTGCTAGCATAATAAATAAACGCCGCGCTTCCTCCACATTCGCATCTAAGAAAATCAAAGTATCATCCTCAAATTGTAAGTGAGAAATTATAGTGTCGGTTTCCGCTAACTTAAATCCATGAATTTGATTTCTCTCCACTGCGTCATTCAACAATTTGCAGAAAATTTCCACCACCAACAAAAATAGATAAGGAGAAAGTGAATATCCATGTCTTAATACTTTAGAGGGTTTAAACTTTGCAGTGGAACCTCCATTCACTAGAACAGAGAAATGAGGCGAAGATACATACCATTCTATCCACTTTATCCACTTGGATCCAAACTCGTGATTTTGCAAGATGCAGAATAGAGATTTCCAGTTGATGTTGTCAAAATCTTTCCCCATATCTATTTTTCATAGAATCCCAGGTTTCTTAAACTTCAGTCTGCTATCCACACATTCATTAGCTATTAGAACCCCATCCAATATTTATTTCTCATCAACGAAAGCACCCTAGAAGTCTAAAACAAGAGCAACAATTACATTTTTCAATCTGTCAGCGAGCACTTTAGAAGTAATCTTATAAGCACTGCTAATCAAACTAAGCGGTTCGTAATCCTTAAAAGTGAAATAGTATTCTTTTTTTAGGGATTAAGGTTATAAAAAACAATTAATCCTCCAGTCAAGAGAACCAAATCTATGAAAATCATGCATCATCCTCATGAAATCTATCTTGATAACACCCCAACATTTCTTATAAAATTCAGAAGTGAACCCATCTGGTCCTGGAGACTTATTACAACCCATATTCTTGATAACTTTGAAAACTTCTTTTTCAGTGAAATCCATTTCCAACCATTCTTTTGATTCATCACTAATCTTAGGAAAATATAGAGAGTCAAGAGAAGAAATCGCAGAACTGTTCTCAGAAAATAGATCCATGTAATAATTTCTGATTTCTTCTTTGATTAAATTAAGATCAAAATTATTTTCCCCCTAAATTTGAAGTTTTGCGATGGTATTTCGTTTTCTTCTTGCGCTAGCTATTATATAAAAATAAGCAGTATTGTTATCCCCTCATCTGAATCCATTTTGCTTAGCTCATAGTTGCCACTTTCTTGATTCCATAACTTCAATGCTCTTTAACTTAGTTTTACACTGAAGTCTCTCCTCATATTGTCCAGAGTGCAATGCACCACTTTCCTCAAGAAGATGAAATTTACTAATTTTATCAGTAAGCAACTTTTTTCTCTTTTAACACCACCAAAATCGGTAATACCCTATTGTTTCACAAATTATTTAAGGTTTTGAAACTTAAGAAAGAAAATAGTACTTGCACTTCCTGAAAATCCATTGCATTCCACCATAAAGTCGTTTTGTTTGCAAAATTAGCGTGTTCAACCCATGTTCACTCGAGTTTGAAGTACGACTTGTTACTAATAGAAGGATGAGTACATACAAGAACCGGGTTATGGTCTGAAGAAGTTCTAGTAAGGAAAATTTGCACAACATTAGGAAAATAATCATCAATCTCCACACTAAATATGAATCTATCAAACCTGCATAACAGAGGATCAAGTAGATTATTTTACCATGTATAAGATCCTCCAATCAGTGGTGATCTATTAATTCCTGCTGAATAATGAAATCGTTAAGAAAGTCGTTGTTTTTGGCATCACCATCCCCTATATTTCTATCGGCTCCAGACCTCACCGAGTTGAAATCACCAGACACACAAATACTTCTTTCCCACCAATGTATAAGTTCTTTCATATCCTCCTAATCAGCCCTCATATTATAATCACATGGACTATAGAATTTGTAGTAGCCCATTTTAATCTGTTAGATCGAATAGTGAGAATGATAGACAGGTTGTTGAAACCTAATCTTTCATCATTCTTTTCGAATATAGAAGTGTCCCAAATGGTTAGGAGTCCTCCACTGGTACCAACAGAGGGTATGTAAGCCAAACCAAAGTTATCATCGTACCATAATTGTATAACGAACCAATTATTAAAACGTATAATCTTCATCTCTTGAATGATGCATACAACACAATGTTGGGCAACAATCAAGTTCCGGAGAGAAAAAACTCTATCATAGTTGTTAAGGCCTCTGACATTCCAATTTATGATTTTAAAATTCATTCAACGAGCCATTTTCCCTTGTTTCTGCTGGACTAGTCATTCTCTCGTCATCCCCTTGAATTTCTTGTACTCCCTTAATGACATTGTCTTCTTCCAAAGAATTAGGAAAATTCGTAGAAATTTTAGCTGCATCTTATACCTCCTACTCGTTCTGAACAAATATCAGTTGATATTTTAGTACAAGCTGGATCATGTTCTCCTTCAATTTTTTAACATCCCTGATATTGCCATAACTACAAGCCAAATTAACAAACAATCTATTGTTCTCGAAATAGTGTAACTCTCTTTAATCTTTTGATACTTGATCTTCTTCGGATATATGACTTGATCTCTTCCAGTTGGAATTCAAGAGCATCCTCATTATTCTCCTTCGAGCTCTCGTTCACAGATATATCTTCTTCATGTAAAGGAGAAAACCTTGACCCATCTTCCCCCTTAAAGACCTTGACAAATAAAACTTTCATATTAAACGGTGATGAAACCCTCGCTTCCTATTGACCTAGAAAGGCCTTTTCTAATGCAGAAGCTATGGTGAGGACACTTGGCATAACTCTATTGGTTGTAATAATTAAATTTTGGTTACAATTTGGATACATCAAATACTTAAATGTCTGTTAGTAATGGTGTTAAAAAAAAGGTAGGTAGACAATACTTATGTTAGAATTTACACTTGAATTATTTAGTTACACCATGTTTACATCTATAATTAATTGTACCTTAACATGGGTGGACATAACTCACACTCAAACCGTTAAATAAATTAAATAAAAAAAAAACGTAAAACTCTTAAAACGGAATACATGTTGAAAAAGGAAATCGTTGAAAAAAAAAAAAAAAGGAAATCGGTTGAGGAGTCCGCGCCAAAAAAGGAATTGGCCTTTCTTTGCGTGTATATACATGGAATTAGCCCTTATTGTGGGTGCTTATGATTTGCTGCTCTCGAAGTTACTTCTGCAATGGGAAAAGGGTGAAGAGATTGTAAACCTCCTGAAGTAACTGATATTATTGTTAATACCAGTAGAATCATTAAGTGACCTAAACTCGATCATATGCGCGATTTTCAATTGTTAATTCCAGGGACTCAGCAGAAGACTAAAACGATGATAAAAGTTGCAGTGTCGTCGATGTTTGTGATTGGTAACCATATCCCTCTTTTGGTACTCAAGCAGTTAATGAAACAAGACTTCTTTCAAAAATTTGTTAGTCAAGGAATATGGGAAGAATCGTCGGACATGGAAAGGTGGGTCTTATATGAGTTATTGTTGGTGCCAATGTTTCGAGGGAGGAGACGAGAGGGAACCATCATTGAAACCAATTTATTGCTTAATTTCCTTATGCAAAAAGGAAAAAGTTCTTGGTCCTTAGGACTTCAAGCTGGAAGAGAAGCTATAAGTTTCCAAAAGAAGAAGCACCCTTCAGAAAAGGCTACTGACATCATTCATTGTTCTTGGTTATTATTGACAGGGTTCAGTGATTCTTCCCAAGATGATTCTGCTGCAATGGGAAAAGGGTGAAGAGATTGTAAAGCTCCTGAAGTAACTGAAATTATTGTTAATACCAGTAGAATCATTAAGTGACCTAAACTTTTAAGACCAGAACAAAATTTAAACATATTCAATTCCATCCCAAAATTTCTACCTCTTCCTCGATCAATCAATACATATCCAGTATAAGATCTTCTATTTCTTGCGGGGAATAAACTTTTTAAGGTTTCTGACTCCAGATTTAACCAATTCGAAATTGAATATGACCTGGAAAAGAATTTTTTTCTGCATATTTATACAATTGGCAGGCCTGTGCTACTTCTATGTATTCCTTGGACAACTTTGAAGCGCTGGGAAGTTTCCATGCATTATCAACAAGTCCTCCAGTACTTGGTGAAAGGACATGATTCTCAGAAAACACATTTGGGTTTTTCTTCTGGGATTGGTTATCCTACTGGCAGCTGGTACTTTAAATAACATACAAGCACTAAATGATATTGTTGTACCAACTAGATAGAGGAGCAGCCTTACTTTGTTATTTTCCAGTATCATATCCACAGCCAAACCTGCCACCGGGGGTGTAGAACCTGCCAAGGCAAATGGGGTGTGGAAGAAAGACAAGAACCCAAGTTGAGTCCTTCAAGATCTTATATAAATGCTTGCATTACATTTGGTATTAATCTTAGGATTTTTCTTCTTATTATTCTCATTGAGCATTGATATGTTTTTGTTCAATATTTTTTCTAATTGCATTTCTCACCATCAATGAACATCCTCTTTCCTCGCTAATTTGTTGCAATTAAATTGGATTTCAGGGAAGTAGGCTCATGCTGCGAGTTGCAAAAAAGGTGAAGCTCATGGCGGATTAATGAGGATCATGGCATTATCAATTGTGGTTAATTATTATTGTGGTAATCCTTTATGCCGCGAGTTAATTTTCTGACATTGAGTTAATGGGGATAGTTCTGAATGAACTTTGTTAAGTGTTGTGCACTTCCATCATCTTTAGATTTCAGGACGCTAAGATGCTGGGATATCAAGTTTCCCTTCACAATAAACGATTATCCATTGATCTTCACTGTAATTGGTTTTATTGGTGTGTTTTACGATGAAACTGAGGAGTTGGAGTCTAACAGTTAGCTCGAGGGAACCTTCCCCTAGAAGAAAATTAGGTAAGTCATGCTTTTATTTCTTCTTTATTGGTACTTGATAACTGCACTGACAAATTTTATACTGAATTTCATAAAGTTTGCTAATAATATTATTTTCTTCTCTGGGTTCTTGAAATTTGTGTTTCATATTATATATTTTCTTCAAAATAGGGTATGTATGTATGTGTGGAAACAGATCATACTAAGTTCAACGTCTCTGGTGACATTTAATTTATCATCTGATGAATTTTATAGTTGGTGGAGATGAGTCCACAATATCACATGTCTATTTCATCTCCTTTTTATATCAGAATTCAAAGATGCAGCTTTCTATATAATTAAACATCATATTCATGAGTTCCAAGTATCTGATGACATCTAAGTAATAATCTAATAAACTGCATAGTTTGTAGGTCATTCTCCTTGAGGTATTGTTTTCATATTCCATGTCATCTGAAGGCATTTTCTTACTTGGTATTGATGATTTAACAATGTCGCTGTAATGTTATTCCATTTCCTCTTTATATCACAACCATGGCAAAAGTTACATATTGCAGTTGTATTCCCAGACAAGGAGTGCAAAATGGTATGACTTTGGAAGACTCTTACGAAGTGGGAAAGAAGTTCAAACCATCAGGAACCTCATGGGTGGTGGTGGTTGCCGATAAACATGAATACGATGGAATGCATTTTCAGTTAAACTTTGTTTTACCCTTTTAGTGGATTTACTCTTAACTGTTAAACTTTTCATAGTGGAAGCAAGTGTTAGAACCTGATTTTGATGAAGAAGAAAGAAGATTTTTCTTTAGTTTTTTAATGTGGTATTGCCATTTTGAAAAAAATAAATAATCATAGTGTAACAACTTCGATAAGACATTAACACAACAACAAATTTAATGAGCATTTATGTCACTGCTATACATTTTTCATCCGAGAAAATAATGGAGAAGAAGTTTATTGATGTGATTTAGGTTAGGGTTTAAAGTCCCCGGTAGAGAAATTAAAGCACATATGGTAAGATTGATGGAGTTTTTTGTCAGTTGTGAATCGAGGTGTTGTGTGGTGGTAGATACATGATTCCTTTTCAAAGTTATAATATCAAAAATACATTTGGGCGGTGCGGGACGAAGCAACTCTACACCAAATCCAAATGCATCAGGACAGGGCGAGATGAAGCCGAGCCACACCAAACCAAAAATATTAAGCGGCGAGGCGAGTCGAGCCACACCAAATCAAAATTGCACCGTGATGGGGCTAGGCGAGGCGAAGCCGAGCCATACCAAAATGAAAATCAAAATTGCATCGCGATGGGGTGAGGAAAAGCCCTGCGATACAAATAAAAAATGCACGGCGACGGGCTTGGCATCTTTTTCTTTTAAACCATCTTTTCGAACTCTTTCTTTATTGAACAAAAATATAACAAAATGCACCAAATCAAAAATCCTAAGCAGCAGGGCGAGACGAAGCCAAGTCACACCAAATCAAAAATCTTAAGCGACAGTGCGAGTAGAAGCCGAGCAATACAACATCAAGAATGTATCATGATGGGACGGGGTGAGGCGAACACACATTATACCAAATCTAAAATATGGTTAAGAGAAAAAAATCCCCGATTCGTAGCACGGGCATAATAAAAAATAATAAGCAACAAGGCGAGACAATGTCGAGCCACACCAAATAAAAAATCCTATGCATTCATGGGGATGGGCAAGGCAAAACGGTTTTCAGTCCTCCCGGTGCGTAGCATAGGCACAAAATCTAGTACTAACTAATTAAGAAAGTTATTGAGATTGAAACTTAGTCCAATGGACCTTCCTTTTGGCTTCAACACAGATATCCAGCTACCATCTTCGTCCTCTCTGACTACATGACCCGAACCATCATGTATGAGACTTTTCACTACACTCATATCCAAAGCCCTAGAGTAATAAATACATCCTCACCGAGCATCTTGTTTCTTGCACTCCATGCCGAATAATCCGTGTTTAAAAATTTTGAACTTTCAAAATTCAAAATATCCTTAAACCACTCGTCAAAATCTTGAACTTTCCTCATATATTCAAGATCTGATGACGCAAAAATCAATAAAATAATCTGAGTCCCACCCAATCTTCAATACCACTTTCTCACCTTCTATTGTCGTAAGAAGCACCGCCGGAACACCCTCAAAACCACCATAAGTGGCAATGCGAAAAAAATGCATTGACTTTTGCTTTCTAAGAGGTAAATTTTCTTCAGAAATCCTGCACAATCATGTTAGAGCACTGCTCGGTCAAACTCGAAAGCATTGCTATCTCAAGATTTTTGTCAAGTTTAGTTGTCAAAACTATAAGTCTTGATTTCTAGTCTACTTATATCTGTGTCTCGGATTACGATATGATGTGTAGTTGAGCTTTGGACTTCACGGCGCTCATCGATTGACGATGAAGAACTACTAAGGGGAGCTTGTGGAACTTCATCAACAAAAGGTATGTGAAGACTTAAACTCATCTATCACTCAGAAGTCTATTTCTATTCTATCTCATATTGAGACAAAATTCTAATATAGCTATAGATAATTTACTTTATATACATATGATATTTCGAGCTGAGTTTAAATCGCTTACATATTTCTCGAAATATGTGTTGGTAAGCTTTCGCTTTAACCAAGTTCATCTTTATTCTTGACGAAAGTCAAAAGATGATCAAACGAAAATCGTCTGGTAACATCTTAAATGATTTGTGTGAGATAGTCATTTGATGTAGACTCAGAATGTTTCGTATTGATCTATTGATCACTTGAAAATTGCTTTGAAGCTAATAGTTTGTGTGAGACAGCTATTCCCGTCTTCTAAGAATATTTCAATGATTAAAATGGAGTTTAGAATGATTAACCATTAATTGGATATAGCACAGTATGCGTACTTGTATGCTAACTGTTGCAAGTTATTCCAAGTCCGGGAACCTTAGTATGCATACCCGTATGCGTACTGGCTTATCTGTTCAAGTTCGGAAATTTAGTATGCGTACTCGTTTGCATACTAATTCAACTGAGTTCGGTCGTGAACGATAGTATGCGTATCTGTTCGCATACTGGCAGACATGCCAACTTCAGAACTCTAGGTATGCGTACCCGTTTGCATACTTGAGTGGGTTAAGTTCTAAAATCGATTTATTCGTGAACAAATACATTTATATAATAAGGAATGCAATCTTTGTAAACCGTGGCTATAATGTTCATGAATTGATTCGAGTGAATCAAAAACAATTTTACCTCAATTGTGTCTTGTATACTGATCGGTTTTCCGCCAACACAAATATAATTTCACTTTCTTACTTCCTAAAATAAAGTAGTATGCAATAAGAAAGAGTTCGTATCCACAGAGAGGCTTTTTGTTGTTATGCAAATTTTCAGTTTCTTAGTAACCAAGGGGGGGGGTTTGAGTTATCAAAGCTATAAAACTAATTTGAAAGCAATAAAATATTAAAATAATCAATATGGAGAAAGTATTGGTCACGGGATAGTTTCATTCACAAACTCGAATTATAAACAATGACTAGAATTGAAAATTTAATCTCTCATTTACTAAAAGTCCTAGGATACCTTGATCGCAAGAGTATCCCGCTAATTCCCTGATTTCATCACAACCACATTAAAAGATGCATATGTGAATTCTTCCTAGAAAGCAACCTAAAGTGTAAAAGCAAATTAGATTTAACTCCCTAGAAGCAATAAGCTATATGGAATAAGACTAATCAAGGCAATCGAAATGTGTAAAAGCACT
Organism: Papaver bracteatum; assembly: GCA_023529315.1. Taxonomy (NCBI): domain Eukaryota; kingdom Viridiplantae; phylum Streptophyta; class Magnoliopsida; order Ranunculales; family Papaveraceae; genus Papaver; species Papaver bracteatum. Next base: position 27,078 of record JAJJWX010003032.1, on the reverse strand, counting down.
AAATCAATTTAACCCAAGTTATGATTCATATGTGACTAGTAGGATATATCTCTACAAGCACTACCCACATTTATGCTACTTAGAATCAGGGACAAACAACGTTTTCGTATTGAAAACCCTAATATAGCTCTAGATATGAAAGCAAATCAGATTGATTCCGGACTCAACAAAATAAACAATCAAATCATAAACAATATGAACAATGAATCATAAACAGTAAAATATTGAAACAAAACTAATTCATTGAATCAAATCTTATTTGTGAAATCCACTTATTATCCCATAACCAATAATAGATATTTAGTTACACATTGTTTTTAGATTCAACATAATTATTATTAAAAATAAATTGAAGAACATGAAAAGTAAATGAAAGCAAACCCTAGTCGCTGCTATCCTCCAAAAATCCAGTGGAAAAATCCGTGATGTATGATCCCCAAAAGAATAGAAACTCTTCCTTTTATAGCTTTCCAACTTTCCAAATTAGGTCTTCAAAGCCCATGGTCCAATACCAAGAAGTCCACTAAACTCATGTGTGTGAAAAACCCATGTGAAAATATGACCCAAAAATTGTTCGCCGAAAAACTGTGTTTCTGGCCGGAATCCGGCGCCAGAAAAATCACAGGTGACCGGCAAAGTCCGCCCGGTCACCAGTCAAACTGTTCAGACATGTCAACTCTGTTCAGGTAAGTCAGGTGGCTCACTCAGCTGACTTGGTCTAATTCTGGCCAAAGCCATTGCATAGGCCTAAACTGATGCATTGGTTTTACTTCCAGCCAAGATGGCCATGCCTTTGTGCAACTTCCCTGCTTCTCTTAGCTCATACCCCACCTTCTAGTTCATAACACAGTACCTACACATCTGCAATTTCAAACATTCCAGCAAGAATAGCTCCATCATGTCTCATTACCTTCCATCCTTCCCTGCTGTCATTCATCATACCACGGCCATCATTCGTATAATCAGCCAAGACCAAAACTCGATCTCAAATTGCCCTTGTGCAACAACCAGCTTCCACCGTTCAGCTGACATCGCTGCCAACTACCATTCCCTGTTGTCGAGTTACATCTCTGCCATTATACTCCTTCGAACATCACCACCAGCTAACCATTCTTCCATTACTCGAGTTACAGCCATCTGGAGCTCCTTGAACTTCTCTATCTGCAACACAGCGTCCCTGGTGTTTTACTCAAACTCCAATCTTCATTCGCAGCCCACTCGAGCTCAACTCCATCCCATTTTTGAACTGCCATTAACCATCTCTCAGTCCAGCGATTACACGGCACCATCATTTCCTGTTTCACTCGAGACAAATGATAACCACGGACTCAAGACTCGAGATTACCATAACCAAATCATCCCAGTATTCAATGACCCATCTTGTCACCACTCAGCAGCACGTTTTAGTTTCGTGTCATCACTACCATTGGCAGATATTTTCGTCGTCACCACAGCTCCGTCACCGTTCGTCTTGGTTTCTCAAGATCTATTTGTTGTCCCAGATACAACAGCTGCAATTCCTCATTATTGAATCAAACAACCAGATCCAATTCCACCTACGACATCAGTTAAGCCGCAACTCCACAACCTGCAACATATGGGTGCTCCTAGCTTTATCTAAAGCCAACCAGTCGCGACCACCATTCATGTGAACTGTCATTGAACCCTGACCATAACACCAGTGCCTCTTCCAGTTCCTGTGCATTACCAATTCATACACAAAGTCTCAGCCCTTATGCACAACATCACCTCGACGAAGAACCACAAACTCCTCCTTCTTTTTCCGCACAAAGTGTACTTCTTCCTTGCTTTCCTGATCTGCTCTGAACCCCGCCTTAAGACTCTGCGAACCATCCATGTACTGCAACATCACCAGTTCATGATCCCAACTTAATTCAGTCACCACCTGAGCCATCTACTCTTTAGCCAAATACACAGCGGTCACCGGTTTTAGTTCAGGTCCATCTCAGTTGTTGCAGTAACCCAAATTCAATTGAAAACCCATCTCTGTACAGCCTTCTTACATTCACTTAATGCCAATTACTTAGCCACTCCTTGCAATCTGCCATTACCTGCAATTTCACATACAAGCACAGCATACATATTCTCACTTGGTCTTCATTGCAGTATCCACTGCTGTAGCTTCACACTCCAACAGCATTACTGCCAATGCCTCAACAACAATCTCATATAGCAGCACCAGCATAGACAGCTTCAATCCAGTACCACCAGGCCATCTCAACTTATCAATGGCATAGAACCTATCTGATCACCACCTCAAACCATTTTCACAGCTTCTGTAGCTTCTTCCATGTGAACTCAAATCAACTCCGTTAAAGCCCTGAACTCGAGCCAAGAAACCACCATGTCGATTCCCAGATCGACCTGCAAATTGACTACAACCTTGTGCCAAGATCTGTGTTCTTTTCAACCACCACACTTTGTTTCAGCTGAACAATCAATCTCCGTCTGCTTTTCTCCAACTCAGGTGAATCAAACACCCCAAATCTCCATTTTCATCACTATAAACCCCAACTGAACAGCAACAAATCCTTGGTCTTCTCAACCTTAGAGCTCATTAAAACCCATTCAATCTCAATTTAATTCAACAACCACAAACCCTAAATTTATCACTCGAGACAAATGATAACCACATACTCAAGACTCGATCTTACCATAACCAAATCATCCCAGTATTCAATGACCCATCTTGTCACTACTCACCAGCACGTTTTAGTTTCGTGTCATCACTGCCATTGGCAGATATTTTCGTCGTCACCACAGCTCCGTCACTGTTCGTCTTGGTTTCTCAAGATCTATTTGCTGTCCCAGATACAACAGCTGCAGTTCCTCATTATTGAATCAAACAACCAGATCCAACTCCACCTGCGATATCAGTTAAGCCGCAACTCCACAACCTGCAACATATGGGTGCTCCTAGCTTTATCTAAAGCCAACCAGTCGCGACCACCATTCATGTGAACTGTCATTGAACCCTGACCATAACACCAGTGCCTCTTCCAGTTCCTGTGCATTACCAATTCATACACAAAGTCTCAGCCCTTATGCACAGCATCACCTCGACGAAGAACCACAAACTCCTCCTTCTTTTTTCGCACAAAGTGTACTTCTTCCTTGCTTTCCTGAGCTGCTCTGAACCCCGCCTTAAGACTCTGCGAACCATCCATGTACTGCAACATCACCAGTTCATGATCCCAACTTAATTCAGTCACCACCTGAGCCATCTAATCTTTATCCAAATACACAGCGGTCACCGGTTTTAGTTCAGGTCCATCTCAGTTGTTGCAGTAACCTAAATTCAATTGAAAACCCATCTCTGTACAGCCTTCTTACATTCACTTAATGCCAATTACTTAGCCACTCCTTGCAATCTGCCATTGCCTGCAATTTCACATACAAGCACAGCATACATATTCTCACTTGGTCTTCATTACAGTATCCACTGCTGTAGCTTCACACTCCAACAACATTACTGCCAATGCCTCAACAACAATCTCATATAGCAGCACCAGCATAGACAGCTTCAATCCAGTACCACCAGGCCATCTCAACTTATCAATGTCATAGAACCCATCTGATCACCACCTCAAACCATTTTCACAGCTTCTGTAGCTTCTTCCATGTGAACTCAAATCAACTCCGTTAAAGCCCTGAACTCGAGCCAAGAAACCACCATGTCGATGCCCAGATCGACCTGCAAATTGACTACAACCTTGTGCCAAGATCTGTGTTCTTTTCAACCACTACACTTTGTTTCATCTGAACAATCAATCTCCGCCTGCTTTTCTCCAACTCAGGTGAATCAAACACCCCAAATCTCCATTTTCATCACTACAAACCCCAACTGAACAACAACAAATCCTTGGTCTTCTCAGCCTTAGAGCTCATTAAAACCCATTCAATCTCAATTTAATTCAACAACCATAAACCCTAAATTTAGGTTTCTATTTCCTTCCCTGTGTATTCTCAGCTTCAAGCTCACCATTCTACCCGGTTTTCGTACGGTGACACACACTCTAAAAGCACAAATTTAGACAGTACAAAGAAATGAAGGTCTGCCTCTCATGATGTAACATGGGTAGTCTCCACTATAGGGGACCACTACTCTACTACCGAATTCAGTCTGCACCATATTTGCCACTGGCATGGTTAAATCCAACTTTAACTCTCATACAAATAAGAAACCCGATCATGTTCTCTATCATCTCTAAGTTCAGTCACTCTTATGAGAATCTCGATGTAATCTTAGCGACATGGATACTATGTGACTCTAAACTAACTACAAGTTGGAGTTTTTCATGCACTAATTTACACAGAAGTTGAAAATTTTGAAAAAATTTACAATGCAAATGCTTAACCACTCCCCCACACTTAAACTTTACATTGTCCTCAATGTAAATTGAGTCATCCAAAGTAAGTCAAGATGGGAAATTATGCATGACAAATGACAAGAAATCAGAAAAATAAAATCAATATAATACAAGAAAAAGCTAAAAACAAAACAAGAAAATGAAAATAAGACAAGAGATACTCATCATATGGGTTGCCTCCCATTTAGCGCTTGGTTTAAAGTCGTCATCCCGACTATCTCCTTGATTTCTACGACTCCTCCAGAGGGAGTGCATCCACAAAATTATCTCCTTCCACCACTTCAGAAGTGAAATTCTCATAATATGGTTTCAACTGGTGCCCATTAACTTTAAGTTCCTTGCCTGTAGCTATGCTACGAATTTCTACTCCACCATGAGAAAACACATTAGTAACAATGAAAGGTCCGATCCAACGTGACCTTAGTTTACCCGGAAATAAATGCAAGCGAGAATTAAATAAAAGCACTTTCTGCCCAACACAAAATTGTTTTCTAGAAATCATAGTATCATGAAAGGCCTTCGTTTTCTCCTTGTAAATGCGAGAGCTTTCAAATGCATCATTGCGAAGCTCTTCTAGCTCTTGGAGTTGTAACTTCCTTTGATTTCCAGCCCCATCCATCTCCATATTGCATGGCTTAATCGCCCAAAACGCTTTATGTTCAATCTCCACGGGTAAATGACAAGGTTTACCATACACAAGCCTAAAGGGAGACATCCCAATAGGTGTCTTGTATGCGGTTCTATAAGCCCATAAAGCATCATTTAATCGCATGCTCCAATCTTTACTTGTTGGATTCACCATCTTTTCTAGAATGGATTTCACCTCCCGGTTAGACACCTAGGCTTGTCCATTTGTTTGAGGATGATAAGGTGTTGCAACCTTATGTGACACATTGTACTTCTTCAACAAGCTTTGCAAAGTCTTGTTGTTGAAGTGAGAACCCCCATCGCTAATTATGGCTCTTGGAATTCCAAACCTTGCAAAAATGTTAGCTTGCACAAAATCTGAAACAACCTTGGAATCATTAGTTGGGGTGGCCTTGGCTTCCACCCATTTAGAGACATAATCAACAACAAGTAAGATATAATAATTCCCATGAGATTTGACAAAAGGACCCATAAAATCAATACCCCATACATCAAAAACTTCAATAAATTGAATAAAAGTTTGTGGCATTTGATTTCGGGCACCTAGATTGCCTGTTCTTTGGCACCTATCACAAGTTGTGCAAAATATATGTGCATCATTAAACAAGGTTGGCCAATAAAAACCGCTTTCAAGTACCTTGTAGGTGGTTCTTTTACTTCCAAAATGTCCTCCGCAAGCATAGGAGTGACAAAATGACAATATAGAATTAAACTCGGATTCGGGAACGCACCTTCTTATTACTTGGTCGCTGCCATGTTTCCATAAGTATGGATCATCCCATATATATTGGTTTCCTAACCTCTTAAGTTTGTCCCTCTCAGCACGAGACAAGTTCCTTGGGATTTGTTTAGTTACCAAGTAATTCACGATATCCGCATACCATGGTTCTCCACATGCAATTGAGAAGAGTTGCTCATCCGGGAAACTTTCACGCAATGGGATAGCTTCCTTGTCCACAGCAAGACGGCTCTCAAGTGATCCACAACGGTGTTCTCAATTCCTTTCTTGTCTTTGATTTCAATATCAAACTCTTGCAAGAGTAAAATCCATCGTATGAGCCTCGGTTTTACTTCTTTCTTCATTAGCAAGTACCTAAGAGCTGCATGGTCAGAATAAACAACAACTTTTGTACCAATTAGATAAGAGAGAAATTTCTCCAATGCAAATACAATAGCTAAAAACTCTTTTTCAGTGGTTGTGTAGTTTTGTTGGGCTTATTTTAACGTTCTAGAAGCATAATAAATGGCATGAGGTATCTTCCCCACACGCTTCCCAAGTACCGCACCAACCGCGTAGTCACTAGTATCACACATTATCTCAAAATTCTTGCTCCAATCCGGTGGTTTAATGATAGGGGCTGAAATCAAAAGTTCTTTCAAACGATTGAATGCCGCCATACACTTCTCATCAAAGTTAAAAACCACATCTTTTTGCAATAAGTTGCAAAGTGGTGATGCTATCTTGGAAAAATCCTTGATAAATCTACGATAGAAACCTGCATGACCAAGAAAAGAACGTATCTCCCTCACCGTAGTGGGAGGGTTTAGAGCACAAATAAGGTCTATCTTATATTTATCAACTTCCAAGCCCTTAGAAGATATAATATGGCCTAAAACTACGCCATGAGTTACCATGAAATGGCACTTCTCCCAATTAAGCACAAGGTTTGTTTCAACACAGCGTTCAAGGATTAAAGACAAGTTATTCAAACAAAGGTCAAATGAATCACCAAAGACACTAAAGTCATCCATAAACACTTCAATGATGTTTTCAACATACTCGGAAATGATATTTACCATACACCTTTGAAAGGTATCTGGAGCATTGCACAATCCAAAAGGCATCCTTCTATAAGCAAAAGTGCCGAAAGGACAAGTGAAAATGGTTTTCTCTTGGTCCTCCGGTGCTATCACAATCTGATTGTACCCTGAATAACCATCAAGGAAACAATAATAAGCATGTCCAGCTAAACGTTCAAGCATTTGATCAATAAAAGGTAAAGGAAAATGATCCTTCCTAGTAGTGGCATTCAACTTTATATAATCAATATAAACCCTCCAACCGGTTTGCACACGAGTTGGGACAAGTTCGTTCTCATCATTCTCTACCACCGTTACCCCTGATTTCTTTGGTACAACTTGTACCGGGATCACCCACTTGATATCGGATATGGGGTAGATAACACCCACTTCCAAAAGATTGAGTATCTCCTTTTTCACAACTTCCATCATGGGAGGGTTCAAACGACATTGCGCTTCCCTTGTAGGCTTTGCATCATCCTCCAAACGAATCTTATGCATACAAACGGCAGGGCTTATACCCTTGATATCGGCAATTGTCCATCCTATGGTCATCTTGTGCTTCCTTAGCACCCTTAGAAGTTTTTTCTCCTGTAATTCACTAAGCTCGTTAGAAACAATCACAGGTAAGTCTTCATTGTCACCTAAGTACAAGTACTTTAAGTGACTTGGAAGAGGTTTCAATTCCAACTTTGGAGATTTAACAATAGAAGGTAAAAGCTTTTCATCACTGTATGGTAAAGAAATAAAAGAGATATTATGAGTTTCCGTACATCCTTGTAGTGAGTTGAGATCACCAAGGGCTTCCTTAACTTCGTTACCACACTCTACTCCATCATCCATGGATGTAGTTAAAACAGTTTCCAAAGCATCTTCACCATTCAATTCAAACACTTTTTGCGCCAATGCATCCATAACATCAATGGAGAAACAAGATTGGACATCACTAGGATATCTCATCGTCTCAAAAATGTTGAAACGCATTATTTCTCCATCGAACTCCATATTCAATGTTCCCTTGTCTACATCAATAATGGTCTTAGCCGTTTTCATGAAGGGACGTCCAAGTAGCAATGGAAGAGATGAGTCCGGTGAACCTTCATCCATCTCTAACACACAAAAGTCATCAGGGAATACAAGTTGATTAACCTGCACAAGAACATCCTCAACAATACCCATTGGGTAAACATTAGAGCGATCGGCTAATTGCAACACAATTTCAGCCTTTTTCAAAGGACCTAGATTAAGTGAATTATACATGGATGCCGGCATAACATTAACGGATGCACCTAAGTATAACATTGCTTTGTTAAAAGTGGTGTTACCAATTGTGACGGGAATGTCAAAGCTACCGGGATCCTTGCATTTCAGTGGGAGTTTGTGTTGTAAGATTTCCGAAGCATTCTCCCCCACACTTAGCACTTCATTTCCTTTAAACCTTTGTTTGTTGGTACACAAGTCCTTCAACACTTTTGCATACTTGGGAACTTGCTTGATAGCATAAATGAGTGGTATATTCACATGAATCTTCTTAATAACATCTAAAATCTCCTTTTCTAGTTCCGCCTTCCTAGAACTTGCAAATCTGCGAGGAAAAGGTATAGGAGGAACATAAGTAGGAATAGGAGTTTTAGAGTTAGGAATAGGTACCTCGGGTGTTTGGGGAATTTTATCCCTTTTTTCCTCTAAAACCGGCTCCTTTGGAGCTTCCTCTTCACCCAAATCAGCAACCTTGGGTTGCTCAAGTTGTGTACCACTTCTCAACGTAATTGCATTGACACCCTCTTTTGTGTTAATGGGTTGAGAAGGGAGTCTCCCACTATTATGTGCTTTCAACTTGTTGATTTCAATTGCCATAGAGCCCACTTGAGTCTACAAATCCTTAATCGCACTCTTGGTTTCTTGTTGGCTCTCCTTGAACATGGTAGAAATACCTTGCATCATTGTTTGTAACTTTGCATCGATATCGGAGCCTTGGTTTTGAACCAGTTGTTGTGGTTGCTGAAATTTCTGATGTTGCTATTGAAATTGCTGATGTTGAGGTTGAAATTGTTGTTGTTGTTGCGGTTGAAATTGTTGATGTTGCGGTTGAAATCCACTCGGACGGTTGAAAGTTGGTTGTTGAACCGCACCTTGCTTGTTGGCATAGCTGAAATTTGGATGATCTCTCCATCCCGGATTGTAGGTGTTGGAATAGGGATCATACCATCTTTGTGGGTTTGGAAAAACCGCACTAGCTTGCTCCAACTCTTCACATTGTGAAGGTAAAATAACTGCAGCCATCCTTTGCATCATGTGCTCCATATTGTCCATCCTTTGATCACGGTGTGATGATGATGAATCACTAACTTCATGCACTCCCCTAACCATTGGTTCACCTCTTGTGTAGAATTGTTGCGAGTTTGCAGCCATGATTTCAATTAACTCGGCAGCTTGGGCCACCGTCTTGTTCACTAATGCACCACCACCCGCAGCGTCAAGAAGATATCTATCACTTGATTGGAGACCTTCATAGAAGTACTGGATTATCATAGCATCGCTGAATTGATGGTGAGGACAGCTTGCTACCAATCTTTTGTATCGCTCCCAACATTCATACAAAGACTCTCCCACATGTTGCTTTATTCCACAAATCTCTTTGCGAATTTGAGTAGCCTTTGACGCAGGAAAATACCTCTCTAGAAAGATTTTCTTCAATCCGTTCCATGTAGTGACACTTCCGGCAGGCAAACAATACAACCAATCCTTAGCGCTATCTACCATAAAAAATGGAAAAACTTTCATCATTGCACCATCGGCTTCAGTCTCCGCTGGAATCATAGCCTTGACAATTGTATAGAACTCCATGAGATGCTTGTTTGGATCTTCATTCGCCATACCATGAAACTTCGGCAACTCTCTAAGCAACCCAGGCTTGATCTCAAAAGTTGAGTTTGTTTGGATATACCACCATTGTGCATCAATCCTATGAGAAGCCAAATCCTTGAGTGTACGATTTGCGTCTTCCATTGCTTCTTCTTCTTCAACTAGTGGTTCTTCTACAAATGGAACCTCTAGTTCTTCTTCTAGTTGTAACTCTTCTTCCACTTCTAACTCTTGCTCTTCCGTGTCTTGACTTGGTTGGAGTATTGTGCCTCTTCGAGTAGCAATCCCGCACCTTGGATAGTTCCAATCCTTAGAAGCCATGGATTAGGTACCTGAAAACAATTTTCACAAACAAGTAAGAATCAAGACAAGAAACAAAAAGCAAAGATAGAAGCAAAAATTGTAAAAAGAAACTAAAAACTTAATAACAAGCCGTTTGTGTCTTGTATACTGATCGGTTGTCAGCCAACACAAATATAATTTCACTTTCTTAATTCCTAAAATAAAGTAGTATGCAATAAGAAAGAGTTCGTATCCACGGAGAGGCTTTTTGTTGTTATGCAAATTTTCAGTTTCTTAGTAACCAAAGGGGGGGGTTTGAGTTATCAAAGCTATAAAACTAATTTGAAAGCAATAAAATATTAAAATAATTAATATGGAGAAAGTATTGGTCACGGGATAGTTTCATTCACAAACTCGAATTATCAACAATGACTAGAATTGAAAATTTAATCTCTCATTTACTAAAAGTCCTAGGATACCTTGATCGCAAGAGTATCCTGCTAATTCCCTGATTTCATCACAACCACATTAAAAGATGCATATGTGAATTCTTCCTAGAAAGCAACCTAAAGTGTAAAAGCAAATTAGATTTAACTCCCTAGAAGCAATAAACTATATGGAATAAGACTAATCAAGGCAATCGAAATGTGTAAAAGCACTAATCAATTTAACCCAAGTTATGATTCATATGTGACTAGTAGGATATATCTCTACAAGCACTACCCACATTTATGCTACTTAGAATCAGGGACAAACAACGTTTTCGTATTGAAAACCCTAATATTTGATTCCGGACTCAACCAAATAAACAATCAAATCATAAACAATATGAACAATGAATCATAAACAGTAAAATATTGAAACAAAACTAATTCATTGAATCAAATCTTATTTGTGAAATCCACTTATTATCCCATAACCAATAATAGATATTTAGTTACACATGGTTTTTAGATTCAACATAATTATTATTAAAAATAAATTGAAGAACATGAAAAGTAAATGAAAGCAAACCCTAGTCATTTTCTCTCCCAAAACTCCAAAAAAATCAATGTACCCCTAAAAAAATAAAAACTCTTCCTTTTATAGCTTTCCAACTTTCCAAATTAGGTCTTCAAAGCCCATGGTCCAATACCAAGAAGTCCACTAAACTCATGTGTGTGAAAAACCCATGTGAAAATATGACCCAAAAATTGTTCGTCGGAAAAATGTGTTTCTGGCCGGAATCCGGCGCCAGAAAAATCTCAGGTGACCGGCAAAGTCCGCCCGGTCACCAGTCAAACTGTTCAGACATGTCAACTCGGTTCAGGTAAGTCAGGTGGATCACTCAGCTGACTTGGTCTAATTCTGGCCAAAGCCATTGCATAGGCCTAAACTGATGCATTGGCTTTACTTCCAGCCAAGATGGCCATGCCTTTGTGCAACTTCCCTGCTTCTCTTAGCTCATATCCCACCTTCTAGTTCATAACACAATACCTACACATCTGCAATTTCAAACATTCCAGCAAGAATAGCTCCATCATGTCTCATTACCTTCCATCCTTCCCTGCTGTCATTCATCATACCACGACCATCATTCGTATACTCAGCCAAGACCAAAACTCGATCTCAAATCTCCCTTGTGCAACAACCAGCTTCCACCATTCAGCTGACATCGCTGCCAACTTCCATTCCCTCTTGTCGAGTTACATCTATGCCATTATACTCCTTCGAACATCACCACCAGCTAACCATTCTTCCATTACTCAAGTTACAACTATCTGGATCTCCTCGAACTTCTCTATCTGCAATACAGCGTCCCTGGTGTTTTACTCAAACTCCAATCTTCATTCTCAGCCCACTCGAGCTCAACTCCATCCCATTTTCGAACTGCCATTAACCATCTCTCAGTCCAGCGATTACACGGCACCATCATTTCCTGTTTCACTCGAGACAAATGATAACCACATACTCAAGACTCGATCTTACCATAACCAAATCATCCCAGTATTCAATGACCCATCTTGTCACCACTCACCAGCACGTTTTAGTTTCGTGTCATCACTGCCATTGGCAGATATTTTCGTCGTCACCACAGCTCCGTCACTGTTCGTCTTGGTTTCTCAAGATCTATTTGCTGTCCCAGATACAACAGCTGCAGTTCCTCATTATTGAATCAAACAACCAGATCCAACTCCACCTGCGATATCAGTTAAGCCGCAACTCCACAACCTGCAACATATGGGTGCTCCTAGCTTTATCTAAAGCCAACCAGTCGCGACCACCATTCATGTGAACTGTCATTGAACCCTTACCATAACACTAGTGCCTCTTCCAGTTCCTGTGCATTACCAATTCATACACAAAGTCTCAGCCCTTATGCACAGCATCACCTCGACGAAGAACCACAAACTCCTCCTTATTTTTTCGCACAAAGTGTACTTCTTCCTTGCTTTCCTGAGCTGCTCTGAACCCCGCCTTAAGACTCTGCGAACCATCCATGTACTGCAACATCACCAGTTCATGATCCCAACTTAATTCAGTCACCACCTGAGCCATCTAATCTTTATCCAAATACACAGCGGTCACCGGTTTTAGTTCAGGTCCATCTCAGTTGTTGCAGTAACCCAAATTCAATTGAAAACCCATCTCTGTACAGCCTTCTTACATTCACTTAATGCCAATTACTTAGCCACTCCTTGCAATCTGCCATTACCTGCAATTTCACATACAAGCACAACATACATATTCTCACTTGGTCTTCATTACAGTATCCACTGCTGTAGCTTCACACTCCAACATCATTACTGCCAATGCCTCAACAACAATCTCATATAGCAGCACCAGCATAGACAACTTCAATCCAGTACCACCAGGCCATCTCAACTTATCAATGGAATAGAACCTATCTGATCACCACCTCAAACCATTTTCACAGCTTCTGTAGCTTCTTCCATGTGAACTCAAATCAAATCCGTTAAAGCCCTAAACCCGAGCCAAGAAACCACCATGTCGATGCCCAGATCGACCTGCAAATTGACTACAACCTTGTGCCAAGATCTGTGTTCTTTTCAACCACCACACTTTGTATCAGCTGAACAATCAATCTCCGTCTGCTTTTCTCCAACTCAGGTGAATCAAACACCCCAAATCTCCATTTTCATCACTACAAACCCCAACTGAACAGCAACAAATCCTTGGTCTTCTCAACCTTAGAGCTCATTAAAACCCATTCAATCTCAATTTAATTCAACAACCACAAACCCTAAATTTAGGTTTCTATTCCCTTCCCTTCCCTGTGTATTCTCAGCTTCAGAAATTCATCACACATCTTCAATTTCTCTGTCAGTGTAAGAACATTGAACCCTAATTCACCTCAATCATCAACCCCATCGAACTTCTACCAACAACAACAGCTTATCTCATCCTTCATCAATTCCTCTTCTCTAAATTTGGTGAAAGAAATGGAAACCAATGATTGAGACGACCATTCTGATTAGTTTTAGGGTTTTGGTAGTGACTAAGATTGCTATTGGTACCCTGCACCGCCGAATAAGGGGTAACCATTCCAATTATTGCTTGTCGGTTACAAAGAACCGATAGCCTAGTTCCTTGCTCAATTCAACCGTCAGTTTTGGGCAACAGACAGTTCATTCTTCTATTCCTTCTTGTGCATCCTAGCCCGCTCCAAGTATATTTCGCCCGTGAACTGAAGTGTTTGCCTTTACGCTCCAAATGGGCAATTTTCCTCTTTTTTTTCCCCAAGTGCTCCATTGCACCTAAAAACTTAAAACTAAACATAAGATACATATTTTACAAAATAAATAGCAAAGAAAGCATAAATACTAGATATAAAATTAGGTGTTTTACAACACCTATGATATACTTCTATGAGAATATAAATTATTGAACAACTCTATAACTAGTTTCATTTGAGTCATTTGAACTAATTGTGATTAAGATAAAGAAGGTTGATATGAAATAGTTCATATGGCTAACTTCGGTTAACTATTGTTGAGCCAACTAAGTGTACTTGTTTAGGTATGTTTACCCATATCTAAATATAGGTACATTTCATTTGTGTGTAACAAGCTAAGTTTGATCTAACAGTTGAAACATATTAGCTTGAATCTAATCGGGTTTTCATATAATGGTGAATATTGAATGCTTTATTACCAAGGTAACATTGATTACAAACTCTGATTTGAAGACTATATTAGGGAAAACTCTAGCAACTGGGAAACCTAATCCCCATACCTCTTGTGTGATACTAGTTGCGATTAGAGTCGATTCTCCTTTAAACTAGGTTTTTCTAAAACTATTATATATAGGTTAAGGACTTAAAGACTTCATTGGGATTCTGAAGCTAGACCCAACTATTTTCTTTGTAGTTGCGTGTTTTGATCTTACTTTGTTCTATTGTATTGAGTATTATCTTCTCTAAGATTTGCTCGAGATTCAATCTCCGATAGGTGAGATAAAAAGTAGTCACAAACATCTTCGTCTCATCGTTTAGGATTCCACAATATCTTGTTCCGCTTCTATACGGTTAAGATCATTGTGAGGTGATTAATATTAGGCTGTTCTTCAGGAATATATGTCCGGTGTATCAATTGGTTCCTATTCACCTTGATTTACCAAAAGACAGAAAAAAAAACTTGTAGGTATTTCTGTGGGAGACTGATTTATCTATTCAATAGACTTTTCTGTATAAGACAGATTTATTTATCAAGTCTTCGACTTTGGGTCGTAGCAACTTTTAGTTGTGGGTGAGATCAGCTAAGGGAATCAAGTGCGTAGAGTCTCTTGGGATTCCAGGCGTAAACGCTACGACCTTAATCAGTGTGAGATTGGTTAGGCTCAACTACATTCCGAACCGAAGTTAACTTGTAGTGGGCTAGAGTCTGTAGCGGCTTAATACAGTATGGTTTTCAAATCTGGACTAGTTCCCGGGGTTTTTCTGCATTTGCGGTTTCCTCGTTAACAAAATTTTTGGTGTCTGTGTTATTTATTTTCCGTATTATATTTGTTTATATAATTGAAATATCACAGGTTGTGCATAGTTCAATCAATTAGATAATCCAACCTTTGGTTGTTGATATAAATTGATTGACACTTGAACATTGGTCTTTGGTACATTCAAGTTGTTTCTCATAATAATCAGGCTCGCAGATTTCTATCTGTTTGATTTGCTGATTACATTGAAAAACAGAAACATAACTCTTGAATGTATTTTTATTGATTGAATATGATTGTCTAGTTGATTCTCTTAAAAATATATTGGAGCTAGTCCATACAGATTTCCTAAACGAAATATTGGGTGTGGTTGTTAGACCCCCGCTTTTTCAAATCCACCTAATTCATCTCCAATCTGTTTAAATAATGTAGAGTTCCACCGTTTTGCTGGTAAACCTGTAACCTTAAACCATTTCTCCTTCAAACGAAGGCAGTCAATGGGATAAATAGTTTGCTTTCCGGTTCTTTTTGCACTTTTCCCAGATGAGTGGTGTTTCTCAACAGAAGAAACGGGATGACCTGAATTTCTCTCTTCCATAGCATTGTTGGGTGACTTTTGAATCCTCCTATGCCATATGAAAATCTTAAAGATCATTCCCTTGGACTCCCAAATGATAGGTTGCTATATCAGCTGCCATTCCTCCCCCTCTAATGGAAAAACGGTGGACAACAAATTAATCTCTTTGAACTCAAGAAATCTCCTTACAGTTAACTTTTCTTTTATGAGTTTTGCCAGATTTTTCCTAGAAATTTTATGAGAGTATTTCACCAATCCTCATCTCTCATATTGAGATGAATGAGTTTGAAGCATTGGAAAATCATTCTTAATTCTCTGCAAATTTATCCCACTACACATAAATTTGTTTGGTATGAATTCTTTGAGAGCACCAACTAAAATAGACTAGTGTTTTCTTTTTCCACCGCTTGAGAAACAGATGTCGAATCTCTTACTGAGTCCATACTTTCTGAATCTTGAGAATCTCATATACTCACCTGCTTCATTATTGTGTATCTGAGCCAAGTATACATCTTCATCAAGTTTTTTTGTCAAGTAGTTCTTCCTATTTGCATCTCTTATAACCGACTCCAAGATTTGCTTCATCCATCCAGCCATTTTAGGATGAAAAGCTAACCAAGATCTGAAACCTCCGCTCCTTCTTTCTGTGATTTTAATCACTTTTGTAGATCCGTAGAAGTCAACTTCAATTGTAAAGGACTTTCTACCAAGTTGTATTGTTCTTCTCATGCTAGCAAGAACATTTGATGTTGTCTCCTCCAATTCAAATCTATCTTTTCTTCCTAAAAGACTCGTCCCAACTGAAGATTTGGAGAGATACAAACCTTTCATCCTGCCTCTCCTCTACTTGGATTTGTCAGTGATCATATCCAAAAACTTGAACTAAAAAGGAAAAAGTAAAAACAATGACGATAAAATACACTCCAATAATCCCGGACCCAAGGGAAGGGACCAAGGATCCTTCCTTGGACAGCGAAGAAGTTCAATTAGCACACTCACATCCAGATCAGATCCGAGAATTGAAACGATTGTGAGGTTGAGTTTGTCTAAGAAAATAGCCATGCGAGAAAATCATAAATGAGGTTTTTTGAACTTTACATTCCTCATTTAAATATAGGAGCTTGTAGCACCCAATTGTTATGCCAAAAGCTCATTAATTATTTTTCTATTACGTAATACTTTTTCGAAGTTATTTGAGCATATCTTGTGTCATATTTTATAATTTTAGCACTTTAATCTTTATTTTTTATTTTTTTTATTTTTTTGAGCATATTAAGTTGGTGGCGAGGTACTTTAGTAAAGTTTTCATTTTTAAAATTTAATCTCACTCCCACCTTCTAATATTTTTTTCTTTTAGTGTACTTATGGCAATTCCTATGGAGTGATTTGTTTTTTTTATCCCACTATGGGCTCAACAAAAGAGGAAAATGGATGGGCAAACAGGCAAATTTAACGGTTTTCCCACAATGGTTCTTGATCAGAGGCATGTTTCTTCTTAAACCACACGGATCATCATCAGCCGTTAGTGGTCTAATTTAAATCACGCGATCCAAGTAAATCCGATGGTGGCTCAAGTTAATCAGCATGGACCTTGTACGCATGCTAACAGCTACCTTTGGAATTAATTATCCAACGACTCTAATTTCCCCCCTATAAATTCAGCTCATTTTAATCTTAAAATTCACACCTTCTACACCTCTACCTCTAAATTTCTCAATTTCATCTCAATATTCACTTTTCCTTCATTTCAAGCAACGTACTCATACCATCTCAAACTATCTGAAAAGTTTCCAAAAATCCCTTTTTACAACAAATATGCCAACCTCCTCGTAAAAATCACAACAACAAACTCAACAATCACAACAAAGATCCGATATAGTCCGTGGTGTCAAGTTTACGATGGTTGAGGACGAATCAATTTGTAGGAATTATGTATTCTTTATAGTATATCAAATCAATGGTTTCCAGCAACAGGGGAATACGTTTATGGAAATATTTTTGAAAATTTTCATGAAAAATTCGGTAACATCTATAACAAAGATCCTGAAGGGTTGTCACATCGTTTTCATGCAATTAACAAAGATGTTACTGAATACATAGCTTTGATATTGGAAATTTTCCGATATAAAAAAATGGTAAAGGTGAGCTGATAAGTGCATTTTGCACATATATTTTGTGTTAATTCCATGCTAGTATTTGATGGTTTTTTTGCAGATTATTGTGTGTTATGTTGTTTTCTCTTATTTGTGTGTTATTAGGTGAATAATCCAAAAAGAAGTGAATTCGAGCTTAGTTGTGCAATAAAAGAAGCTAGCTAAGAGTGAAGAAGGGCCAAAGAATAAATTTAACTCGTTCAAATACAAGATTTCTACTTTTCATTGGGTAGAGGACGACAAGGCGAAGCCAACGGCGAAAGAACGGAGCCATTCGAAGTTCGTATGAAGAAATTATGGGCGAAATACGAATGAAGTTGGAACTAAACATCAGTCTTCCAAAACTGACAGTTAAACAAATATTTCTATTGGCACCCCACTAGGACACCTTCTGTTAAGGGGCACCCTGGTTCAAAGGGAATTGCTAAGGGCACCTCACTATGTTAAGGGGCTGCCATCATCACTTCTGCATGCATGGCCGGAGGAAAAGCAGGGAAGACGGAACTTGAGTTTGCACTGGTGAGCTCGGGTTTGCTGTTGGTGGTGAACACGGTGGTGCTGGTTCATGGCAGTAGTTGAGTTCGTGATAGCTACTACCATCAAAAGCCATGGCTTGCTGTTGATGCTTGATGATGAAGCTACTCGGGTTTGTAGATGAGAAGATGAACAAAAATAGGGACGATGAGCATGTCCGTTCGACGAAGATGGAGATGATTTGTGTTGCTGCTGGTGTTTAGCTGAGCTCAAGCTTGATGGAAGAGCTGTTGCTGCCATTACTCGAAGATGGAATTGAAGTTCGAGATGGCAGTGTGTAGTAGACATGCATGGAACGACGAAGCGGGTAATGGCGTTTGATCTGTTCTTGACGGAGAAGAAAGCATCAATGCTCAAACATGGCAGATGAAGGATTTCTGTTCCGACGAGAGGAGATTCGCTGTGGAGATTGGAAATGATGCTGCTGCCATTTGAACCACAGCTCGAGTTGGAGTGAAGCTGTTGATGGTACTCGGTCGAGCTTGGAAGTGATCGTTGTGCTGATGAAGTTCCGGCTGTTTGGAGTTGGCCGGAATAAGAATGACGACGGTGACGGAGCTGCATGCATGGCCATTGAAGAACATGGACAGCGAGGAGAACATGTGATGAAGTGAGCTGCCATGATTGAGAGAAGTTTGAGCTGGAAAGAAAGAAAACGTAAGAACGTGAAGATGATGATGACAGTGACCGAGCAAGCGTTATGGGGAGTGTTGCAACTCACATGAAGAATGTGCTAGGAGACGTTGAAGCCGTGTATGAAGTTTGAAAGTGTTGTTGCTCGGTGGGACAATGGAAGCATCAAAGCATGAGAAGCATGTGATGAAGTGAGCGTGGAAAGGATTGAGAAGATGGAGGCATGAGGCGAAGAGACAAAGCATGGAGAAGAGACAACAAGGCATGGGAAGATAGCACCCAGTACCACATGCGCACGAGGTTAAAGTGTCCAAAGACTTGCATCAGATGGATAACGAGGATGCACAGAAATCGTTTGTCGGGCGTTTACCCTATAAATATCATTTGAACTCTTCTCCCAAGACAGACCCGGCGGGGAGACAATCTCTACACCTCTCTTCCCGCACCTCTCCATATTACACCCCACATCCCATATCCCACACCCCCTTCTACATACTCTTCTTCCATTCCTTCTTCTGTTTTTATTTGTGAGTATTCTTAATTATGAGTAGCTAAATTCCTATCTAGGATTAGAGAGGAAATCCTACTATGTGTGCTAATATGTTTTGATTATTTTCTATAATAATTCTCTTGGTCCTTATTCTTGATTCGTAACGATAATGATTTTCTTCATGTGTCCTATAATGCTTGATAATTGATTTATATATTCTATGTTAGAGACTAGCATTTTATAGTGAAGAAGATTGTTAATTCTTTGAGAAAAATATTTGCTTGAAAAGATTTATTTTCCGAGACGTATTATTTGTCCTAAACCGTCTTGAGTAATTTTGGGAGAGTATTATAGGGAATAGTTATAATCATTTAGTATGTGTAGTAGTGATGGAATCTTGACATCCTAGTCTCCTAAAATTTAATACAAAAATCATTATATTAGCATTTCTATTATTTTATAAGTTTATAAAAATCACCATCTTTTGTCTAAAACCGAATCTTTTAAAAAGTCCGAGAATCAAACCCTATACTTACCACTTGTAAAACTGCATCAGTTTTTGGCGCCGTTGCCGGGGACTTGCTTTAGGTTAGGTTTTATATTTACTTTTGTAAATATTTTGCTAGTTTATTTTATTTATTTATTATTTTATTAGATTTTACTATTTGGGTATATTCTATTTTTGGTGTGCAGGATATTTGGGATTCAAATTAGAAGTAAATTTTGCACCAAACAGTAAGTATCCAAATTTTATTTTATTTTTATTTTTGTATATATTTATTTTAGGATATATTCTGATTTGTTTAGATATTTTATTTCTTTGTACATAATTAGTCTAGATTTTTTATTTTCTTTGATTTTACTTGGGTATTTTTCTTGTTGTTTATCTTTATTGTGCAGGTAATATTCTATATTTATTGTGGAATTGCCTACCAAAAGAGAATTTGGAATTCGAAGCGAAAAAAAAAAAAAAAAAAAAAATTTTGCCAAAGCTTTTGGTGAATGTGTAAAAAGACTTGGGAGTAAAAAGCAAAGCTAAAGGAGCAAAAGAAGAAAAATTTTTTTTACATAAAAAAAAAAGAGTTTATTTTATTTTTTTGTTGATTGTATTAGGATTTCTATATTCTTGTAATTTTATATTTCTTTTGCATTATTTTTTTTTGGGACTTTGGACTTGGACATTCTTTTATTATTTTTTTTAAAACCCTACGGAAGGGTAATATTAAATATGAAACTGTTTTGCGAGAGAAGGACGGTGATTACAATATCACCTCGGCCCCTCGGGTTCGTGAATGACATAGGAGTCGTGGCCCGAGTCGACAACAACGGTTCATCCCCCGTATGATACGGGAGGTAAGTTTGTCGAAACACTCGCGAATCTCCGTTAGCGAGTTCTTGTATTCCTTCGTTTGCATATATGTCGAGGACTTGAATACGGCTGTTTTATTTTCCTAGTAAAGGGCAAGGACTGGCCATACAAGATAAGGGTTCGGATTTCATCACCGTTCTCTTCTTGCCCGCCTTAGGAAAACGATACCTACGCGAACCTAAGCTTTAAAATTTGAAGTAGAACGAGACCTATAAGGTAACGAGCTTAGTAGGAAAGTCGTTCGAAAAATATTGGTTACTCTTTAGGCATACTTCTGAAATTCATGATGGTTTACTGTAAATTGAATGCGTGATCTGCGCGCCTTGTGATACGGTGAGGCCTTGGGTATCAAAGCTCTAGCAGCTTCCTCGCCTCTATTCAATATACTTTAACTCATTGATTCCGAGGGGTTTGCTCAGATTGTAACGAATTCCCTTTCGAAGGATTAGAAGCTGGTCTAGAAAACAATCTAAGTGGAGCCATCATGTTTTTCGTTTTCTAGAAATCAGTAGGTTTACTGTGGTGGAGTCAGCCTTGTTTGTGATTGAATAGAACTTCCCTTCCTTGTTTGTGTTATTCTATTTATTTTATTTTATTTTTGGTCCTTAAAAAAAAAAAAAAAATTATGTCAAGCTGGTATTATAAAGACCAATATAATGATTATCAGACTGAGTATCTAAATGGACATTATCCGTACTATAACCATAGTGTGGATAGCAATTGGGACCACTACCGACCTTCTGAAGGTTATGGTTCATACCACGGTGATCCTAATTACTATTCATACGTCCACCAATCATATGAACGTGCAAATGAGCAATATTATAATGAAAGAAATGAGAGTTCTCCATCTTTAGAGGTTTAATCAAACAATTGGGACCAGTTCTAATGAATATAAATCTTATTCCATAGAAGATGCACTCAAACAAGATGAATTAACAAGTCTTTCTTTACAAGAATCACTTAAGAAGTTGACCAAAGCCTGTATGTGAATCTGAAATAAGAAATGAATAAACTGTGTGAGACTCTTAATAAGCGAAGAAAATGCACCTAAGGCTATTGCTCATAATGAATTTGAATTCCAAAATAGTGTTTCCAATCTTACCCTTGATAATACATATAATTATTCACCTAATTTAGAGGATGAAGTTAGATCAGAAAACACTGCATATTTTGACAAGGTTCAACCATTTCAACCATCTTCATATTATTATGATGATGAGGATAGTGTCAATGAAGAATTTGAAATATATAATCATAGTGATGAGGAAATTGTTACACCAATTGAACCTTATAATGATAATGTTATTTCTAGTTCAAATCTTAATAATATTGATAATTATTCACCTATTCAAAAGGATGAGGATTTGACTAGAGATACCATAATCTTAGACGGTGTAGTATATCATTGTGACTATGAAGCCGAAGATGGATTAGAGAAAAGAGTTTATCCTGAGACTAGTGTTTTAGAGTCTAGTGATTCAGAAACAATAGTCCCTTCTGAGGATTATACAAATGTAGAACCACACGATTACAACCTAGGAAGAAATAAAAGACTATTTTCCTAAATCGATAATTTAGAAATTAAGGAAATTGTGACTATTTTATCCAAGGATATAGACAACCCTAGGTTTGGGGGTGAATATTATTCTCCTCGTGGTTTACCCTTGACTCTTACAAAGGTCCCCAACTTGGGACTTGACATATGTGCCTCTACCATCTTAAGGGACTATTTTCATGCACGTTTTCCCCGAACCTAGTTATGTCCAAAAAGAAACTCAGTTGATAGAAACCCATCCTCTGGTTGATGTGGTTAATCCGGTCCAAGATACCATAATTGATTTTGTTGTCCCACCAAGATTTTATTTACCAAATGTGGGAGTATTTCATTTCGAAATGTGTCATTATATAGTTTTTAGAACTAAACCTAATTATTTTAGGAAATTAAAATTGTCGACACATCTTCTTAAGAATGACCAACATTGTGGTGAATTGTGTAAGTCAAATCTGATTGACCTAGAGGATCCTCAATTATTCAAAGCTATTATTGTGTGCTTCAAATTTTTCCTGACCTTAGAACCGATATTTCGGATCTCACTTATGAGGAGGTGCAACCCATGAAAATATTTTATTTAGACCCCTTTATAGAACCTTGAACTTTGAACCACAACTAGATATAGTTGTCTTAAACAGAGAGTAGGAAAAGGTGTTCTATGTTTATTCTTGGTATGTTGCAGTTTCCTTCTATCTGTGTTAACACTTTTTAATGCGATGATCCGCAGCTTGTTTCGGTTATTGCTTTATGATATGAAGTGATTAATTCTTTCTTATGTCTTGCTTTTGAAGACATTAAACTTAGCACTTCTTGGGAGGTAACCCATGCTCATGCAACACGGTAATATTTTTCCTTCACTCTTTTGATTCAGATGGTAACAGTTTCTCCTTGTTCATGCTTTTAATTTTATCTTTAGAACATTGAGGACAATGTAGAGTTTAAGTGTGGGGGAGTGTTTGGATCTTTTGCATATAGAGTTTTTAGCCTTTTTGATTCAAAATTTTCAAAAAAATAAAAAATAATTATTATATATTTGAATAAAACCTCCAACTTACAGAGATTTTAGAGTCACTAGCATACTTCTAGGTATGTTTACATAGAGAATTCACTGACCGACATAACCGAACTTGGAAGTATTAGAAAACTACGTTCGGATTTCTTACGAATTGGAGTGTTAAATAATGGATTTAATCATGCCGGTGATGCAAATTAGAGCAGAGAGAAATGCATTATTAGAGTTGCTGATCAATCATTAGTGGAGACTACCTATTTTCAAATCAATAGAGGCACCATCCAGATTTCTTTGTAGCTGACTAAAGAGCTTTCTTTTGAGTGTGTGTCACCATACGTAAATTCCAGGTAGAATGGTGAGCTACCCAACTTCACACTATTTTCAGCACTATTTTTGATCTCTTGAGTGCTAATTTTGTCAATCATGAGGGTGTCGTCTATAGATGAAAACCTCCTTCTTGTAGTTTGATTTGCGTTAGCACCATTCTCTCTCGCCAACAACAGGTCCATAGAAACACATCATCAACAAAGGAGCGACATCAAAATCTACAAGGAAATTTGAAGAAGTTTAAGGTTTTTAAGCAACAATTCAAGGAAGAGCAAATTTTATATCTAAGTATGAAGACTTATTTACAAGAGCAGAGAAAATCAAAAGATGAAAAATATTGAAGTTTATGATACAAAGACAATACAAGTTGTGAAGATCAAAGTGGTAAAGTACTTCTTTCATGGCCATGTTAATTTTATTATTGTAGTTGCAATCTTAATTAAAAAAAAAAAAAAAAAAAAAAAAAATATACAAAAAATACAAAAAGATTTGCATTTAGGATTTATTTGTTCAATAAGGCCATGGGGAAGAAAAATATATAAAAAGAAGTTTCAAGCGACAAGAAATAGAGGAAAAGAGTTATAAATTGTCAAAGTTCTACGAAATTCAAGAATTTATCATCAACGATTGAAGACCAAGACCAAGATGAAGAAGACGAGCCGAAGGAAGACGTTTCTATTGGATGCTGTGAGAGTGGTGTTATCATCAGTGCAATAAGATGTGAAGGTGGTAAGTACTCTCATCCTTGCTATAATGGTTGATTTCCTTTCTTAGAGATCATCAGAAAAAGTCTTTTACTTCCCAAGATTTTGTGGGGTCTCCAGAAATAATTCGGAAGGTTTCCTTCCCACCATTCAACGTGTGTAGGAGTTCTATCTTCATTCCTACCTGCACACATGTGATACCCATAAAAAAGTTGTCTTATTGAGTGCAATTATCATAAAATCCTTTAAGTGAGGCAGAAGTTGAGGCGAAATGCTTATTGGTCGTTTCTAAAACACGCATTCTCTCATTATGGTGTGATTATTTCTCACTCAATATTTAAGAATGAGAATATGTTCTTTGGTATTTCTAACTTCTTATTACTAGCATGCAGAAACTCTATGTCCTCATAACTCTTTGGATGCTTGGGACGCCTGAACGCTTTGAAGTTGGAGTAGGTTTTGTGGGTATACCTCTGGTAAACCCTCCCGAGACTATAACTCGGCCACTAGGGACACCTAGGGGTTTAAAGGCTTATTGCATACGCTAAATGCAATCGTGATGCCTTTGACGTGAGTTAGGATTTTTAGTTTGCTCGAGGACTAGCAAAATCCGGTGTGGGGGAATTTGATAAGTGCATTTTGCACATATATTTTGTGTTAATTCCATGCTAGTATTTGATGGTTTTCTTGCAGATTATTGTGTGTTACGTTTGTTTTCTCTTATTTGTGTGTTATTAGGTGAATAATCCAAAAGAAGTGAATTCGAGCTTAGTTGTGCAATAAAAGAAGCTAGCTAAGAGTGAAGAAGGGCCAAAGACTAAATTTAACTCGTTCAAATACAAGATTTCTACTTTTCATTGGGTAGAGGACGACAAGGGAGAAGACAATCCAAAGAACGGAGTCATTCAAGTTCGTATGAAGAAATTATGGGCGAAATACGAATGAAGTTGGAACTAAACTGTCAGTCTTCCGGCGACAGTTAAACAAATATTTCTATTGGCACCCCACTAGGACACCTTCCTGTTAAAGGGCACCCAGTTCAAAGGGAATTGCTAAGGGCACCTCACATGTTAATTTGCCATCATCACTTCGCATGCATGGCCGGAGGAAATTCAAAGACGGAACTTGAGTTTGCACTGGTGAGCTCGGGTTTGCTGTTGGTGGTGAACACGGTGGTGCTTGGTTCATGGCAATATTGAGTTCGTGGATAGCTACTACCATCAAAAGCGTGGCTTCTTGTCGATGCATGATGATGAAGCTACTTGGGTTTGTAGATGAGAAGATAAACAAAAACAGACGATGAGCATGTCCGTTCGACGAAGATGGAGATGATTTGTGTTGCTGCTGGTGTTTAGCCGAGCTCGAGCTTGATGGAAGAAATGTTGCTGCCGTTACTCGAAGATGGAATTGAAGTTCGAGATGGCGGTGACAGAGTAGACATGCATGGAACGACGAAGCGGTGGTAATGGCGTTTGTGATGGTTGACGGAGAAGAAAGCATCAATGCTCAAACATGGCGAGATGAAGGATTTCTGCTCCGACGAGAGGAGATTCGCCGTGGAGATTGGAAATGATGTCGCGCCATTTGAACCACAAATCGAGTTGGAGTGAAGTTGTTGATGGTACTCGGTCGAGCTTGGCGTTGATCGTTGTCTTGGATGAAGTTCCAAGAGGAGTTGGCCGGAATAAGAATGACGACGGTGACGGAGCTGCATGCATGGCCATTGAAGAACATGGACATCGAGGAGAACATGTGATGAAGTGAGCTGCCATGATTGAGAGAAGTTTGAGCTGGAAAGAAAGAAAACGTAAGAACGTGAAGATGATGATGACAGTGACCGAGCAGTATGGGGAGCTGTTGGAACTCACATGAAGAATTTGCTAGGAGATGATGACGTTCGGTGGCAAGTATGAAGTCGAAAGTGTTGTTGCTGCTGGGACAATGGAAGCATCAAAGCATGAGGAGCCGACGTGGCAACAGAAAGGACAGCAACAGATGGAGGCATGAGGCGAAGAGACAAAGCGTGAGAAGAGACAAAAGCATGGGAAGATAGCACCCAACACCACATGCGCACGAGGTTAAAGTGTCCAGACTTGCATCGGGCATGGATAACAGGCGATGCACATATCAGTTTTGTCGGGTATTCTACCCTATAAATATCATTTGAACTCTTCTCCCAAGACAGACCCGGCGGGGAGACAATCTCTACACCTCTCTTCCCGCACCTCTCCATATTACACCCCACATCCCATATCCCACACCCCCTTCTACATTCTTAAATTCCTTCTTCTTTTTTATTTGTGAGTATTCTTAATTATGAGTAGCTAAATTCCTATCTAGGATTAGAGAGTAAATCCTACTATGTGTGCTAATATGTTTTGATTATTTTCTATAATAATTCTCTTGGTCCTTATTCTTGATTCGTAACGATAATGATTTTCTTCATGTGTCCTATAATGCTTGATAATTGATTTATATATTCTATGTTAGAGACTAGCATTTTATAGTGAAGAAGATTGTTAATTCTTTGAGAAAATAATTGCTTGAAAAGATTTATTTTCAAGACGTATTATTTGTCCTAAATCGTCTTGAGTAATTTTGGGAGAGTGTTATAGGAATAGTTATAATCATTTAGTATGTGTAGTAGTGATGG
Source organism: Papaver bracteatum (assembly GCA_023529315.1). Classification (NCBI taxonomy): domain Eukaryota; kingdom Viridiplantae; phylum Streptophyta; class Magnoliopsida; order Ranunculales; family Papaveraceae; genus Papaver; species Papaver bracteatum. The sequence continues at coordinate 150 of JAJJWX010003032.1, read as the reverse complement.
AATCTTGACATCCTAGTCTCCTTAAATTGAATACAAAATTATTTTTAGCATTTCTATTATTTTATAGTTTTATAAAAATCACCATCTTTTGTCTAAAACCAAATCTTTAAAAAAGTCCGAGAATCAAACCCCTATACTTACCACTTGTAA